>WNGS01164437.1:5585644-5601122 GCA_020271785.1 Procambarus virginalis
ATACCATTTGTGTTTGAGAGGAGGTCTACTTGATGACAGAGAGGCTGAGTTAGACAGCTGCAGGAAGCTGGAGGAGTCTGCAGGAGGCTGGAGGAGGTGCAGTAAGCTGGAGGAAATTGGAGGAGGCTGGAGAAAGCTGTCGTTCCGTCGTTCCGTCATTCTTTGATCATTTATCGTGTCTAATTTTAACATTTTTCTCTGCATGGTGCACGACCAGCTCATCCTGAAGGGCTCCAGTAATCCACAACTCTCTCTCTCTCTCCTCTCTCTCTCTCTCTCTCTCTCTCTCTCTCTCTCTCTCTCTCTCTCTCTCTCTCTCTCTCTCTCTATCTCTCTCTCTCTGAGAAGAAATACTTTCATTCTCACCGAATGGATTTTGCAAGATTCAATTCACGTCGTTCTAGTTCCGCCTGTGTCAGGAGTAATTTCTTTTAACACATCTTTCCTATTCATTGACGCATATCAAGTGAATCTTGTCATTCCTTTCCTTTTTCAATGGTATTGGGATTATTTTTGGTGTTTAATAATCTTTATATAGTTCTGATGCCCTTCAGCTTCGGTGTCCAGTTTTTTGAGTAAATTTATGAGTAACAAAAGTATTATGGCCTTGGTAAGACTCTTAGTAGCCCAGAGAAGGGGATTTTTTTCTACCACAGACGTGGCCAGACATTTACAATGCTAATCAGCATATATACATATTTTCTGTCCTCCATGGACAGGAGTTAGAGATCTGTTAAACATATAGTTCAGTGATTTATTGAACAATCAACCACAGAAGATGATTGTAGTGCTTTTAAAATGGAGTTAACTTACAACTAAATAATACAGAGCAGTTCAGTCTCACTCATAATATTTTCTCATTGATCATTTGTGTGTGTGTGTGTGACTGTGATTTTTATGTTGTATACAACGTGTTTGTGTGTGTGGGTGACCCTCACCCCACTGCTCCGTGTTCCAACTGTGCTTGTGCGATTGTTACAAATATAAAATCTACATTTTGTTTTCTGTCCACGTGAATGGCAACCAACTTGAAGTTGATGAGCATTGCATAAGATGGCGAAGCTGCCATTTATTATATCCTTTATTGATTGTTTCTTATTGATTTCAATGCGTAAAAAAGCACAATAACGTGATATGTAAATGTGAAGATTAATTATAGCCATCCTGTGCATAACTCCAATTAATTTTATCATTAATACATTATGTTAATGAGTTTTCCCTGTGCAATTATAGGGAGTGTTGGGTGGAGGACCTCTATATACCACTCAAGAGGGTACGCGGTCAATGTGTATTGAGTTTATTTAGTACAGTTAGATGTCCCAGGATTCCTGATAGATTCAGTGACATACCAGGTTAGATTGCTTATAGCGTATCGTGGTTCAGTGGTTTAAGGCGTGTGCTTGGGAGTACCTTCCCAGTAGATCTGAGGGGTTGGTCGAAGCTGTGACTGCTTCCTTCTTCCCTTTCCCCCATTCCTCCTTCCTCCTCCTCGCTCAACAGTACATGAACCACTACACTAAACGCACCCATAAGACACTAGGTTTGGTGTCTCTTGGACCATTACTAACGATAATATTCCGGTCCTGGTAAGACCCAGTCCTATGGAGATCAAGTCGACATGACCATTTCACTTATCTGAGATGTGGTTTAATGTTCGTCTGTACATTTTAAACAATAATACCCTAACAAGTAATATATTTCCCACTTTGCGTCAGTATGTGTTGATCTGTTGGCCTCTCCAGCCAACAGATCGAGCCAGATGGCGGTGACGAGTTGTGAAGGCGTTCAGTGGCAAGGTTAGAGAAGCAGTGGCGGCCCGCTGACACCCCGTACGTCAGCCGCCAGTGTGAGTGGTCAACACTGTCACTACCAGCATTCCAGGCACTCCACCAGTGCCACAAGTGTCTGGTAGACGGGACAGAGAGATCAGCCAGGTAGGTGTTCAGTCCTCAGTGAACCACCTGCCAAGAAAACAGGTGTTCAGTCCTCAGTAAACCACCTGCCTGACCACACAGGTGTTCAGTCCTCAGTGAACCACCTGCCTGACCACACAGGTACTCAGTCATCAATGAACCACCTGCAAGAAAGGTCAGTGATTAATAACAGACGACACAGGCAACAGAAGGAAGGACAGGGGGGGAAATACATAACAGGCAATACAGATAAATATTACATTATTCATCCCGATGGAAGAAGATTCAGGGGGGGGCTCTTGGACAGGTAATTCGCGGCTCATGAAAGTTAGACGACTTGGGGCTATTGCTTCCTCACGATCCTTCCATTATTCATTGATTACCCACCTGCGAGGAACCGACCCAAGGTTATCAGGGGTGATCTATAACATCGCCTGCACCAGCTATCACCTTTATTTTACAGGTAGTTACGGTTCCAATTGCCGTACCAACGACTCAAGAAATGCCAATCATCTTGAGAGTAGCAGCAGAGCGCAGCAATAATGGCTGCCGACAATGAAATTATGGAGTCATAGAGATCAAAACCAATGGAGGACGAAACTCCCGAAGGATTAGAAGTATGACACACAAGTTGATCACATTGAAGGCAGTTAGTTGTAGTGAGTAGTTGAGCAGTTAAGAGCCTACAGCGAGTCATAGCGAAGATGGCTTCGTTGTCATCATGGACAACTGTCTCAAGAAGATTAAGGAGGTGAGTAGTCCATGAAAATACTTATATTCCAGAGTAATTCTTTATGTAGGTTGGAGATAACAACCTACATAAAGATATATATATATATATATATATATATATATATATATATATATATATATATATATATATATATATATATATATACCTGATGAATCAAGATGTATCAAAATACATAAAAAATGTCAAAATGTATATTTCCCATAAAAATACATCTTAAAGGATTTATTTAGCTTGCAAGAATACAATAGAAGTTGTCTTAGACGAAATGAATACCAATTTATTCTGTGTCATTGAAGACTTAATTAGTCATGACGACGCAGTTCATTGTAGAACTACAGAAATGGTTGGGCACATTTTTTTCACCTGAGGCCTCTGTTCACCATTTAATAAATAGGTACCCGGGAGTTAGGCAACTGTTGCATCCTGGGGAGGGTCAGTAGTTCAACCTTGGAGTTGGGGGGGAATGGATTCCTCGATTTATATATATATTTATATATATATATATATATAAATCGAGGAATTTTTATATATATATTTATATATATACACAGGCTTCTTGGTATCATTGTACAACATGTATCATGGTACCTGCTGTGCCGTGATACAGCCTGCGTCATGGTACAGCATATATCATGCTAGAGCAGCGAGCTACTGTATAATGCATTTGCAGCTGTCCACAGTCAGTGAAATGCGAGGACAAACATCTTCAATTTTGTTAAGTATACCTTTATCAGGCGAGCCCAAAGGGTTTTCTCTAGGTATTTCATTTTAAGGGGGGACAACACTTTTCATATTTTCTTTTGACCACTGTGCTTGTATCTGAGCCGGGTGAGAATACGACTAACGTTATCAAAAGCTTTGCAATATTGGATACCGTCTGCTTGGCGGACTCTGAATATTTTGCACGCTTGACACCTTTGGAAATTGGGCTTGTTGTTGGTCGTTTGTGGAGCTGTGAGTCGCTCCAGGTTACAGTCAGGTGGTATAGTGAGCTTCGTGTGCGTCACCGCTGTCACCTGAGCACTGTTACCTTGGCATTGTCACCTCAGCACTGTCACCTCTGGGATCCGTAGTGGTGTCACCGGAATTTGCTCACATGTCATGCTTCAGGCCATTCTCTCGATTTGCCACTCCGTCAAAAATCCGTCCTTTTAACCTACCCAGATACCTAAGAACCCAAGCAACCCATCTGACCTATCCAGACTATATACAACGAAGGTGAAATCCACTCTTGAATATGCAGCCCCAGGATGGAACCCCGTACCTGAGAAAAGGACAAGGAGAAACGAAAAAAAGGTCCAAAGATGTGAAGTGAAACTCGTTCCTGAGCTGAAGGGATTGAGCTATTAGAAAAGACTGTGAGAAATGGTGTTTGCCACACTGGAGGAGAGATATAGAAGACATGATAACAACATATAAGATTCTAAGGAAACTTGACAAAGTAGACAAAGCATCAATCTTTAAAGTGTTGATAGTTCACTCTTGAACACTGCGAGGGGTCGGCCAGTTATGCCCCTTATGTGTAGTGGAAGCGTGTTGAACAGTCTCGGGTCTCTGATGTTGATCGAGTTCTCTCTCAGAGTATCTATTGCACCTCTGCTCCTCAATACATTAGGTAGTGGTAGATACTTTTAGCTTTAGGTAGATACTATCTTCTCACAATCAGTTTCACCTTCACTGTACAATCACCATATACTATCGCCTCGCTAACTCCCATTATCTCCACCACTCCTTCCATGAATTACGCCATAACCATTCCATCACCCAACTATGGCTCTCCCGTTAACCCCAGCACCAACCTTACATTACATCACTGAAACCTATTCCATGGGATGTCTATATTATGCACCCCCATCCCGTCGTTAGTGGAAAAGTTACACTGAGGAATCCAGTAGGTCCAAGAGCCAACCCATCCCATTTAGCCAGTAAGCCAGTTAAGGGTTACCTCTCATACCAACCGGGGAAAAACTTCCTTTCTCAAAAAGAAATCTTTCTGCCCACCGAGGGGGACGTTAGCCCCCCGTCCCTACCTCCTGTGGAGTCCCTCTGTCTAGTGAGGGGAGGCTCTTCCCTGCCCACTCACGTCCTCCTCTGGTTTACGTGGAACACAGCAACACACAGGTGGCAATGTGTTGCTCCGTGACTGGAACACTGTGAAGTTTCTCAGATCTACTCAAGCAGGCATGAAAGAGTGGTCCTGAATCTCGTGTCATCATGCTGACCTGTCACTGAAGATGCACTGTTTCAGGGGTGAATCTACCCCTTACATGCGGTTGGGGGGTAGATTTACCCCTGCCCCCTCTCATGTGGGGGTAGATTAACCCCTGCCCCCTCTCATGTGGGGGTAGATTAACCCCTGCCCCCTCTCATGTGGGGGTAGATTAATCCCTGCCCCCTCTCATGTGGGGGTAGATTAATCCCTGCCCCCCCCTGTGGGGGTAGATTAACCCCTACCCTCTCATGCGGGGTAGATTAACTCCTACCCTCTCACACGGGAGTAGATTAACTTTATCCTCTCATGACAGGTAGATTAACCCCACGCACACCTTTCAGACCCAAGCATCCTACTCAAAGCTGGATACGTGTCATCTCGACTCTCATCATCTTGGATAATGAATATAATGACTGGTGAACATTCTTTGTGAAGCACGAGTTATACTTTGCCTCAGATCTGTCAACGAACCCCAAATTTCATGAACAAAACAGTTCACGAACAATTTCGTGAATTATCGGCCATCAAGTTTTACCATTTGGCTGGATGAGGGCTAAATTTGAGTCAGATTTAATATATTTATAAAGGTATTGAGAAATATTCAGCTTTTAAATGCCATTAAGGCAATCGATTTTCTTTGGTTCTTTTATGCCCTGTAGAACAGACAACAATTAACACATGAAATGAATTGTTGGAAAGATTGGACAACATCCCACCACCCACACAGATGTCCAAAGCAGGAGGAGTGAATAAGTTAAGATTCATCCCTTTTACAGAGAATCGAGAAATTAAAGGAATCAAAAGCTCGAGAAGAACATGGAATTCAATCCAAAATCGTAAGGAGACGACCGAGGAACTGTGTCTATCAAAGTAACTTCTATTCAGAAAATCTCTAGACTAAGGAGAAGTCCCCACTAGATTGAAAATATGCAAATGTCACCCATCTTTAAGAAAGGAATAAAAAGTTCAGCAGAAAACTACAGGCCAATCATCCTAACCTCTCATATCTGCAAGCTCAGGGTGAGAATCCCAAGGAAAGAAATTATTCACCACTTCACAGTGCACAATCTTGTAAAATGAAGACATCATGGTTTTCTAAACAGCAACAAAAAAATCTACAATTCAAACAAGGCATAATAGGGCTGAGTTCATAGACTCACACCCAAAATACCGGAGACAAATTGGGAGATAATAATCCAGGCATCATTTTGAAAGGTTCAATATAAGGTATATAAGGGGCAAAATTAGTGAGAAAACACATGTTTCTCACTCATAAGGTACTGGACCCAAGGTAACGCAGCCATAAAGGCCAAGACAATACTACTGCTTAAAATTTAGCTAAAAAAAAATCCTGATGGAAAAATGGGCACGCTCACACTATCATCATTCCAACATTTTCCCACCATTACTCTATCACCATCGCATCATCATCACACCACCATCGCTTCACCATCATCACCCACCAACACCTCACCATCGACCCCAACACGCCCCGGCCGTCATCAGGTGGCGGACTTAGAGTCTGGAGGCCAGAGAAGTGCCGACATTTTCATAAGCAGATTATTGACCGGGTCGCTATCCATCGGAAAACTTTACAAGTAGGACGAACCGGCAGGGATCTCCATATTGAGTGTGTGTGTGTGTGTGTGTGTGTGTGTGTGTGTGTGTGTGTGTGTGTGTGTGTGTGTGTGTGTGTGTGTGTGTGTGTCTCCTGTGTGTGTGTGTGTCTCTGTTTTCTGTAGGTTTTTTGTTTGTTTGCTGTGTTTGTCTTCTGTGTTTGTCCTGTTTGTCCTGTGGTGTCCTCTTTCTGTCTGTTCGTCTGTCTCTCTCTGTCCGGTGTCTGTGTCTGGCTGTCTGTCTCTGTCTGTCTGTCTGTCTCTCCCTCTCTCTCTCGGGTATGCTCTCTCTACTCTCTATCCTCTCTCTATTCTCTCTCATCTCTCCCTCATTCCCCCAAATCATCTCGTCCATCCCCTTCTTCTCTTCGTAACCCTCCCCACGCGATTCTCTCCATCTCTACCAAACCCCCCAGAATCACCCTCCCCCTCACTCTCTCACCATACTCCCTCCCACACAACACCTCCCCCTCCCTCTCTCACAATCGCTCCCTCCACTACGACATCTCACCTCCTCTCTCCTCCCGCCCCCTAATGCCTCCTCCACTCCCCTCGGACTCAGCATCCCTCCCTCCACGCACACCACTCATCTCTCCTCCGGACCTACCTCGCATCCCACGCCCACCTCTCACCCTCACACCTTCCCATCCGCCTCTCCCCACACCCGTCAGATCAATCCCTGCCGCTCACCTCGCTCCTCTCATCTCCCCACACCCCACTCCCCTCCAGCTATCGAAATCTGCCTCCACTCCGCTCATCCCTGCTCTACTCCACACTCACTCCGGATCCCAATCAAAACTTCTCCTCCCTCTCCTACCCTCACCTCCTCTCATCCTCTAATAAACTATTCTATGTGTGCCTAGGTGTCTGTCTGTCTGGTGGGGTACTACGTCTCTGTCTCTCCTCTCCTACTCCTTCCTCTAGCTCCTCTCTCTCTCTCGTATCTATCTGTCTAGGGCAGCATGGTGGGTATGAAGTGGTGACTAGGATAGAGGAAGGAAGAGGGTCGTGTAGCCGGGGAACACCTTCACTCTAGGTTTCAACGTTCCCCGACACTAGGATCGAGCAAGCGGTCATGACTCCACTACGGGCTGACCTTAGCCCGTGGTACTTGGAACTCGTTCCGAGTAGCTGAATCTATAACAACAACAGGGCTTGACTCCCCCTAGAGAGCTGGTATTGACAGAGGGCGGGGGTATGGGGATTGGGAGACCCGGTGTTGATGATATCATGAACACGTGTTTATCTACTGCGGCCTAACAGTATGATATATTTTATTAGTCAGACAAATAAGTTGTTTGATTTTGTGTTCGTTTTCTTGTTTTTAGGTTTTAAAAGTCGAGCTGATCCTATAGTGGTGAGGAGGTTCACCGTGATCCCTATGACACCTTGCCTACACTAGGTGTGCTGATACCGACCCGGTCATGTTGGGCACGTACCTAACAGAAATTACGGTGAAAAAAATGGATGAGAATACTTCCAAGCATCTGGCCACCATCCTTGAACAGACATTTTAATTTAATTACGGTAGATAGGGAATAGAGGTAACTGTAGAAGGTCTATTGGCCTACGTGGGGCAGTTATCTATTAAGTTGAATCACACACGATTTAATATTTGCCTAATCTATGTTTGCAACAATCCAGCCTACACCCAGCGTCTAGCATGTCACCACGGAAAGTTTGCCATAATTCTATTATTCTATCCCCAATCCAGTATCTAACAAGGTCTTTTATGAATCTGTATTTATCTTTAAATTTATATCCATTGTTTCGTGTTCTGTTAGGCATTGGGGTATATATTTACCATCTATTAAACCCTTTTATACATCAATATACTTCAACAATAGTTCTCATCTTTTATTAATAAGAATGTTGTTTAATTATACTTCTATTAGTAGAGGGTCTTAGTGGCCTGGGATTTGCTTTGTCATCACTCACATAACAGTTTTCAGTTGCGCACGCAGACGAAACATTGGCAGATGTAGAGTAATGCTGAGAAATGTAGTGTTCTGAGTATCGGAATGCGAGAAGGATTTGGGAGTCATTACTAACAGAGATCTTTAGCCAACAAACCAATTTGTAAGCGTCAAGAATGGAGAAAATAGCTTTCTGGGATTTATTTTGTAGAAGCTTCGGGTTCATCAGACGCAACCACTTGGGCTGACGGTAGAGCGACGGTCTCGCTTCATGCAGGTCCGGCTTCAATCCCCGACCGTCCAGTGGTTGGGCACCTATTCCTTCCCCCTCGTCCCATCCCAAATCTTCTCCTGACTCCTTCCCAGTGCTAGTCGTAATGGCTTGGTGTTTTATTATGTTATCATGTTATCTGCCTTCCTGGGGAGTTATCTGCCTTCCTGGGGAGTTATCTGCCTTCCTGGGGAGTTTTTGTGAGAAACACTGCAACAAAGTTACCTCAGTTAAGACATGTAATAATCTTTTCTACTGTTTGTTTCAAATAAGTTTGAAAGAATGAGTCAATTTTTATCATCAGTGGTCCTCGGTGAAATGATGCCATGACTCCTCTTGTGTTTCTCAAGATGTACATCAGTTGATGACAGTTGAGAGGCGGACCAAAGAGCAAGAGCTCAACGCCCGCAAACACACATAGGTGAATACTATAATGACGTTTGTGTTTAACGATTCAAGTAATTTTCGTCTAATAGGCGTCAAACTACACTTTCCAAAGTTTGATGGAATACATTTGAGTTTAAATCGCACCAGATTTGTAGCCTTTCATGATTCCTCTATCCTGCTTGATTCTTAATAATTTATTAAATAAGTAAAGCAGAGGGTGACAAAGTTTATCTTTGCCATTCTTTCAGCACACCTAGAAGGGATCTGACAGCTGAGTGACAGCGCATCGGGATTCGTAGTCCTTAAGTTCCGGGTTCGATCCCCGGCTGGTGCGGAAACAAATGGCGGTTTTGTTCACCCCTGATGTCCTTGTTCACTTAGCAGTAAATAGGTATCCTGGGAGTTAGACCATTGCTACGGGCTGCTTCCTGGGATGTGTACAAAAAGGTGGCCTTGGTCAGAGGACCGGGGCCGCTGATTCTGGATCAGGGTGCCTGATTCACGAAGCAGTTACGCAAGCACTTACGCACCTGTACATCTTTTCTCAATTCTTTGACTTTTGTTACAATTATTAAACATTTAATGAGCTCCGAAGCACCAGGAGGGGCTGTTTATAACAATATATAACAAGTTAATTGGGAAGTTTTCATGCTTGTAAACTGTTTACTAAATGTAAAAAAGCCGTCAAAGATTGAGGGAAAGATGTACCCGTGCGTAAGTACTTGCGTAACTGCTTCGGTGATTCTGGCCTCGTATTTATTTTCTTGGCAGGGGTGCGTTCGAGTGCTTATGTTTTATATTAATATATTCTTTCCTAACTCGGTTACATCTATTCTCTTCTATTTTATCCTCTGTCTGTATTTGGTTCCAACTCCTGTTATAACTTTTAGCTTCTAGACATTGTCTATTGAACTATTGCTTGTTCCTTCAAACGTATAGACCTTATTGTTAGTATATATATTCTATCAGACTCTGCATCTGTCTGTCTGTCTTGCAACATTATTTTATGGACTGTTTTGTTTCTAATGTCTTCCTCTCATTGCACGTTTCCCAGACTCTTACTCTCATGTAATTTCATTTTCTGTAATCTTTCTCCTTTCCCTGATCCCGTGACGTATGGGCGGTGCTTAGGGCTTTCTCCTAAGTAATTGTCTGCAATCGACATAGTCGCTGGCTCCTCGTGTCCTCCTTAAACCCAGGGTACAGCCGGGTATCTCATATATATATATATATATAATAGATATATATATATATATATATATATATATATATATATATATATATATATATATATATGACTGTTTAAATTACGGTCTCACCATAGTCCGTGCTACAATGGACATTTTGTCCGAGAAGCTGAATAAAAACTATCTATTCGAATGTTGAGGGAGGGGTGGGAGGATGTGGTGAGGAGGAGAGAAGCGATTGGGAGGAGAAGGGAGATAATGGGAGTGATAGAGAGAAGGGGGTGAGGGGGAGAGGAAGAGAGAGGTGTAGGGGGATGCTAAGGAAGGGGAGAGATGAGGAAAAGAGGGAGAAAGAGGAATAGTATATGGGGAGGGGGGAAAATAATCTTGATGGAATAGGGATCTTTGAGACGCATATTATCCCGGGCACCGCCGGGGTACGCCACATAAGTATATCTCTGAGAGAATATGTCCAAACTACTTGGCATAACCTTCACCCAGCTTTGCGGGTCTCCCTCAGTGGGTTCCGAGGTTCGAGTCTCCTAGAACCCAAGTGAATTGAAGGTCTGAGACTTTATTTCTTACAACGAATCAATACAATAATGGTTGGCCTAAACAGTTGCTCAGCAATCGAAGTCAAACTGACATAATTGACATAGAGTTGTTGCAAGATTCAGCTACTCGGACAATGAGTTCCAGTAGCACGGGCTATGGTGATCCCAAAGTGGGCCATAGAGAGAATACCTTCATCTTTCTGACTGAATTGATTAAGATTAAGCCAACCAGGACACGGCACGGGCATGAATAGCAGTAATTAAGCTTCTATTTATTGAAAACTATTACATAGCGGAAAAATAACGTATATTAAATATAAATATATTTATATAATTATTTATTCATTATTAATTAGATATCACTAATTATTTATAAAATTATTTACTATTAATAAAATTAATAAAAATATATATATTAATAATTAGAGCAAATATAATTGCGATATAAATAGTGGCATAATTTGTACCTTAAAATAATAATGGTGAAAAGATTATTTGAAGGAAAACTAATATAAACTAGTCATACCCTGATGTTACAGAAAATGTTCACACTCCCAGTGAAAGAGTTTGAGCATTGTGCTACCTGCAGTCTCCTGAGACTAGCGTAGCTGCTTCGAATTATACCATTATAATGGTCTAATTTAGATACAATAGACACTTTCAGCAGAGGAAGTTATAAGACTTCCTAGCGGCTCTTCGGTGCAAATTTTGAGAGAACACACATTGGTGAGATGTCATAGTTACCCCCTTGGCTTTAGATAGTAGTATAACAGAAAATGGAATACAGGAAATGTGAAAGATTTATGTAATAATCTATGATATCTGATAAAGACCTTTTGTCCCCCTCTGTAATGCTTTTTGCGCTAACCGCTCCACAAGATGAGTATGGGGTGCACAATAAACTCAGCTGCCTTCGGAGGCAACAATCAATAGACTTAATATGCACTTTCTCTCTCTCGGGTGAAAATGGTGTTATTTTAACAGGTGGTATATGATGAGCTCTTAAACAGTTCCGTTAGTTATATTCCAGGAGTTATGAATGGGTATAAGTTACTACAACTTCTGTAGGCAATTGCCAACTAAGTCAACTCTTCCAGGGCTAACCATAGCCCGTGGCTACTTGGAACTTTTGTTCCAGGTAGCGAATCTTAAACAACAACAGTCAACTTTTTTTTTTTTTAGAAATCGAGTCTTGAATTTGTGCAGGTTTTTCAATGTCTTTGTTTGTTGCATTATTGAACGTTGAATCTCTGACAGAGGTTATTGATTGGATGATTAATCTGTGAATAGCTAATCGGAATCTCGATCATGTACAGCTCTGATGATAACCAGGTTCGCAAATCATTACCAATCAATGATTTTTTTTGGTTTTGATTGGTAGTTTTCTTAAATCTTATTTCAATCAACGCCTGTCCCTCCGCTGGGAATGTTTTGTTTAACTGCTTTGACAGGTTATAGCTTCACAACTGCATTAGATCATCAACTGTGCTTCTCGTTTGTATCTATATTCAGCTTCTCGGAACGAAATGTCCATGTAGCACGGGCTATGGTGAGCCCGTAATGGGCTTCTCATCCCCTTCCATGTTGTATAGACCTCAATTGGCACCCTCACCCCCTCTCCACACCTCGGCCTCCTACACCAAATGACACGCGGGCCGCCGAGCACGGGTTCGGATACCGACACTAGTCCAAATTGCAATCAGGATATTGGGCTGGAGTTGCCTTTCGCTTTTACCCGGCACATTATGTTGATTTATCCTGGGGTGCTACGGAACATGACGTACCGGCGCCTCAGCGTGTTCTGTTGAGGCCTCACAGGAGTTACAGGCACTTCGTATCAAAAATGGACGTACAACACATACTTGTCAAAAGCTGTTTGGGTGATATGTCTTTCTGTGAAGTCAATTTCGTGTGTGTGTGGTGTGTGTGTGTGTGTGTGTGTGTGTATGCTTTGGAGTTTGTATTTTATGTTTATATTTTTTTCTTATTCTCGAATTAATTATTGTGAGTAACTTTTTGTTTGGTCAAAAATCAAAGCTGCAGAGGCTCTTTGACGACGGGTTTAAGATCATCTTTGTCTGGATACTTTGTGAGGAGCACGAGTGATGCATGTCTTGCTATGTGCCTCCTTGTTGTGTAGTCTGTCTGTGTGTCGGCTGGAGTGATTGTGAGTGGGGCTGGGGGGAATGTGGGGGTGTGGTGAGGTAGGTGGGGGGTTGGTGAGGGAAGGTGGCGGGGATGGTGGTTGGGGTGATGGGTTAGTGACGGTGTATGTGAGAGATGGTGACAATATTTACCTTAATCTATGCAACAAGGAACATAATTCGCGAAGCATTACAGGCAAATAGCTCCTGTAGGTCACTCAGGAATGCGCTGATAACCTCTTCTTCATGTCTTACAGTTATTAATCAATCATTCTTTGACGCTAAATGTCTTTTTTTTCTTTCTTTTGGTTTAATTCCGGCGCATCAAGTCACCAGCTGAGATTAATGGATTATGGAGCAGAGGCAGTAAGTTCCCTACACCTGCTTCCTCCTCTTGACTTTGATGCTATCAAAGCTAACCTGTGAGTTCTCCTCCTTGACTTCCCATAGTTGTGTCTAACAGCCGTCGATGGACAAATTCCTCCATTTTGTGAAGCACTCTGGGAATTACACTATGCCCCCTATCTTCTTCTGAGATGAAGCACTGCCGTCGTATTGACACTTTCACGTTGAGTTCTGATTGGCAAGCACATTGCATAGGCTTGCTTATGACACTACTGAGTACTGATCTCCATCTCAGAGGCTCAGCTATCTCGTCGTAGGATATGTTGCAACTCCATCGACTGTGCAAATCAGCTGGCTTGTTCAAAATATCCCATCAGATTATGCCTTTTGGTTCAGATGTAAGATCGATCAGAACGTGGCCGACGACCAGTGGCTCGTTCTGAGCCAAATTCCTTGAAGAAAACGTAAATTTTAGTTTAAAACAGTATTCAGGAGATTGTACTTGCCAATACTGGACGACAATTGGATCTGATCAATATGCATAATTTCATTCCATGGATATAAACATTTGTCTGGCTATTTTTTCCCACAGAAGAAGATCCATTTACACGGAAAAAATCAAAGTTTCCCCAAATAATATAAATAAAAATATGATAGATACTACTAAATAATAATAATTGTCATAGGATTTAGGGGCTTGGAAAGTAGTTTGCATTACTGAGGGTCATAGTGTATGTGTATTAATGGTCGAGTATTAGCTCTCGGGCTCCGGCTTTTCTCTCCTAGTCAGGTAATATGTGGACCTTTATTCCTCACGTTTCTCATGAACCTGTCTAAAGAATTTATTGCCTGTTCCATATACTTTGTAAAGGTTGTAGTGTAGAGGCTTTCCCGACGCCTCTCCGGCTCATATGGTGATGGAAAGACCAGGTGATGGGGAAGAGACAGGTGATGGGGAAGGCGGGGAAGGTTGGGAGGACAGGTGATGGGGAAGGACAAGTTATGGGGGGATGGGGAAGGGACATGGTGATGGGGAACGGACAGGTGTTGGGAAGGCGTGGAGGCAGGTGTTGGGGAGGACAGGTGTCAGGGGTGGCTCATGGCAGGACCGATGGGAGACAGGTGATGGGACGACTTGCAGTGAGTAACAGGTTGGAAAAGGTGGGGAGGCAGTGGAATCAGCTGGGGAGCCTGGTTTGGCGCTCACGGAATCACCAGTTCAGCAGCGTTGGGGGAGTTTACCACTGGCATCAGGGTGCCGTGTCATGATGAGATGAAGAGAGATGATGCTTCGTGAGGCCTCATTAAGCATCCGGTGAGCCCCATTGCTCCCCCTCACTCCCTCATGCACTGATGGGGACACTAACTCGTGGATACCTCATGGCAGGTTTGCAAGAAGCAACAGCCTTCGGCAGCATACTTACCATCACGCAGTTACCAATCCTAAGTTGTGTTCTGTTTACATGCAGATCCAGTGAATATCATCACGAGATTCATCAACCGTAAAAGTGACGGTGATGATTTATC
Organism: Procambarus virginalis; assembly: GCA_020271785.1. Taxonomy (NCBI): domain Eukaryota; kingdom Metazoa; phylum Arthropoda; class Malacostraca; order Decapoda; family Cambaridae; genus Procambarus; species Procambarus virginalis. The sequence continues at coordinate 5,600,471 of WNGS01164437.1, forward strand.
AATCAGCACAATCATGCACTTGATGTCGTCAACGCCAAACCAGCACCGCAACTTTTCGCAACGTGAATGGGACGCGGGTTTGATATCCATTTTAACGATGATCTAAGCGTTATCTAAGCTTACTAAGCTCAGAGCCTCGGGTAGTCCCTAGTGTATCTTAGGACCCCAAGTTCTCTCTCATCTCTCTCTCTATCTCCTCCTCCCTCTCTACTCTCTCTCTCCTCTCCTCTCTCTGCTCCTCTCTCTCTCTCTCATCTCTCTCTCTCTCTCTCCCTCTCCTCCCTTCCCTTTCCTCACATAATGTTACTTGGCAACCAGGTTCACAAGACCCTAAATCCCAGTGTTTCAGGAAACTGTGTTTAAGTATTATTTTTTACAAGCATAAAAGCTATTCCATTTGTATCCATTCTCACGTGTTCTAACTGGGGGTGATAATATTAGAGACGTATTTACACGTTCTTATAACTCCGTTTCATTCATACTCTTCTCTCAGGCGGAGTCTTAACCAGGGAGATTGTACCCATTTAAAACAAGATCTGCCTCAGCATTTTTGTGATATATTCATAGTTTATATGACTAAAATTTAAGTTAACTACGAAGCCACATTATTATGTCTTTCCTATATGTGTTTTTGTTCCGTTTAGGCTAGGTC
>WNGS01164437.1:5638264-5652752 GCA_020271785.1 Procambarus virginalis
AGTATAATGATCCACTCGAGGGCTATTGATTTCTTAAGGGGTTATTAAGGACAATCATCCTCTGCAGGGTTATTAAGGCCCCATCAACCTATGTAGGGTTATTAATGCCTATAAATCTCTGAAGGGTTATAAGGCCCATCAATCTCTGTAGGGTTATTAATGCCTATAAATCTCTGGAGGATTATTAAGGCCCATCAATCTCTGTAGGGTTATTAGGGCCTATAAACCTCTAGAGGGTTATTAAAGCCCATCAAGCTCTGTAGGGTTATTAAGGCCAATAAACTCTAGAGGGTTATTAAAGTCCATCAACCTCTGTAGGGCTATCAACGCCTATTAACTCTGGTTGGCAATTAAAAGCCATCAACCTATGGAGGGTTTAAGTCCTATCAACGTCTAGCAACCAATTAAGGTCTATTCACTTTGGAGGGGTTATTAAGGCCTATCACTTCTGGAGGGTTATTAAGGCCACCACAATATCTTACTCAGCAACCAGCAAGTATACCTAAGTCATGAATATTGTCCAGGATTTGTTCATTGTCCAGGACTAATGTATACTCTTGCGTGTGTGTAAACCAGTAAATGAGGTACACCTCCCGAAGCATATATCCATAAAAAAGTGGCTCGATACTTATATACCATTCCATAATTTCCATAAAAGATGAAATTACACCAAAAAAAGAGTAATTTCATCTTCCTTTCCCAAGTCTTTTGAATACTAACATGCGAGTTCTCCTTCCTGTTATGTAGTATTTATAGATGTTCATTTTCACGTGTACTCGTTTATTTGCTTAGTGTATATATGACATTTTCTCTTGGTCAGGTTCGGGATAGTTTACTGAAATACACCACGCAGAGAGAGAGAGAGAGAGAGAGAGAGAGAGAGAGAGAGAGAGAGAGAACAGTGTGGGCTACGTTTACCTTCCTGAATGTTATTAAAAAAAAGTAGCAATTCGTGAGCGTTACGCCGACTCTGCGTAATACGAGCTGCCAATTAGTTCGAATACTTAATAAACTGCGCTTGCAACAGCCTACCAGAAGCACAGTCGGTGTGTGTGTGTGTGTGTGTGTGTGTGTGTGTGTGTGTGTGTGTGTGTGTGTGTGTGTGTGTGTGTGTGTGTGTGTGTGTGTGTGTGAGGATGGTACACTGTGTCTTCAATTTCTCGGTGAGTATATCTTTTTGTGTTGGAATATGTTCAGGTGTAGAGTATACTTGCTGGTTGCTATTATGGTGGCCTTAATAAATATACCCAGATGTTGATAGGCCTTATAATAGCTGCCCAGAGAATGATATGTCTTAATAGCCATCCAGGGATTGATGGCTATCTTGAAATGATTTCGGGGCTTAGCGTCCCTGCGGCCCGGTCCTCGACCAGGCCTCCTTTTTGTTATACCTCCCCCCCCCAGGAAGCAGCCCGTAGCAGCTGTCTAACTCCCAGGTACCTATTTACTGCTAGGTAACAGGGGCATCAGGGTGAAAGAAACATTTTGCCAATTTGTCTCCGCCTTCACCAGGGATCGAACCCGGAATCTCAGGACTATGAATCCGAAGCGCTGTCCACTCAGCTGTTAGGCGTGGCCCTAAACTCAACCCGGAACCCATGATCAGGATTATAGAATACTTGCTGGTTGATCATTACATTATTGTGATGACCGTAATAAGCCTCCAGAGGTTGATAGGCCTTAGTAACCACCCAGAGACTGATAGGCCGTAGAAGCTATTGTACAATCGACTTGAGAATGGTCCAGGACGGACCGAAATGTCGTCGTCCCTTCATTTTCTAGTGAGTGTGGATTGGTCAACATACTTCAGCCACGTTATTGTGACTCATCGCCTGCAAGCTATCGTAGTTGCCTCAACAATCCATACGGTTTATGCAGGCCTTAATAACCCACCAGAGGATGAGTGTCCTTAATAACCCTTCAGAGGTTAATAGCCCCTCGAGTCCACCACCACACTAAACAACACATCTCTGGCTGCCAAATTATAACCAAGAAAATCCCAATCTCCAAAACCCGATTCACTGGCTTGCCAGAGCCAAGCATCGCCTCGCATCTACCTCGCTCCTCATTACCCTCCTTGTTCGAAGATCGTAAAAGATCAAATGCGTTGTCAAGTCTTTAGTAAAAGGAGAACTTGGCACTTGATAATCTCCCCAGACACAATGTGCCCCCCTACAAGTGAGGATACTTTACGAGTCCTGCAACACATTAATTCATTCTGCACCGATTAATTGCATTTTAAACAAGTTAAAAACTCCCTATGCATGTCAAACCTAAATATTAACTCATTCTGCATCAACTAAATGCATCGTAAATTAGCATAAGTCGCTATGTGAGTCGCGGAATATATATTTTCACCGATTTGCGCCGATTAACTGCATTGTAAATGAGAAGAGATCGCTGTGTGTGAGGCCAAGAATGCTGTGTTCTCTACCAGTTGACTGCATCCAACATTTGACTGTATGAGTTAAACATTGACTGGTTCTCTGAGGTCATCTGAAGCCTCCAGTCATCCCGCAGACTTGAAGAGCCTCGTAAAGCTTCCTAAAACGTTGTTCACATAACAGTAGGATATACGCACCAGAGTGAACAGCGCCAGAGTGAACAGCACCAGAGTGAACAGCACCAGAGTGAACAACGCCAGAGTGAACAGCACCAGAGTGAACAGCACCAGAGTGAACAACGCCAGAGTGAACAGCGCCAAAGTGAACAGCGCCAGAGTGAACAGCGCCAGAGTGAACAGCACCAGAGTGAACAACGCCAGAGTGAACAGCGCCAGAGTGAACAGCACCAGAGTGAACAGCGCCAGAGTGAACAACGCCAGAGTGAACAACACCAAAGTGAACAGCGCCAGAGTGAACAGCGCCAGAGTGAACAGCGCCAGAGTGAACAGCGCCAGAGTGAACAACGCCAGAGTGAACAACGCCAGAGTGAACAGTGCCAGAGTGAACAGCGCCAGAGTGAACAGCGTCAGAGTGAACAGCACCAGAGTGAACAGCACCAGAGTGAACAGCACCAGAGTGAACAGCGCCAGAGTGAACAGCGCCAGAGTGAACAGCGCCAGAGTGAACGGCGCCAGAGTGAACAACGCCAGAGTGAACAACGCCAGAGTGAACAGCGCCAGAGTGAACAGCGCCAGAGTGAACAGCGTCAGAGTGAACAGCACCAGAGTGAACAGCACCAGAGTGAACAGCGCCAGAGTGAACAGCGCCAGAGTGAACAGCGCCAGAGTGAACAGTGCCAGAGTGAACAACGCCAGAGTGAACAGCGCCAGAGTGAACAGCGCCAGAGTGAACAGCGCCAGAGTGAACAGCGCCAGAGTGAACAGCGCTAGAGTGAACAGCACCAGAGTGAACAACGCCAGAGTGAACAGCACCAGAGTGAACAGCACCAGAGTGAACAACGCCAGAGTGAACAGCGCCAAAGTGAACAGCGCCAGAGTGAACAGCGCCAGAGTGAACAGCGCCAGAGTGAACAACGCCAGAGTGAACAGCGCCAAAGTGAACAGCGCCAGAGTGAACAGCGCCAGAGTGAACAGCGCCAGAGTGAACAACGCCAGAGTGAACAGCGTCGTTTACAAGATATGCCAGAAACGCTGTGCTAGCACCAGCAACTTTAGGTACTAAAGCTTTAGTACCTAAAGCCTTGGCTTTAGGTACTTAAGGTAAAGCCTTTGGCTTTCGGTACGAAAGGTTTAGCATGTACCAGCTCTTTGTAGATCTCCAACATTCTGTTTCTAAGTCATTTTGAATGTATGTACTTTTACCTGAATAAACATTATTATTATTAGCATTATTATTTATTTTATTAATAAAATCGTACCCCCTATTATAGCAAATTGTTTCCAGCGCAATTTAATCATTCTCGTTTACCATGTTGTTGTTGTTAAAGATTCGCTACCGAGAACAACAGTTCCAAGTAGCACGGGCTATGGCGAGCCCGTAGGTACTGCTCGATTACCAAGTTCCTGGTTTCTGTTGCGAAGTGGTGAATGCAGTCGCATCACTGCACAGAGGTCCCTCCCGGGGTTTAATTCCCCAAGGCATGACAGGAAACCTTTGGGCAACGTTTCCTGATACGTCTGTTCACCTAAGAGTATAAATACCTGCGGGGTTAGGCAGCTGTTGTGTGCAGGCGAGCTCTGTTGTAACATATTGAGATTAATTGGCGGAATTCCGAAATTAAATTGAAAAGTTTGACAGTAGACCTAATTTATGGGCGTCTCAAGTTCGGCCGTCGGCTCCTGAAGCTGACAGGCCGAGGTGGAGATCACTTTTATGGTGGAAATTCTATTCTTGACGACCCCTTGAAGATGACAGGTGCGTGTAATGATCACTTTCATGGTGGTATTTCTATACTCTGCTCACCTTCTGAAAATGACAGAATGACTGTAAACACGTGATAACAGAGTCTACCCTGCACAGTGTCTGAACATGACGCCAGGAGGATATATCGGATCACTTTCATGATGGAATTTAAATTCCTTTTGAACTTTTGAAGAGGCAAGGTCGAAGAGGAGCCACATCACTTTCTTGAAGAAATTGTCTCCTTTTTCGACCATTGTTCACGTCGTAGAAGACATATTTTGGGGGGGGATAATGTTAGACTTTGCGTTCTTCCTCGGTTATAACTTTAGCTTCCTGTTGCTGTTTTAACTTTAGCTTCCTGTTGCTGTTTAACTTTAGCTTCCTGTTGCTGTTATAACTTTAGCTTCCTGTTGCTGTTATAACTTTAGCTTCCTGTTGCTGTTATAACTTTAGCTTCCTGTTGCTGTTATAACTTTAGCTTCCTGTTGCTGTTATAACTTTAGCTTCCGTTGCTGTTATAACTTTAGCTTCCTGTTGCTGTTATAACTTTAGCTTCCTGTTGCTGTTATAACTTTAGCTTCATGTTGCTGTTATAACTTTAGCTTCCCGTCGCTGTATAACTTTAGCTTCCCGTCGCGTGTATAACTTTAGCTTCCCGTTGCTGTTATAACTTTAGCTTCCTGTTGCTGTTATAACTTTAGCTTCCTGTTGCTGTTATAACTTTAGCTTCCCGTCGCTGTTATAGCTTTAGCTTCCGGTTGCTGTTATAACTTTAGCTTCCTGTTGCTGTTATAACTTTAGCTTCCTGTTGCTGTTATAACTTTAGCTTCCTGTTGCTGTTATAACTTTAGCTTCCGGTTGCTGTTATAACTTTAGCTTCCTGTTGCTGTTATAACTTTAGCTTCCTGTTGCTGTTATAACTTTAGCTTCCTGTTGCTGTTATAACTTTAGCTTCCTGTTGCTGTTATAACTTTAGCTTCCTGTTGCTGTTATAACTTTAGCTTCCTGTTGCTGTTATAACTTTAGCTTCCTGTTGCTGTTATAACTTTAGCTTCCTGTTGCTGTTATAACTTTAGCTTCCGGTCGCTGTTTTAACTTTGCAGCCAACTGTCTAACATGACAATTAGAAGTGGTGAACCGGACTGTACTAACGATCGTTATAAGAAGGTGGACACTGTACTGTACGTATAGGCTTTCAACAACGTCAATATTCCGTTGTTGGCAACGAGGGAGCAATGCCACACACATTGTCATGTCCTAATTCACCATTCCATCACGCTTTTGTGAGAAAATACTGAGTCACTTAATTGTGCTCGAACTCGCTTCTCTGGATTCCCCAGACCTCCTCCCCTTCCTTTGGATTCCCCAACCTCTTGGGGTGGACGGTAGAGTGACGGTCTCGCTTCATGCAGGTCGGCGTTCAATCCCCGACCGTCCACAAGTGGTTGGGCACCATTCCTTCCCCCTCCGTCCCATCCCAAATCCTTATCCTGACCCCCTTCCAAGTACTATATAGTCGTAATGGCTTGGTGCTTTCCCCCTGATAATTCCCTTCCTCCCCTCCTTTGGATTTCTCTCTCTCCTTCCCTCCTCCCTCACAACATGCTTTTATTCCCAATGTTTTAATTATTTCTAACATATTCCCCATTGGGATTCTTTTTTCCTGCGTGTTTCGGTTTTACTTTACGGTTGCTATGAATATTGCATTCTAAAGAGATCATGATTTTTTATCAACAAAAGGCGTGAGGTGACGTTAGCACACAGTGAAAGAAGACAGTGACAGAACGCGGTGACAGTAGTGACAAAATACGGTGACAATAATGATAGAAAATAGTGACAATTCAGCGGCAGTACGGTGAAAGAATACAGTGACATAGTGTGGTGATAGAGTACAGTGACAGAATACAGTGGCAGAATATACTGACAGAATAAAGTGACTGAATAAAGTGACAGAATATAATTACAGAATACTGTGACAATATAGTTACAGAATACAGTAGCATATTTGATGATGGCAGACAGTTACAGAATACAGTGACTAAATAGTGACAGATTACTGAGAAATACGGTGATATAATACAATGATAATACAGCGCCATTACAATGACAATACAGTGACAGAATACAGTGGCACGTTAGTGACACTTAATACAGTGATAGAATACAGTGAGATAATATATTCACAGAATGCCGTAACAAAATACAGTTTGTTTTATGTACCATTTAATGGTCTATTCTCGGTGTATTCACTCCTACTGTACTCATTATATCGTACTGCACTGATTGCTGGGTGTTGCACTGCATTGAATGTTGTTCTGCGTCAGTATAATTGAAATATTGCATAAATATGATTGTAATATTGCATGATTATGATTGCAATGTTGCATAATAATGACTGTAACATTGCATAGTAATGATTGCTATGCTGCACTCTTAATGACTGTAACATTGCATAGTAATGATTGCTATGCTGCACTCTTAATGACTGATTTGTTGCTCTGTAATGACTTACGTTACATGGCAATGATTATATATGTACTCTAATGATATACTCAACCAAGCAAACAACATGAAAATTGCTCCCTCCCCAATCCCCCCATCATAATATATATATTTATTTACACACTTTCCAAAAACGTATCAACTTGATCTTTTAGTTGTAATTCGAGGATAAGGAAAAAGCCTCTATGGGACTTCGTGATTGTAAATCCGATTAAGACTATTTTCTTGGAGGCATCAAAGAGGTCCGTTTAAGTTTGGTGGCCTGCGAGAAAGCCAGAAATTTGGCCTCAGTTCAAAGTAGTTTCGCTGNGGCAACCCTTCCAGACGACGCCCGAAGACAAAAGTGTCAGAGAGCTTTAAGAATACAAACCCTCTCACGCTAAGTAGTTTCCTTGGCGCCTCTTAGATAAATGGAGATTATAAGAAAGCAAGAGATGAATGACGCTAAATGGAGACTAGTGGGAAGGAATGAGACATGGATAATGGCCTGGGTTGTTAACCCAGTAATAAGGTGGGCGGCGGCGTTATCCTAAACCATCTAATCCAAACACTTTTTACCTTCAGGTAATTTTCTCAGCGCTTAAGACACCTGCTTCAGCCCGCCCGATGGATTAACAATATTGGTTACGATGCTGAGAGTGGTGGCGAGTGCTTGTATACCGGCTGGGGGTGTGTTGTGGGGGGGGTGTTGTGGGGGGGTGTGCGGGGGGGTTGTTGTGGGGGGGTGTTGTGTAGGGGGTTGTGGGGGGTGTTGTGCGGGGTGTTGTGTACGGGGTGTTGTGTACGGGTGTGTGTAGGGGGGTGTTGTGTGGGTGGTTGTGGGGGGGGGTTGGGGAGGGTGTTGTGTAGGGGGGGTGTGGGGGGTGGGGGGGGGGTGTTGGGGGGGTGTGTTGTGTAGGGGGTGTTGTGTAGGGGGTGTTGTGGGGGGTGTGGGGGGGGGGTGTTGTGTAGGGGGGTTGTGGGGTGGTGTTGTGGGTGTGTGGGGGGGTGTTGTGGGGGGGGTGTTGTGTAGGGGGGTGTTGTTGGGGTGTGTTGGGGTGTTGGGGGGGGTGTGTAGGTGGGGGGGGGGGGTGTTGTGCCCTCCATTTCTCACTACTACTACCCTCAACCACCATGAGCATTCAACAGCGTGACCTCCAACAGTGACACAGCTTCAGTAGCGTGACCTCCAACAGTGACACAGCTTCAGCAGCGTGACCTCCAACAGTGACACAGCTTCAGCAGCGTGACCTCCAACAGTGACACAGCTTCAGCAGCGTGACCTCCAACAGTGACACAGCTTCAGCAGCGTGACCTCCAACAGTGACACAGCTTCAGTAGCGTGACCTCCAACAGTGACACAGCTTCAGTAGCGTGACCTCCAACAGTGACACAGCTTCAGTAGCGTGACCTCCAACAGTGACACAGCTTCAGTAGCGTGACCTCCAACAGTGACACAGCTTCAGCAGCGTGACCTCCAACAGTGACACAGCTTCAGCAGGCAGCAGAGCACACCATCTCGATACAGGGAGCGCCCAGGGCAGACATCACAGTCTGCCTAACCATCTCTTTCAATATTCCGGCGCCATGAACACCCCCCCCCCTAACCCCCCTAACCCCTTAACCCCTTAACCCCCCCCCCCTCTCCCCAACCCCAACAACAATATTAGATTTGTTTTATCTGAATCTTTTAATTTCCTTGGCACAGAGCGAGCCACAAAAAAAACACTATACGGAGTCGCGTTTTCAATTTCGTGATTTCGAAATTCCATTAACAATCCGAGACGAAGTCTGGCTAGATTTACTTAAGGAGAGGAAATTAAATATACCTGTAGCTGCGATCACATCTCCAATACCAGCGGTGTGGGGAAGAGGGTTATTTACCCCAGGGGGAGGAGGGTTGGTTGGGTAAGGGGGAGGGGGTTTGGTTGGGTAAGGGAGAGGGGGTTTGGTTGGGTAAGGGGGAGGGGGTTTGGTTGGGTAGGGGGTTTGGTGGGTAAGGGGGAGGGGGTTTGGTTGGGTAAGGGAGGGGGAGGGGGTTTGGTTGGGTAAGGGAGAGGGGGTTTGGTTGGGTAAGGGGGAGGGGGTTTGGTTGGGTAAGGGGTTTGGTTGGGTAAGGGGGAGGGGGTTTGGTTGGGTAAGGGAGGGGGAGGGGGGTTTGCTTGGGTTGGGGTAGGGGAGACAACGTTAACATGGGGAGAGGAGTTCAAACATTCTGTTGTTGTTTAAGATTCGCTACTTGGAACAAAAAGTTCCAAGCAGCACGGGCTATGGTGATCCCGTAATTTCAAACATTCTATTCAATACTGGGTACTCACCTAGTTGTGTTCACTAGAATAGGTGTGCTAGGTGAGTACAACTAGGTACTCACCTAGTACTACTAGGTACTAGGGGAGGGGGGTTCGGGGGATCAACCCCCCCCCCATACCTCCAATTCGTGTACCAACCTATTTTTACTCGCCTAACTGCCTTACGTGGGTTGAGCTTCAGCTCTAAAGCCCCCACCACTCGATTTTTAATCATTTGATGTACAGTTTCCCAGCGCCTATTGGGCTCTGTCATACTAACATATGATATTGTATGTTTATCTAATTTGCCTCAACTGCTTAATGACTCACGTGGTTGCTTAGTTACCACCTGTGGGCCCTCTTGTTAGTGTGTACACCTATCTGCTTGTTAGTGTGTACACCTGTCTGCTTGTTAGTGTGCACACCTGTCTGCTTGTTAGTGTGCACACCTGTCTGCTTGTTAGTGTGTACACCTGTCTGCTTGTTAGTGTGTACACCTGTCTGCTTGTTAGTGTGTACACTTGTCTATTTCTATTTACTCTTGTTCGCTTAACTTAATTGATCCGCGATTCATTCGACAAACCATGTACATACATCTACATGCGAGCATGTACCCTTAATGTGTGTACATGTACTCTGTTACTAGTGCATGTACATATCCGCCAATAATAACGAGTGCGTAAGTACGCTAGTATTAACCCTTACAGATGTACGCCAAGGCTATCCCGTGTACACGTGCAGACTAACGAAGGACATATGTACTCCTGTACTAACCCGTGCACATAACAGCAGTACTATCGAGTGCATTTGTACGTTAGTAGGCGCAGAAAAACACCAGAAGACTGATTATAACATTCAACTAATGAAAACGCTGATTAATAGAAAGTTTTTTGCTATTAAAACATAACATAAACACTTTCATTTGCTTTAAATACAACACGACGCGAGGAGATTTTTTTCCCCCTAACACCTTGTTATCCTCGTGGTAAATACAGAAATATTTAAAAAAAACACCATGTTCAAAAACACACACACACACACACACACACACACACACACACACACACACACACACACACACACACACACACACACACACACACACACACACGATAGAGCCCATGATAGGCTCATTGAGATATGATAGAGCCCAGTAGGCTCAGGAATCTGTACACCAGTTGATTGACAGTTGAGAGGCGGGACCAAAGAGCCAAAGCTCAACCACCGCAAGCACAAATAGGTGAGTACACACACACACACACACACACACACACACACACACACACACACACACACACACACACACACTCCCAGCCCCCTATCCTAGATCATCCCTGCCCTCCCAGCCCCTCCTGGATAGATTAGACCGAATAGGTAACTTCAAAGTAAGGTCCTCAAATAGAGATGGGATTACAAACAAAGTAAGTGAACTTGGTGAAAGAGCACAAGAGGAAAGACAGGATGTAATAGCACTCACTGAAACAAAACTGTCAGGTACCATAACAAATGCAGTGTTTCCTCAGGAGTGCACTGAAATGAGGAAAGAGGAGGAGGAGTAGTCTGATTAGAAAGGAATGGAGTTTCGAAGAAATGGTTATTCCGGGCTGTGAGGAGTACAGGCACCATGATGATGAGAGGACTAAGAATATTGGTAGCAGTGATATATAACCCTCCACTAAACGATAGAAGACCCAGGCAAGAGTACGACAGAAACAACATGGCAGTTAATTAATTCACATGGCAGCCTCTGTTGCCTGTAAAATCAATCCCGTCTGCTTATTGTGGTCGATTTCAACCATGAAGAGATAGACTGGGAGAAAACGGAACCACATAGTGGTGCAGAAACATGGAGAGCTAAACGATTGGACGTAGCAACAAGACATTTTTAAGCCAGCAAGTCGGGGGACCAAGAAGAATAAGAGGCAATGTACTCAATAGCAAGCCGGGGAAGGAATAAAATTTCAGTTGGCCAGTGGTTTGCTGCCTCTGAAATCTTTCCTATTAAGGCTTGTCTCATGGTACAGTGGTATAGCTTTTGCATCACGCCTGTGGGGTCGCTGGTTCGAATCTCTTACTGCTAACTGAATGAAATAATATATATATATATATATATATATATATATATATATATATATATATATATATATATATATATATAATCAAAATAACTGCATTAACCACTAGTTAGTCGAAATTACCTTCACACTGGACAAGAGGCCGCAACATCTATATGACCGAATATTAATTTACACAATTTTCTATATTTTTTTAGTGCTCATAAAATTTTGTGCAGTAATAATATATCTCAGTGGACTTTTCATAATCCGGGGGAGTAATTCAATATTTTTGTTGGGGTGAGTAATTGATATAGAAACCCTTTTTTGATACTGATTTCATTTTTCGGTGAGGTTAAATGGACAGCTAAAGTATTTTGGTGGCCCAGGCCCTATTTCAGGCCCTATTGTGAAATATTTGTTGGGGAACGTAAATTTGAAACGAGAGTAAGTGTTTTTTCTGAATATGGAAAATGTAAGCTTTGTGTCGGGCGTATGTCTTATGTTTAAACACTTGGATAAACGAGGGAATATACAACACAAATTTGCCAAGTAGAGGGGAAGCCACGTCACTGTACTGCACTTGAGACTGTATAGGCTATAGGCGCGCGCAAAAACACAGACACACAGACACAGACACAGACACAGACACAGACACACACAGACACAGACACAGACACAGACAGACACAGACACAGACACAGACACAGACACACACACACACACACACACACACACACACACACACACACACACACACAGACACACACACACACACACACACACACACACACACACACACATACACACACATACACACACACACACACATACACACACACACACACATACACACACACATACACACACATACACACACACATACACACACATACACACACACATACACACACACATACACACACACATACACACACACACACACACACACACAACACACACACACACACACACACACCACATACATACACACCACACACACCACACACACACACACACCACATACACACACATACATACATACACACACCACACACACCTATTGAATGGTAGATCCCGGAATCGGAAGAAGTTTGTGCATAGATAACTTCAAACCTCTCTATTGAGGTTCACGTCAACATTATCCCATCAGCGTCATACGCAAAACTGGCAAGCTTCAGAGAAACATTGAGAACTCGGCTAAAAGTTGCATTTAGAGTACTGTTTGCAACCAATATGAGACCAGTACTGAAGTATGCAACACCTGCATGGAGTCCAAATCTAAAGAAAAATCTAAAACTGGCTCACATATATTTAACAAGACTTGTCCCAGAACTAAGTGGGTTGGAGTACGAGGAGAGAGGATATACGCCAAATGAGGCATGACTGAGACGTTTAAGATCCTAATGTATATTCTCAAAGCAGATACGAATGAGCTGTTTAGCAGGATAGCTACAGACGCACATGAACCATTGCGATATAAGAAATGTTTGTTTAACCTCATAGCAGTGAGCAAACAGGATTAGTTGGAGAAGGAAAAAGTTCTGATTATTGCTACTCATTGATTTAATTTTACATGTATTCGAAATTTAGTGGTAAGGCACCATTGCATTAGGGAAGAGGTTCAGTCATGCGGGATTATTTTTTTGAGAAAGAAGATGACAGTCTCCTGGAAAGTTGGCAACTGTAATTGTGGAGACCGTAAGTTTTTACGTGTTTAGAGTTACATCCGTAGATCTATACAGAGTCACTAGTTCCAGTCTCGAGCACTGGAACAAATCGTATTGGCGTTTGCTTTTCCATTGGAGACTTTCGGCGCTGTGGAGAGACAGAGGGGGAACTGCTGCATGGGTGACCGCTTCCACCCGTATCAACCTACCTGGCTTTGCCCTGGAGAGGCTACTCCGACCGACAAGCAGAGCGTAACTCCATAGTCTCCTGAGACCTAACATCAGTCTCAGGCTACGTAGTCTTCCCAGCTTGGTGAATGCTTTTGATAATTACTTAACATCAACAGGAAAAAGTCTCCTCTAACTATATATATTATATATATATATATATATATATATATATATATATATATATATATATATATATATATAAATAAAAGGGGGTACCACCTCTGGTGCAATTATAGGGACCCACAGCCTCAGAGAAGGGAACACAGAGCATTCAGGGAAAACTTGCCTTTTAACTCTGAATACATGAGGGTGTTCGCTTCTCCTACCACCCCCCTTTTTTATGGTGTACACTTTATTATGCAAGGTTATACAGTTACATATCTGATTGTATACAAAAATATGAGCATTAAGAGGACACAAAAATAGTTCGCTTCCTAGAGGCTGTAGTTTTCCTCGAACTCCTCCGACGTTGGGCAGGATCCGAGGATGCAGCGAGCATTCCCCCTCTGGATCGCGACACTGAGGCGCTGAAAGAGAAAACTTGCCGCTCTAGGGTCTCTTGTGGTGTCAATGAGCTTGGAACCAAGATCCTTTAGAAACCTTCTTGCACTCTCTCCCCATGGGCCTAGGGGCTCAGACCCTATTGGAACGAAGTTGTACCGATGATCTAATTGCCTATACTTGGCTGACTTGTCTCTTTCTCTGTGTGTCGCCGCGGCTCCTGCTGTGCCGGCAGAGAGGTTGATGTACGTGGCTGCCAGGGTGGATACGCAAGATAGTCCCATGCCAACTGTCTGCCACCCTTCCACGGACGCAGTGTGATTCCGTCTGGTCGGCGGCAAAGCTAACAGAGTCACGGTTTAGAAGGTTGCGGGGCTCTCTCTCCGCTGGACACTGGGCAGAGGCAAGGCTTCTTTTAATGATGTCGTTTACTTCGTCGTGTCTAGTGTGCCAACCACCAGATTTTCCACAGTGCAGGCCATGCAATCCATATTCGTCAGCATCTGCCTCGCCGCATTTACACCTATGAACAGTGTGGATAGGGGCAGCAAGACGGAGAGCGACTGCAATTTGGAGCTCCTGCGGATCAAGACGTGTGCCTGTCGCAGACATAGGGACTGCCAAAAGGAAGTCCCCTGCATGGGGAGCTTGTACAGCTGTGAGGCGTGCACGATCACTGGTGGCTGTTGCTGCCTCCAGCAAAGCTGTGGCTTCTTTGTCTGCAATGGGGTTGTCCCAGTTGGATTGTTTCTTGGCTTTCGGCATGGCTGGTCTGAGTGCTGGTCTGCCATGGCACCCCATTTCGTGTCGCACTCCGTGTAGTGGGGGTCCTGTATCCCCGCTACATCACTGAGGGTGTCAGGTAGAATTTCCTTAACCAGGTCATCTGATGCTGAGGAGGAAGACAGGAAGGCTGGGACAGCAATTTGGGTGCTGTCAATATATTGTCAATTTGG
>WNGS01164437.1:5652777-5665277 GCA_020271785.1 Procambarus virginalis
AGTTTACAAACCAAGGGATAGTAACCAACCCCCAACCACCAACCCTCGTGGTGGTTGGGGGTTGTCACTTCCATAACCTCTGAAACAAGTACTTAAAGAAGTAATTATAACATTCACGAGAATGACAAATGGTGTGGTACATTGACAAATAATAACATCAGTGATTCAGGATGAAGCGAAGGATTTGCAATAAACAAATGATAGAAATGTTCTATTATGTATCTATCTGGTTCTATCAGCTGGAAAAAACAGTGAAACCAAAGGAGGGAAACAACAGTTGTATCATACAGTAGAGGGATGTATTTAGAGCAGCACAAGAGGAAGTAATCAGTGTTGTAACACTTGAAATAAATATAAATTCCACAGTCAGCGGCAACACTAACAGGACTAACATTGTCACCACCACTACCATCCCCAACACCACCACCAACACCTCGGGTGGGACGCGAACAAGGGGACACAGGTGGAAACTTAGTACCCAGATGAGCCACAGAGACGTTAGAAGAATATTTTCAGTGTCAGAGTAGTTAATAAATGGAATGCATTAGGAAGTGATGTGGTGGAGGCTGACTCCATACACAGTTTCAAGTGTAGATATGATAGAGCCCAGTAGGCTCAGGAATCTGTACATCAGTTGATTGACAGTTGAGTGGCGGGACCAAAGAGCCAGAGCTCAACCCCGCTAGCACAGTTAGGTAAGTACCACCAGCACCACCATCACCACCATCACCACCATCACCACCACAACACCACCATCACCACCATCACCACCACCATCACCACACCACCACCACCACACCACCACCATCACCACTAGCACCACCACCATCACCACCACCATCACCACCACCATCACACACCACACCATCACCACCACCACCACCACCACCACCACCACCACCACCACCATCACCACCACCACCACCATCACCACCACGACCATCACCACCAGCACCACCATCACCATCACCACCAACACCACCACCAGATCACCACCAGCATCACCACCAGCATCACCACCAGCATCACCACCAGCATCACCACCAGCACCACCAACACCACCACCACCATCACCACCACCACCACCAACACCACCACTAGCACCACAACACCACCACCAACACCACCACCAACACCACCACCAACACCACCACCAACACCACCACTAGCCACCACCACCACCACCACAACACCACCAACACCACCACCAACACCACCACCAACACCATCACCACCACCACCACCAACACCACACACCACACCCCCACCACCACCACACCACCACCACCAACACCACCACCAACACCCCAACACTAGCAGCTAGCATTAACAGCAGCAACAGAAGCAGGAGCCCGACGCAATAACGGCCCAGATCAATAACACAGCAATAACCGGTTTTGCTTCACAGGGGAAGGCGGATGTGATTGCTCTGGGCCTCTGGGAGCGCCTCTAGGCATTTATCCAATTATATCAATAAGTTTGCGACGGCTTCTGCTCAAATGTTCTAAGACAAATACCCTCTCCTGAGGTGGCCGTAGCAAGGCTCCTGCTGCTGCTGCTGCTAGCAGTTCTGCTAACTCATCTCTGCTTCTACTCGACCACACCCACCAGAGACACGGATAGATATTTTTGAAGTGCTATCCGCACCGGAATATCGCTCAAAAAAGACTGAAGCGGGTAAAAACGGAAGGGCCCGATATTTATGGACGTGTTTGGACGACCTAGAGAGATTGGTTTGTGTTTCTGTGGGCGCGAGTGATCCTTTAGCGCAGTGGCGTCGTGGGACCTCGGCAACCGGATTGGTATGGACATGGCGGGGCGCGCCACACAAACAAATAATCATTTTCTGGATGTATCAACGTCAAGTGGCGGGCACCAGGTTCCTCCAGCTGCTGGCCTGGCGGGCACCAGGTTCTTCCTGCAGCTGGCCTGGCGGGCACCAAGTTCCTCCTGCTGCTGGCCTGGTGGGAACCAGGTTCCTCCTGCAGCTGGCCTGGTGGGCACCAGGTTCCTCCTGCAGCTGGCCTGGCGGGCACAAAGTTCCTCCTGCTGCTGGCCTGGTGGGAACCAGGTTCCTCCTGCTGCTGGCCTGGTGGGAACCAGGTTCCTCCTGCAGCTGGCCTGGTGGGAACCAGGTTCCTCCTGCAGCTGGCCTGGTGGGCACCAGGTTCCTCCTGCAGCTGGCCTGGCGGGCACAAAGTTCCTCCTGCAGCTGGCCTGGCGGGCACAAAGTTCCTCCTGCAGCTGGCCTGGCGGGCACCAGGTTCCTCCTGCAGCTGGCCTGGCGGGCACCAAGTTCCTCCTCCTGCAGCTGGCCTGGCGGGCACCAAGTTCCTCCAACTGCTGGCCTGGCGGGCACCAGGTTCCTCCAACTGCTGGCCTGGCGGGCACCACCACTTACACCGAAGGAGTCAGTATATGGTTAAGAAGTTAACAAGATAGCACCAGACTAACAGGCTAATTAAGTGTTCAACTTACACTTAAGCGTCAGCCTAACGGAAGTGTTCGCCCTTGGAGTCGGGTCAAAACACAGGGGCGGAAAGAGAATAGTATACGTCCCAGCTATTGTCAGCTCTGCTGGTGATCTGTGGGAAATGTGGAATTTGTTGAATAACTGTTACTGGTGATGCATCGCAATTTGAGCAATGCACGGTCAACAAATTGATTTCAAGCCTGCTTGGTAGTGCAGTGTGTGTGTTGATCTTACCCTCTATAGGCCCCTGGTTCACGATCGTAATTCTTTTTTTGAAGGGAGAAGGGGATATAATTTTTGCTTAGAAAAATAAATAATTTTGCATGCATGACTGAAAAATTCTTGCACAGCTTTTAACATTTTTAACCCTTGTGCTGCAGCATTGTTTCAGTGATGCTTCACCTTGGGCAACATTTGTTTAATAATTCCCTTAATGAAAAAAAATCTATAGTTAGCTTGCGAGGACAAAAATATTCTAGGTGCTTTAGTCTGATCGTCGCAGGCTGGACATTTAAGTCCAAAGTGAAAAATTGATTATTGAAAGCAATAATTCGTTCATGAAAAGTTATGTTACAGAAAGAGATTACAGTCAAATTCTTGAAAGTTTTAGTTTCAAAAGTCCTGGTATTTGAAGTAGAAAAGTTTATTTTCAAAGATTGCAAATGAAAAGAATGCAGTTGCAACCCAACTGTTCACTCATTCAGTGCAACACATTCAGTTCACCATTAAATAACTATCGGTCTAGGCTTCAGTGGTGCCTACAGGAGGACCGTGTTTCAGTTTTCAATAGATATGTTTTCATGTGATTTATATTGAACATCAATTCTGCTCTCAATTCTTCTTTCCCCATCTTTATGATTTTTTTAACCTATTTTTTCTCAACCAGTTTATATTCGCCTGGATATAGTTCTTCACTTTGTTATTTGTTTATCAGTCCACTTGTGGTTCTTATATACTTTTTTATCAGTCCACTTGTTGTTCTTACATACTTTCTTCCCCGAAACGAGTTTCCTGAGTTTATAATTTAATTCTTGTTCCTCATTTACTTTTGTATTTTATTTTAATAAATTCAAATGTTCAGATTTTCTACTCTCGTTTTCCTGTTTTTTTTCCTTTCTTTCTTGCTTCGTATTGACAAATTTTCCTTTATTCTTCTCGCCATTTTCTCTTGAGTTACTATGCGCACTACTTTTTTTGCAAGTGTGATCAATGAGTGTGCAACATACATAATTATTACAGGTACACCTATGTAAACTTGTCTTTATATGTAATTTATATGTAATTTATTATGAGTGAGCTTCCTAGATATATGTGGTGCTGTGAGTGACAGCACCGCAGGTGTGAGTGACAGCACCGCAGGTGTGAGTGACAGCACCGCAGGTGTGAGTGACAGCACCGCAGGTGTGAGTGACAGCACCGCAGGTGTGAGTGACAGCACCGCAGGTGTGAGTGACAGCACCGCAGGTGTGAGTGACAGCACCGCAGGTGTGAGTGACAGCACCGCAGGTGTGAGTGACAGCACCGCAGGTGTGAGTGACAGCACCGCAGGTGTGAGTGACAGCACCGCAGGTGTGAGTGACAGCACCGCAGGTGTGAGTGACAGCACCGCAGGTGTGAGTGACAGCACCGCAGGTGTGAGTGACAGCACCGCAGGTGTGAGTGACAGCACCGCAGGTGTGAGTGACAGCACCGCAGGTGTGAGTGACAGCACCGCAGGTGTGAGTGACAGCACCGCAGGTGTGAGTGACAGCACCGCAGGTGTGAGTGACAGCACCGCAGGTGTGAGTGACAGCACCGCAGGTGTGAGTGACAGCACCGCAGGTGTGAGTGACAGCACCGCAGGTGTGAGTGACAGCACCGCAGGTGTGAGTGACAGCACCGCAGGTGTGAGTGACAGCACCGCAGGTGTGAGAGAGGGTAGAAAGTCATTTGGCTATATGTAAACATTCTGAATTAGTGCCTTTATCAATTTACATTTCATTTATTGACAACGGAAACAATTTACTGTGACAGAGCAACTAATTTTGCACAACTAGTTCTGCATCGCCTCTCGCGGCCACGTGATTTGTGGCTGTGTACTAAACATACATTCCTTCTATGTAACAAATTGACTTCAAACCCTCTGTAATATTTTACATAAAACCTCTATTATTAGTAGTAGTTGTAGAATTATTGTTATATTCGTGGTACTCAGTCTTCAATCCACCAAGTGGATTTATCCATATTCATTCATTCATTCATTCATTCATTCATTCATTCACCATATTCCTCCTACTTGCTTAACCACGTTCGTTCGTATTACTACTATGGTATTGAAAAAATATTGCTAATACTATTTTTTTCATCACATTCCGATTCTTTAATTACTTGAAAACTTTGACACCTAGCTCATTCTGGTTGTTGTCTCAGGTACAGGATTGTTAGCCCAAGCACTTGGGATGGACGGTAGAACGACAGTCTCGCTTCATGCAGGTCGGTGTTCAATCCCCGACCGTCCAAGTGGTTGGGCACCATTCATTTCCTCCCCAGTTCCATCGCAAATCCTTATCCTGATCCCTTCCAAGTGCTATATAGTCGTAATAACTTTGTGCTTTTCTCTGTCTCCCTCTGAAGTATACCAACTTACCTTGTGTATATCTCACTCTAGGGTGTCTGTATCTCCTATTTGGGTCGCCCCTTACCTCACTGTCGGTGGAAGTGAATTGAAGATGTTCGGTGTTGCGTTACAGCCCCTTTGTATTCTCGTGGCCTACAGGGAATACAACACTACAGCCTACTAAGCCCCCCCCCCTCTCTCTCTCGCGTCAAAGAGATCAAATTACTTAATAGGCCTGATATACGTGTAGTTATAACAGGCCTTGTTAACATAGATATACTTGATTATACCACCTTAGCAATTATTGTCTTCCTCCATTCATCTGTTTTTCTTGACCTTTATATAATTTTATAATCTAGCATATAGCGTAATTACCACATATTTTGGATAACAACAAAAGCTACGTCTTAATTCCACAAAAGTCGCGTCCCTCACCACTGCAGTTTATGCATCGCCAAGCGCTTCTTTGGGAGGTGTTATTCATTCCTGGTATGATTTCTTGTATAACTTCTTAAGACATTTATGCCTTCACTTTTGCATCCCTGTGAGGGACTGACATTCATTATGGCTCAGTCTTGCCCTACATAACATTACACTGTGATTATACAGGTTAGTCCACTACGGGCTCACCATAGCCCGTGCTACATGGAACTTTTTGTTCCAGTTAGCGAATCTTCAACAACAACAACAACAACAGGTATACAGGGTGATAATACACTGCATATAGGGTCTTCTACCTTTTAACCGCATTGTACAATGAATACTTATGTATTCTTAAGTATTTCCCTATGCTTTAATGTATTCAGTAATGCATAACTTCCTCATACTGCATAAATCTTTCAATGTACAGGTTCTGTCATATATACCTGGGAGCACTGTTAATGCCTATGACATCATTTAAGGGGTCGGGGGGTTATTCCTAATCACCCTAATCACTTCTCACCAGTCCTCATTTCCGTCATCACCAAGAACATCTAATCATAACCAGGGGTCATTACCTTTTCTAACTTGATTTTCATGCACAAGCATCCTCAATCTAGACGTCAGTCATTCATTAGTCCTGTCTATACTGTCATTCATTAGTCCTGTCTATCCTGTCATTCATTGACAGAAACACTCCCTTGTTTCTTCTTTTATCGTTATTCACTTCTGAAAGTTATATTGCGTTTCCGTTCTCTCGCTTTTTATCTTGAATGAACCTAAACATTCTTAAGAACATCTTGCATTTAAAACATCTCTTGTTCCTAGTTAAACACGACAGAACGAACATTCTGAAGAACATTTTTATTTCATAAGGAACGATAAAGATGCAATGTTTCATATTATCTTATGAATCTGCAGTTTCCCTACAGGATTCCCATGTGCATGGGAAATAGGCTTACAAGTTCTGGAAGATGAGAGGAAATGTCAGCACTGTGGAGAAATGCCCGACAGACTACTGGAACATTATCTAACACAGTGCACAGTTACAAACTCATTAAGATCTCAACTTAGATTCAACAGAGCAGAAGAAGTTGTTAAAACACATAAAGCATAATATTACTGAAGCGACCATACGAGCCATAAATACTCACGCTTCTCCTAAATAAAACAGAAACAATGAACACTTAGTGGGCCAGCCAGAGGGTTAGGGCCCGAGCAAGAATATCCCTGCCAAAAAAATTACAAAACACTTCTATGTTGGAGGGAGTGGAAAGAAGTTGTTCTTAGACTTAATTAAGCAACATGCACATTTCTTAGCCTTCCATGTTGGGGTGGGGAGAGTGTGTTGTTAAGACTTGAGAAACTTGCAAATTATTTAGCTTTTCCTTTTTGTGTGACGTTTATTCTATGAGGTTGAGCACTCTAGGTAGTGATGTCACATTGATGAGGCCTGGGGACTCAGAAGAGAGCCTTTATATTGGTTAGGACAGCGCTTAGGCCAGAGCCCTCATATTGATGAGGTCGACGTCCAGGCCAGAGCCC
This sequence comes from Procambarus virginalis, assembly GCA_020271785.1. Lineage (NCBI taxonomy): Eukaryota > Metazoa > Arthropoda > Malacostraca > Decapoda > Cambaridae > Procambarus > Procambarus virginalis. Next base: position 5,659,812 of record WNGS01164437.1, read on the forward strand.
TCATATTGATGAGGTCGACGTCCAGGCCAGAGCCCTCATATTGATGAGGTCGACGTCCAGGCCAGAGCCCTCATATTGATGAGGTCGACGTCCAGGCCAGAGCCCTCATATTGATGAGGTCGACGTCCAGGCCAGAGCCCTCATATTGATGAGGTCGACGTCCAGGCCAGAGCCCTCATATTGATGAGGTCGACGTCCAGGCCAGAGCCCTCATATTGATGAGGTCGACGTCCAGGCCAGAGCCCTCATATTGATGAGGTCGACGTCCAGGCCAGAGCCCTCATATTGATGAGGTCGACGTCCAGGCCAGAGCCCTCATATTGATGAGGTCGACGTCCAGGCCAGAGCCCTCATATTGATGAGGTCGACGTCCAGGCCAGAGCCCTCATATTGATGAAGACAACGTCCAGGCCAGAGCCCTCATATTGATGAAGACAACGTCCAGGCCAGAGCCCTCATATTGATGAGGTCGACGTCCAGGCCAGAGCCCTCATATTGATGAGGTCGACGTCCAGGCCAGAGCCCTCATATTGATGAAGACAACGTCCAGGCCAGAGCCCTCATATTGATGAAGACAACGTCCAGGCCAGAGCCCTCATATTGATGAAGACAACGTCCTGGCCAGAGCCCTCATATCCGCATTGGGACAAAACAGGAAACATCAGAGAGCGTAAATTTTAATGCCAGGACAAGCTACAATTTAACGTTGCAATATAATAGTTTGGGTTACATCGTAGCTTGTCATGGAATTTAAATTTGTGTTCCCAATGTTTTATGTTTTGTTCAAATGCAAATCTGATGAAGGCACAGGTATGCAGTTGAAACGTTACCAGTGAAATTACGACATTGAGGACAAAGCTGAAATTTACGAGGCCGCGGATAAACCAATGTTGATGTGGTGTAAGCTGGGGCATTAAGCTGTGGATCGGATCAAATATAGGACTCGGTGGGCCAAGCTGGACCAGGATTCACCACTGAAATGTCACACTTACGAAACCTATGCATCTTTCCTCAATGTTGGCGACTTGGTTTGCTGATTAATAAACAGTTTAAGAGCTCTGAAGCGCTACGTTGTTTCAAGAACGATCTTGTAGCGATTTCCAGCTCGGGATATGAAGTCACTATAGGAGCTGGGATATGAGGACACCATAGGAGCTGGGATATGAGGACACCACAGGAGCTGGGATACGAGGACACAGAGAAGCAACAACGTCCAACCACTAGAACCCCCAGGATTCGAACGCCGACCCGGTATGAAGCAAGGCCGTATCAGAATGGAACACTCCAAGTAGCAAGTGTTTCCAAATACTGACTGGTCCGCTCTGTCTTCCGAAACACCTCGAGCAATCTTGGATCCCAATATGAGCAACACAGAGAAAAATCTTGCTTCTTTCAAGACACGAGGAGTTAAACATGTCGAGGGAACACAAAAAAACACCTGCACACCTCTAGCATTATAAATATTGTTAATAGTGGTTACTTTAATAATAATATTATTTCAATTCAATCTCACGAGTTGGCTCCAATTCACAAACACATTTAGTACTGTGGACTGATGTCAGATTAATACACAATCCAGCCAGATGTCTCAAGTGTCTTTGACACGTAGCCGGGAGGTGAAAAATATTCCAGAATGTGGAAAAACTGGAAGACAAATTCCNTTGTGGGTGATTCGAATGACACGAACATCGAAATTGTTCCGTTCCGTGTAAAGGAAACAAGTTTCCTGTTGCACCATGTTACACATTTTGTGGTTTATTCTTGAGGGAAAGAACATAAATCTGGGGAACGCCAGAGACCAGCAACATCTTCGTCTGTACACAATCACAGAGCAACATGACTGGGAACCAGCTCAATGCCTCCAATTCCTCGCAGGTTACACAACCATTGGTTCGATCCCACCGTCCAACACCAAAGATTTTTTATCTATTATTATTAAGCTGAATTTACTCATTTAGTCCAATATAATTGATCATTTGGCAATATGTACGGGAAGCTTGTGTGGATTGCCGTGCACACGCGCTAGCAAGATTAATGAGATGCTTGCCGTTGCTATGACCCCTAAATGACGAGAAGATCATATTGCAAATCCCCGACCCTTGTCTGCTTGCGATCCTTGATGATGTTTGGGATTTTTTCTGATACCTTTGTGTTGATGGTCAAGTGCCATTTATCTCTTAAATCCCAACTCGCCTGCCGTTGTATATCTATCTGTATTGATAACTTATTCACAACGTAATTTAATGTATTGACATTATCTCTCATAACATGATAGTCTTCATTTAATTGCCCTAACTGCTCATCACCACTCTTCTGTCTTCTGTCAATACATCCTTCTGTCAATGGACCATTTCAAATTTATGAAGTGTCGCTGAACTGGTGTGGAATCATTCAGGATAGAACTAAATAAGTTTCTGTTGGGATTACCGGATCTGCCAGGCTGTTATAGATATGTGGGCTTTTGGACTATGAGACAAACAGCATTCAACACCAGGCAATCGCTAGGGAATGCTGGCTACTAGGCAAGCTCCAAAAGTAGAAAACTCTTGAAATCATCAACGGGTAACAACGGGTTATCTTAACTATAGGATTTTATCTGTAAATTAACAGAATAAAACTTCTGTATCTCTCTCTCTCTCTCTCTCTCCTCTCTCTCTCTCTCATCTCTCTCTCTCCACTAAGCGTTGTAAAATACTAAGGAATAGAATAGTTCCCCCTAAAATTAGTTTTGAAAATTTTGCTTTGAATATACGTAGTAACGGCAGTCAGTGCCAACAATCGTCCTAGGGGAGGGGAGAGGGATGTGACCCTGGCACGCTGTTCCCTTTTTAAATTCTGGCAATTCCGTCTAGCCTATGATCAACCCATACCCCAGACCAGGTCCTCCTGCCAATTGGGTGAGGCTAGCCAAGACATTTGGCCTCCAATTTGGACTAACAGACAATCACTCCTATAGTATAAATATATGTATACAGTATATATGTATGTATGTATATTGCTAGATTACATAGACGTGAGAGGGATCCCGAGGAAATTGAAGCTTGCTTCACATATTTTCTTTGTGTGATATAAGTGAAGCTCGCAAGGCAAGTTTTCTGTTGATTTAGACGAGTATAATAAATACTTAGGAAGGGGAACATAGTTGCCAGGTGAGGGGGGGAGTTTGCCAGTGTAGAGGTGAGGGGGGGGAGTTGCCAGCTACAGGTGAGGGGGGGAGTTGCCAGCTACAGGTGAGGGTGAGGGCCAAGTTGCCAGCTACAGGTGAGGGGCCAAGTTGCCAGCTACAGGTGAGGGGCCAAGTTGCCAGCTACAGGTGAGGGGCCAAGTTGCCAGCTATAGGTGCAGGTGAGGGGGCCAAGTTGCCACTACAGTTGAGGGGCCAAGTTGCCAGCTACAGTGAGGGGCCAAGTTTGCCAGCTACAGGTGAGGGGCCCAAGTTGCCAGCTACAGGTGGAGGTCAGGCGCGCTGCAATAGCTAGAAAAACTAGGTATATCAACAAGGGAAACACTGGAGCAGAGCGGATTGTGAAAGGCAAAAGGGGGTAAATGGAAAGGATTGAGGTAAAAAGTAAAGGATTTAGAACGAAATTGGCAGACGAAGGGATTCTATACTCTCACGTGGTTATAGGCCACGGGGTGAGGGGGGCGCCACGAGGGTGACAGGGCCACAGGGGTGAGAGGGCCACGGGGTGAGGGGGCGCCACGGGGTGAGAGGGCGCCACGGAGCTGGCTATACCACTACAATCAGCATTTAATTATGCAAACTCAAGACTGTAACAATAACAATCAACATTTGTGTCTCTAAATGAAAATATTTGTCTGTCTTTTCATACCTGGAGGCCAGATAAATTATTCCCATAGGCCTGAAAACACCGGTGTAAAACATATTATTTGTATAAATATTTATGTATTATAATTTGTGTATATACCTTCTTCTCTTACCTGCTCCTCGCCTCACTCTCTTATAAATTCCCTGAGCCACCTCTTGGGTGATCTGAGGTTATCTTGAGATGATTTCGGGGCTTAGCGTCCCCGCGGCCCGGTCCTCGACCAGGCCTCCTATTTGTTACACACCCCCTAGGAAGCAGCCCGTAGCAGCTGTCTAACAGGGCATCAGGTAACAGGGGCATCAGGGTGAAAGAAACATTTTGCCCATTTGTCTCCGCCTCCACCGGGGATCGAACCCGGAACCTCAGGACTAGGAATCCGAAGCGCTGTCCACCCAGCTGTCAGACGCCCATCCTTAATCTGCCTTAATCATTAATGAGTGCCTTAATCTCTGTCTTAAGAGGCTTAATCTCTATCTATAGAGGCTTAATCTAAATTAATCAAATCCCTCTCCCATCACATATGACTTGATAGGGTCCAAGACGGACCGAAACGTCGTCGTCCCTTCATCTTCTGTGGGGTAATTTGGTCATTATATATATTTAAGATCTGAAACCTACGTTTACGGGCAGGACAAAACGTCGACCAGACTGTGCGACACAGTGGTTGCCAGGATCAGGTTGGGTTACCGTTACCTGTGGCAGGAGGCTACCGTTACCTGTGGCAGGTGGCTACCGTTACCTGTGACAGGTGGCTACCGTTACCTGTGGCAGGTGGCTACCGTTACCTGTGGCAGGTGGCTACCGTTTCCTTTGGCAGGTGGCTACCGTTTTCCTGTGGAAGGTGGCTACCGTTACCTGTGGCAGGTGGCTACCGTTACCTGTGGCAGGTGGCTACCGTTACCTGTGGCAGGTGGCTACCGTTTCCCTGTGGCAGGTGCTACTGTGGCCTGTGGCAGGTGGCTACCGTTACCTGTGGAAGGTGGCTACCGTTTCCTGTGGCAGGTGGCTACCGTTTCCTGTGGCAGGTGGCTACCGTTACCTGTGGAAGGTGGCTACCGTTTCCTGTGGGCAGGTGGCTACTGTGGCCTGTGGCAGGTGGCTACCGTTACCTGTGGAAGGTGGCTACCACCGTTTCCTGTGGCAGGTGGCTACCGTTTCCTGTGGCAGGTGGCTACCGTTACCTGTGGCAGGTGGCTACCGTTACCTGTGGCAGGTGGCTACCGTTTCCTGTGGAAGGTGGCTACCGTTTCCCTGTGGCAGGTGGCTACCGTTACCTGTGGAAGGTGGCTACCGTTACCTGTGGCAGTTGGCTACTGTGGCCTGTGGCAGGTGGCTACAGTTACCTGTGGAAGGTGGCTACCGTTTCCTGTGGCAGGTGGCTACTGTGGCCTGTAGCAGGTGGTTACCGTTTCCTGTGGCAGGTGGCTACCGTTACCTGTGGCAGGTGGCTACCGTTACCTGTGGCAGGTGGCTACCGTTTCCTGTGGCAGGTGGCTACCGTTACCTGTGGCAGGTGCCCGCTGATGACGAATATCCCAACCCCGAGTATTCCATGCGTAAACTTTATGAGTTTATATGTAAACTCGGGTCATGAGTGCACGATAGCAGGACTAAATACAAAGTGCTCGTGCACAAG
>WNGS01164437.1:5667777-5692242 GCA_020271785.1 Procambarus virginalis
CCCTGAGCTGTGTATATTTGTTGACCTTAACACTGCAGAAATAATGAATCTGCAACATTCTGCAATTTCCTATCTCACTTGTCACCTCAACCTGCACTTCACCTGTAACCTCGAACCTCAATAAATGTAAAGAAAATTAATCGGAAACAAAGATTGAGTACAGAAAACAATAAAATCTCGTGTCACTCTCTAGAAGATAAGGATGAGTGATGGACTAATGTCCCAGAGAGGGGAAGGAGGAGGATGAGACGCAGGAGGAGAAGGAGGAATATAAAAAAAAATTAAAGATAAAGGGAGTAAACATTTGAAAGCTTAGAGCTTCCATTGCGATCCTAGACGCTCCCGAGGCAGCGTCTGGGATCCTCTCAGACGTAAATTCGAACCCTGATCACGGCCCTTGTGGATTTGTTCATTAGAGCTTCCAATCATGAGGTGGTTGAAAGATTGTAACATAAAACACCAAATGAGGTAATAGGAGGAAATGAAAATACCGGAAGAGGGAGGTGGAAGGGGGGGGGGAAGAATGAAAGGGGAGAGGAGGTAGCAGGTGGACAGTAGCCATCAGGTCGCCAAATCCGGTGATAATTGGGACGGAGAGGGCTGCCAAGCACCGCCACTGTCCTCTACTGTCCCTCTGATTCAATCGTCGCTGCCCGTCTTCCTTGTATGTCTGTCTCCCTGCGCCTGTAGATGCTCGCTTGATGGATGGACCTGTGGACGGGGTGTTTGATTATACAGGCTTCCACCAACACTTTGGTATGGAATTTTTGTATTTTATTCTACCTGTGTGTCTCTCTGTCTCTGTCTCTCTCGGTCTAGCAACTGTCGTCTCAAGCAATACACTGTGTTTTGTACGCTATAGTCCCCCAACGGACAGTATAACGGCTTACTATGAAAAGTAGCGACCAACAAGCATCCACGTTTAATATGCGTTGGTTTGGTTCGATTAAGTTGGTGTTTTGGGTTTGTGCGTTTTAGTACCCTGCATTTTGTCTGTTGTGGCAATTCTGAAGGACGGGCTGGTTCACCCGTGACTCGTTCGTTGCAATTTGAAGTAGTTATGATACTTGAATTCCTTAATTCCTTCATTTAAAAATATGCACTTAAATATTGTACGCTTGTTTGGAGATAACGCTAAAATAATGTATGAATAAGTGCATTGAACACTTAAGATACACTTAAATGTATGATACCTTGTAGGTTACTTGTACAACCTTCTGTTCACCTATATTCAGTTCCACAGACAAACAGATTAGTATGACAACAGCACAGCCCCTCGGACTGCTTGCATACACTGTTTTATCCACCCTTCAACCTCCACAACTCCCACAGTACCGTGAACTCTGACCTCCGTGAACGACTCTGCCACACATCACAGACTACTCGATCCGTTACATTGAGGCCTGATTGGCAAACACGCAACTCGCCCACCACGAACACTTTACAACCACAACAACCATCCATATGTACATGTACAGCAACCTTCTCATCACGAACACACTCACCTTCACTCACCATAACACCCTCATCATCACCACTCATCACAACACCCTCACTATATCAATACCGCAACACACTCACCATTAATTAACACTCATCAGAACATCATCACCATCCCTCATCACAACACCCGCACCATCATCGCTCACCATCAACACCCTCACCATCAACACCCTCACCATCAACACCCTCACCATCAACACATTTACAAAATGCATGCAGAGTTACAGTGGAAATACCTGAAAACCAGTTGACATAGCCTTTCAGACCAGTCATCGCCTCGGGAAAAACTTATAACAGAATTACATTTCCGACTCTAAAGCCACTCCTGGGTGTGGCGAGGGGCAGATGTGACAAGCAAAGATGTGCTTGCGATGGGACCAATATTGTGTTCAAGGACACACCGCCATTACTCAACCCTACACCGTCTGGTGGATTGCTCTCACCAAGGGAAAAATATATGAAATGAATTCCTGTAAAGTGTGTTTTGTGACTGTCACTTGTTCGACTCAGGAGTCTCAAAAAGTAGGGTTAGAGAGCATTTTGTTTGGGGGTTCTTCCTGTGTGATCTGACTCCATGGGCTCTTGCTGCTGCTGGGGTGGTGGTGGTGGTGGTGGTGGTGCTGCTGCTGGTGGTGGTGGTGGTGGTGCTGCTGCTGGTGGTGGTGGTGGTGGTGCTTCTGCTGGCGGTGGTGCTGGTGGTGGTGGTGACACTATACCTGTGTCTGGTGTTGTTCTACCACGGAAGGTGTTCGGTAAACTCTGTTGCCTGTTTCGTCGCATGAGGGCCGTAGGTGAGTGGCTTGTAGTCTTCCACCTGTCTTGATGTCTGTCTCTGCCTCTGCTTCTGTTTATTCTGTCTTTTCTGCATCTTTTATCGCGTGATGTTTCTCCGTTTTACTTTCTAATTGTCTCGTTAATTATTGTTAATTCATATTATATATATTGCTAATTTTAGCTTTACAGTGAAGTTTTCTCCTCTTAGTTAAGTGCCCATAGAACACTGTGTGTGTGTGTGTGTAATTACCTAAGTGTAATTACCTAAGTGTAGTTACAGGATGAGAGCTACGCTCGTGGTGTCCCGTCTTCCCAGCACTCTTTGTCATATAACGCTTTGAAACTACTGACGGTTTTGGCCTCCACCACCTTCTCACTTAACTTGTTCCAACCGTCTACCACTCTATTTGCGAAGGTGAATTTTCTTACGTTTCTTCGGCATCTGTGTTTAGCTAGTTTAAATCTATGACCTCTTGTTCTTGAAGTTCCAGGTCTCAGGAAATCTTCCCTGTCAATTTTATCAATTCCTGTTACTATTTTGTAAGTAGTGATCATATCGCCTCTTTTTCTTCTATCTTCTAGTTTTTGCATATTTAATGCCTCTAACCTCTCCTCATAGCTCTTGTCCTTCATTTCTGGGAGCCACTTAGTGGCATGTCGTTGCACCTTTTCCAGTTTGTTGATGTGCTTCTTAAGATATGGGCACCACACAACCACTGCATATTCCAGCTTTGGTCTAATAAAAGTCGTGAAGTGTGTGTGTGTGTGTGTGTGTGTGTGTGTGTGTGTGTGTGTGTGTGTGTGTGTGTGTGTGTGTGTGTGTGTGTGTGTGTGAGTGTGAGTGGAAATGCGTCAGTTGATATTGGTACATAACTCCCACTAAATCAATGACTTAATTTCCGGGATTATTTTTCATGCGTTTCCTGAATTCAAAAAATGTCAAATGTTTTCTTCACGAGCCTTGACTCCCAGCGCCCGTGGAGGCTGAAAATAGTTACCCTGTGAAAAATCTTCTCATTTTCGCTTCNATTAATTAGATTTCATATCATACAGGTAAGAAATTCGAGATCAGCGATCAACAGAAATCACCCAATTTTGAGGTAAGTTTTCATTTGCTTCTGTTCCCATAACTTTATTTTATTGGTCCAGCAAAACCTATCTTGAGATAATTTCGGGGCTTAGCGTCCCGCGGCCGGTTCTGGAACACTAGGTGTGGAAGGTGTTCATTATTTTTGGGCGAGCCATAATTACTTTAGTATACGATGTAATTGTTACAATTTTCAGTAGAAGCAGGCTGGCGCCCTCGTATGATGACGGTCATTAGAATTCTGTGGTCTAATGGCCTCGTTTAAAGTCCATATTATTTAACGTTTTAGAACTATTTCCTTGCTGGGTATCGAGTCTGTTCTCTTGATTTGACACTTCGTAAAAAAAAATCATCTGTTCGCTATAATGAAACGTTTGAACCCCAAGTCACTCATTTAGCCTTCCGAGACAGATATATAGAAAACGTAAATATTACGCTAATTTCATTATTACTATATGTCGTATTGATAACTGTTTAAATGACTGCGTAAAAAGTGCGACGCATTGGTGAGAGAAGTCCTGAAATTCCAGGTTCGATCCCGGTGGAAGGGAAGGGAACTATCAGGGAAATCGTCAAGCCATTACAACTATATAGCACTGGGAAGGGGTCAGGATAAGGATTTGGGATGGGACGGTGGGATGGAATGGTGCCCGACCACTTGTGGACGGTCGGGGATTGAACGCCGACCTGCAAGAAGCGAGACCATCGCTCTACCGTCCGACCAAGTGGTTGGACGATCCCGGTGGAAGTGGAAACAAATGGGCAGAGTTTCTTTCACCCTGATGCCCCTGTTTACCTAGCAGTAAATAGGTACCTGGGAGTTAGACCGCTGCTTCGGGCTGCTTCCTGGGAGTAACAAAAAGGTGGCCTGGTCAACGACCGGGCCGCGGGGACGCTAAGCCCCGAAATCATCTAAAGACAACCTCAAGATAGAACGGGGTGGGATACGAGGCTTTAACCTGCGAAGACTATACGAATTGAGAAGTCGACTGGTCAGAAGAGTGGTAGCAGAGGCAAGGACCAGGAGCTTGAGCCTAATCTCTAAGACTGGGTCTCGTTAGCATTAGGGTTGACGTTTCTAATGAAGCTGAGAGCTGCTTTAATACAACTTACGTGAAGCCTGACACTAAAACCTGATTGCTTGATCCCATTATTAAGATTCCTTTGAGAATAAAGTTTATTTAGTCGTTTGACTTTATTTCAGACGTGTCTATATGTTAAGCAATGGTCGAAACGCGAGTCAGTCTAGTAATGAAGGATTGCCGAGTGATATGCTGAGAATGGCGCAGTTAGCACGAGGCCACTGAGCGCCTTGTGTTGTGGGTCCCACCTTTTGATTATTCACAAATTGTGGCCTGGAGAGGAGTCTTTAGAACACTGGCCTTATACATAGTGGCAAGATTATCAATGTGTCTCCATTGTTGAAGGCTCAGGTGTGCTAACCTTAATACCCACACTGAATCAAGAGTATTGGCACACACCTACCCTTCCCCCCCCCCCCACACACACACACAGGGGCCTCGTGGCTGAGTGGACAGCGCTCGGGGTCGCAGTTCTAAGACCGGATTCGATTCCCGGCTGAGGCAGGAATAAATGGGCAGAATTTCTTTCGCCATGATTCACCTAGCGGTAAATAGGTACCTGGAGTTTGACAGCTGCTACGGGCTGCTTCCTGGGGATGTGTGTGCGTGTTAGAAATATGTGTAGCTGACATAAGTGAGAACAAATAGATTCGTTAGAAAGGCGGGGTCCAAGACCTAATAGCTCGATTCTGCAGACACGAATAGTATATACGCACTGTTTTTTTTTTTTTGCTTAAGTGGTCAACTAAAGTTTCTTTCGAATTATGTCTGAGTTGGAAATGCGTCAGAGATGGTGTACGTCAGACCTTGTGGGGGGGGGTTTGGGGGGGGGTGATGTGGGTGTTGGGGGGGGGGGGAAGGAAGTATGAGGGGGGGGGGGAAAGCGCCAAGCTATTACAACTATACAGCACTTGGAAGGAGTCAGGATAAGGATTTGGGATGGGACGGGGGAAAGGAATGGTGCCCCCACCACCTGGACGGGTTGGGGAGGGGGAGCCTGGTGATGATGGTGAGGTAGTCATGACTGCACACCCGTGACTCCTCTCCTCAACCCGTCGTCCCGCGTCTCCTGGATGTCGTGATAGACCACTTGACGAAGCCAAGTCACGATGCCTCAAGACAGCATTCGGTGAATTAACATTTCCAACCTTTAAATGTTTACTGAAAATTTCTTAAATCCGGAATCTATTTTTTTTAATCACAACTCGTGAAAGGATGCTGAGGGATGTAAAACATGGAGATTAATGGCAGCAATGAGACAGAAGGTAAAAGAAAGCATACAGAAGTATAGTAAGCTGAATGATTGAGCACATAGGACTAGATGATTGATGATGAAGATAAACCACCCAAAGGTGGCACGGGCATGAATAGCCCGTAAGTGGTGGCCCTTTGAGCATTACCAGTATCAATAGCTGATACTGGAGATCTGTGGAGGTGCGACTGCACCTGCGTGACGGGAGATATCCCGTCATTAGGACTAATTAGATCCAGCTAAGTTGCATCACATACATTATACGAGTAAGTTACCATAGGAATAGATAAAAGAGGAGGGGAAGTTAGACACGGTTTAGTGGCGGAGGGGGAAGGTAGTCCGAGGTAGGGGAGGAGAGTGGATTCCAGCGGATCCACGAGCCAGTGAGATAGGCATTTCACAAATCCAAGAATTTTCCTACAATATTGTGAAAGTGTGTGGCCAAAGATGACAGCTGTGATGTTGTATTGAACAAGTCTTACAAGAATTCACTCTCAGCCTAGACTCTTCATCTGAGCCGGTCACGGTTCTCCTCCTCCAGAAAACAGGTTTTCTGAACCGGTGTTTACTGAGGAACGCTGCCGGCTCGCTCCTCCATGCTGCCATAGTGACTTGAAAATGAAACGGCAGAAGAATTAACCCCTGTAATTCATAGACCCGTGAGCCACCGGGAGAAAGACAGAGAATACTGAACCATCTGATCATTACTCTCACAACTTGTCTAGCTGTCACAGCTGGAAAAAGCTTCAAAACTGCTGTTAACATCGATGAACATTTCTATGCTTCATCCGAGACTTCAGAAGAAGCTTTGAACACTTCTTTGCCTCACGCTTGGGCTTTAGGAACAGCTGTGAACATCTGTCTCATCCAGACACCTGTTTCTTTAATACAGAGATAAAATGGGTTGTCAAAAGAAAGACTTTAGTAATTAAATGATACAAGACTGTATTCTTTGCCGCTTCTTCTGCCACGCTGTTGCTGTGCTTCCTGTGCTGCACCTTGACTATGTCTCTCTACTGAGACACATCGCTGTGTCCCCTCGCTGGTAGTCTGCCATGTATCATCCCTGCACACTAGTGTCTTCAACACAAAATGCTGATTTGCTAATGATTCCTCGATCTGTTAGGTGTCTGGGGCACGCTACATAGATAATGATGCTATCTATTGCTAATTTAGGTATGAAAATAGTGAATCGGATATATCTGGTTTATGTGTACATGAACACCTTTCTTTATCCGCCAGATATTTGTGTTATTCGACATTTTGTAAAAATTTACAAAATGTCGAATAACACAAATGTATCGACAAGAATGTTGACATTGAATTTGAAGCCCGAATTAGGTGATGGACTGTGTGAGGCAACTACAGAGTTAAACGATTATATTATATAATTTTAGGTTCTTAATATTATGTCTAACAGCTTTTCTTTCTTTTCCCAGTCTCCCCTCTCACCTCTCCCATGTCCCTCTACCCCTGTCTCTCACCACTCCACTCTCACTCTTCATATCCTCCCACGTAATCAAATTACATTACTTATCTATGATCGACACTCGCAAAAAACAAAAGTTTAATATTTCTTAAAACATTTTTCATAGGTACTTCGAATTACATTGAAAATTAAAGCAGAATTTTGGGCTCTTGGTTAGAGTCGATGTTATTGGAATTTGTGAGCATTATGAGTCGTCCTGCCTGTGAGAGACGGGTCAGGGTCTCCAAGATACGAACAGTTACCATAACACAATAGAAGATGAGGGAAGGTGGTACTAGTGGCATTATGGGGCACAACACTCGCATAAAAAAAACTTGACTAACCAGATCCCAACGGGAGCAGGTCAGCTCTCGACCCAGGATATATATATATATATATATATATATATATATATATATATATATATATATATATATATATTCGTAGGCTTTGTAAGGGTTTCATAAACTTAAAATTTTGGTTAATTACCCAATGGTGATCACAGATAAATGGTTGAGTGAATGACAGTGGTAGTATCCATATACTCGTGCTTATATGAGTGCTGAGTAAAAAAAAATATATAGAAAACAAATGGAACTATAGTTCTAAGAACTCCCTTCGCACCAGTTTGCCCAAACGGCTCCCCTTCGCCTGTGCTAATCCTGAACGTTGAGTCAGTCATGACTCCTGACGGTGGAACGGTCCAGACGACCTCTGTTTCGTAATGTTACGCCACACACTCTCTCACGGCTGTTTTTTGGGGGGATTAATATTTTCCTTGACCCCAGTGAGAAGCCACCAGAGGGGTACCAGGCGGTGCCCGGGTCTGTGTCTATTTCTCCCTATCTTCCTTTCCCTCGCCCTCCTTCCCCTTCCTCTTTCCTAATCTTCTCCCTCTCTTTTTACCTTCCCCTCTGTCCCCCTTTTCCTCTCATCTTACATCTTCACTACACACTAATTTCTCTGTACTCTTTTCATCACTGTACCCCTCTTTCCTTCTCACTATGTTTATTAGCATTGACCCAAATGAATTCGGTTCATCGTTTTCCTGTAAATCATGAAACTGTGCAGGTACACGGCGGGGGTAACTTTAAGATTCTATAGAAAACACATCCGCGAATTAATTTCAGACTTTATGAAAATCGGGGTTAGGTTAGAGGCCTATATTTTTAAAATGTGGCACTGGAGCTGACCCCGATCGGCCTATGTTGGTCCCATGCCCCCCAGACCATTGCCCGGTCTGCGGGTAAGGGACCTTTTACCCCCCAGACAAGCAGACAGACGTTCTTATAGATAGAAAGGTCTAACATTAAAGATAATTTGTAGAGCAAAGACTCCTGCAGAGATGAATCAGGGTAATCCAGGATAATCCTGGGTAAGCCAGGCTGAGCAAGGGTGAATCAGAGTCACGGTGATTCAGAATGGGCCAAGGTGAATCAGAGTGAGTCTCGGTGATCCAGAATGAGCCAAGGTGATCCAGGTTAAAGAGGAGTGAGCTAGGATGAGCTCAGTGTCAATGATTCCCAGCAGCATCTCGTGCTTCCTGCAGATCTGCCATAGGCTCTCGGTACATAGCGAACTATTGATCATTTGATCAACTGAATTCCGCTAAACTTAAATAAAAACATAGCGGCAACCGATACCAAAATTATTATGGACCTCTTCAAATCATCTTGAAGACTTGGGCTTCTACTCGAAGTATGTACCAGACACACTTGAGCTTCGATGATCATAATTACAAACCAGTAGATGGTTTTGGGGGGGGGGGTCCTTCTCCCCCCTTTCTGTTTATAGTGAGGTGTTTCGAACTGGAAGTTTTTCATGTGGCTTCTGTGAGCTAAGAATTTTATCTTGAGCTGTTGTGAGGTGGAAGTTCTCTATGGAGCTCCTGTGAGCTAAACGTTTTATATAGAGCTGTTGTGAGCTGGGAGTTTGGAGAAAGTGGAATAAATCACAAAGCTTCCTTTGCTGTGGGAAGAAACTGATGTGGAAATGAGTTACTTCCACACAAAAACATTTACGAGCAGGAATTTCTTTAAGTACAAAACATCGTGCTGAAAATGTTTCGAAAGATCTCCTTTTGGCAGTTTTTTTTTAACTTGAAGTTTCCATAATTTCACAATTTTCAACCCTCTTAAGATACAGAATTTTCTGCAGAGAAACAGGACCATTATTAAGGTTATTATTATCACTCAAGCTACAGGTAACTAAACTCCACCAACAGGTAACTATACTCCACCAACAGGTAACTAAACTCCACCAACAGGTAACTATACCCCACCAACAGGTAACTATACCCCACCAACAGGTAACTATACCCCACCAACAGGTAACTAAACTCCACCAACAGGTAACTATACTCCACCAACAGGTAACTATACTCCACCAACAGGTAACTATACTCCACCAACAGGTAACTATACTCCACCAACAGGTAACTATACTCCACCAACAGGTAACTATACCCCACCAACAGGTAACTATACCCCACCAACAGGTAACTATACCCCACCAACAGGTAACTATACCCCCACCAACAGGTGACTATACCCCCACCAACAGGTGACTATACCCCCCCAACAGGTAACTAAACTCCACCAACAGGTAACTATACTCCATCAACAGGTAACTATACTCCACCAACAGGTACTATACTCCACCAACAGGTAACTATCCCCACCAACAGGTAACTATACCCCACCAACAGGTAACTATACCCCACCAACAGGTAACTATACCCCACCAACAGGTAACTATACCCCACCAACAGGTAACTATACCCCACCAACAGGTAACTAAACTCCACCAACAGGTAACTATACCCCACCAACAGGTAACTATACCCCACCAACAGGTAACTATACCCCACCAAGGTAACTATACCCCACCAACAGGTAACTATACCCCACCAACAGGTAACTATACCCCACCAACAGGTAACTATACCCCACCAACAGGTAACTATACCCCACCAACAGGTAACTATACCCCACCAACAGGTAACTATACCCCACCAACAGATAACAATTGTCCAACAGTAAATACTGCTCAAACAACTGTTGACAATATTCGACCCTTTTATTTAAGATAAAACTTTACTAGCAATAATATTAAATTAATAACTCAATTCGCTGTGTTGTCGGAAGTCTGTTATCAAACCAATGAGAGCACAAAGTATGTGTAATACAAAATTAATCTCTTTAAAATATAGATTAATCAGTAACATTAACTACTTGGCCAGATTAAATTATCAGACAAGAGTATTATCTCCTCAACTAATTCTTTTTTATCATCTTAAAGCGATTACATTAATAAACACAACAATACCTTGGGTTATATATTCCCTCAGTTTCATGTCACTATTCCCATCAAAGGCAGAGTTAAAAGCTTTAAACTAATGATTAAGAAAAGAAGTCACTGCTCGCAATCAAGAGATTGGTTCCATTATGACAGAATATCATCCCCCTGACGAGCCACTATTTAAGACGCAGCTCTGAATATGTAGCTGAATATGTAGTGATGATTGCGAAGATACGCATTAAGGAATATCTACGTGACCTGGTTCTTATAATGTTGTTGAAGATTGGGCCTGATATTCCCCCTTTAAAAGTCTTTTTAATGTAATTTTTCTAAACAAAATTACAAAAATTAAGTGAATTTAATATTTTTGACTTTATTGACTAAACATTTGTTGGGAAGTGGGTATTTAGGGCTGAGTCTATAATGGGTATTTTAGAGATGATACTTTTAGAAAACAATTAAAACTTTAAGCTTCAGAAAAACTTTAAAGATTGACACCATAACTTATTGTGTGACAGCCAAACTATGCTGGCTCATACTTCTGATAAAATGTGTATCAATATTGAGAAGATCAAAGGTAAAAATCTTCTTTCAACATCGCTTTAGAGTACTGTGTACTCATCTCCGAAGAGTATGTTTTTGTTATCTGCCATTTAAGATGCTTGTTGCATATGCATTGTGTTTCTTCGTTGCAACAGAACTTGGGCCCCCCCCCCCCGACACACACACACACACACACACACACACACACACACACACACACACACACACAGCTGCAGGAATGGTCGAACAAATGGCTGTTAGAGTTTAACCCAAGCAAATGTAATGTAATGAAGATAGGGGTAGGAAGCAGGAGACCAGATACAAGGTATCATTTGGGAGATGAAATACTTCAAGAGTCAGA
This sequence comes from Procambarus virginalis, assembly GCA_020271785.1. Lineage (NCBI taxonomy): Eukaryota > Metazoa > Arthropoda > Malacostraca > Decapoda > Cambaridae > Procambarus > Procambarus virginalis. The sequence continues at coordinate 5,679,148 of WNGS01164437.1, forward strand.
GAGAGAGAAAGACCTGGGGTTGATATCACGCCAGACCTGTCCCCTGAAGCTCATATCAAGAGGATAACATCAGCAGCATATGCCAGGTTGGCTAACATAAGAACGGCCTTTAGAAACTTGTGTAAGGAATCTTTCAGAACATTATATACCACATATGTCAGACCAATCCTGGAGTATGCGGCTCCAGCATGGAGTCCCTATCTAGTCAAGCATAAGACTAAACTGGAAAAGGTTCAAAGGTTTGCCACCAGACTAGTACCCGAGCTGAGAGGTATGAGCTACGAGGAGCGACTGCAGGAATTAAACCTCACTTCGTTGGAAGACAGAAGAGTTAGGGGGGACATGATCACCACATTCAAGATTCTCAGGGGAATCGACAGGGTTGATAAAGACAGGCTGTTTAACACAAGGGGCACACGCACTAGGGGACACAGGTGGAAGCTGAGTGCCCAAATGAGCCACAGAGATATTAGAAAGAACTTTTTTAGTGTCAGAGTGGTTGACAAATGGAATGCATTAGGAAGCGATGTGGTGGAGGCTGACTCCATACACAGTTTCAAGTGTAGATATGATAGAGCCCATTAGGCTCAGGAAACTGTACACCTGTTGATTGACGGTTGAGAGGCGGGACCAAAGAGCCAGAGCTCAACCCCCGCAAGCACAACTAGGTGAGTACAACTAGGTGAGTACACACACACACACACATAGCAACAAAATACCAGTGATGCCATCGCCTTCATACAATGATAACAGTTATCTCAATAATTCCCTGATTTGTCTTATTCTATTTCACTATATACATATATCAGATACATGTATTTCATTTTACCTGCAAAGTCTTTACTGTGGACTTGACGTTTGGCTGGTGAGGCACATGAGGGAGGGGGATTATAAGGTAAGTGCGTGACTGTAGCCAAATTTTTGTTTTACTATTACTAAAATAGTCTGAAATATTTATATAAATGTTACTTTCCACACTGGAAAACGCCATTCTTGTGGGTTTAGTTAATCCTTGCTGACTGCATCTGGGATATTATGTCTGCGAACTGGACGACGTTCTGGTCTATCCTGGACCTATGAAAGGAACGGAAGGATGTTCTGGTCTATCCTGGACCTATGAAAGGAACGGGAGGATGTTCTAGTTTATCCTGAACCTATGAAAGGAACGGGAGGATGTTCTGGTCTATCCTGGACCTATGACAGGAACGGGAGGATGTTCTGGTCTATCCTGAACCTATGAAAGGAACGGGAGGATGTTCAGGTCTATCCTGGACCTATGAAAGGAACGGAAGGATGTTCTGGTCTATCCTGAACCTATGAAAGGAACGGGAGGATGTTCAGGTCTATCCTGAATCCTGATAAATGCATGGATTGTTTTTTTTCGTTTCAGGCGCGTTGTTGTGCTGTATTCTCTGTATTATGTCAATATTCTATTAATTTCAGTTTGCGAGATGGAAGCATATTTTTAGTTCCTGTAATTACATAACGTATCGAAGTGTCCTGAAATCCACGAGTATATCTGATGATATAACTTTTTGGTTTTAGGGAAATTAGCAAGCGAAACTCATATACTTTATCGCAGTGTGAAGTTTGCTTGACGTTTAATTAACTCGTCAAACAGTGGTAACAGGAACGGTAACGATGCCGATGTGGTATTAACCTCAGCCTTAAAAACTGTCACACACAACTCAAGGGAACAACATTATAAAGGAGAATATAAGGCGTTACTAACCTCCTAATGACAGTTCTGTTATTTAGGGCTATTGATATGCCCAAATACCCCAATCCGATAATGGGGGAATTAGTGTTTCCTTTGCTATATCAGAAACAGACGAAAGGATATTAAAATGGTCTTTATACCCCGCAAGCCAACGAATATCTTATATTTCAGCTCATCCAATGTTTCAACTTTACTGACATTCGTCTCTACTGAAAATCCAGCTACTAGAATGCTCATCAGGGCTCATCACTCATCACGTCAACTAGCATGATGCTAGTTGATGCTAGTTGACCACCAGGTGGAGATAATAGTTGTCTGGTCTGGAGTTCGTTCATCTTCTTTAGTTTATTCATCACTACCCTTCATCTTTATTCATCCTTCGGGTTTTGAAAATTAGTGAACAACCTTCCCTTCATTTACTACGAAGTGGATTAGTGGGTTTATTTCGTTGCTCGGTGTTCCGGTGTGTATATATATATATATATATATATATATATATATATATATATATATATATATATATATATATATATAATTATATATATAATATGTTTATATTAATTCTATTTAATGTTTTAAGGGATACTTGCTGGTTGTTCAGTAGTTGTTGTGGTGGGCATAACAGCTCTTCCTGCTGTTGACAGACATCAGGCGCTGCATCTAACCAGAACAAAGTAAGCGATACACTGTTCAAGAAAAACCTGAACCTAATCAGTTGTGTGTCATGGGTGGAGTTTTTCATTCAGAAACTGAAGATAGGTGGGTGGGCGGGGGGGTTGAGAGGAAGGGTTAATGTTTGATTAACTAGCATTTGATCAGTGTTGTTGAGGGTGTTTTGTACATTCAGGTGAAGCTGTTAACGAAGCCAAATGTGTTCTGGTGATTGGAAGCAGAAGTTTCTCGGGTGGCGAAAATCATTCAGATATTCTGTCACGATACTTATGGAATTTCCTTACTGTCAATCCCGAGGTATTTTACCGTTTCCCGAAATTAGATTTTCATTTTTTTTTACTTTAGGAAATACATGAGTTACTGCAGTTTGTGGTGGCAGAATCCTGTGACGAACACTCCTCTAGAAACAACTATTACTTGTATAATTTACTCTGAAATCATATATGCTTAATATCCGAACATTAATCTATTCATGTAAGTTAGAATGTCTGTGTGTCTGTCCGAGGCTGAAGGCCAGACGCTTATGGCTAGCGTTACGAATTTTTAACAGTAATTGCTGTTGGATACATGCCCAACATGACCATATTGGGATTTGCTTAAATAAAACGAGTGGCACTTGACACAGTGCCAAAGTATTCCCCGTGACGAATCTTGCCATGTCATATTAATTAGTCTTTGAAATATTAATTACAAAATCTAACTATTAACAGCCTGTAATATGTGCCCGTGACGTCAACACCGGGTTCCAAACCACTCCATCCCACAGTACACGTCGTCCCGCTGCCTCCCTCGGATCAGTCCTCCATACATACCCTCCTGTACTCACCTAGTTGTGCTTGCGGGGGGCTGAGCTTTGGCTCTTTGGTCCCGCCTCTCAACTGTCACTCAATCCCGTGTTGTAGGCGTGTCCATGCGGCCTTCGGACTGATACCAAGAGATAGAGAAAGAGAGACAGAACCCAACAAGACCTCACTTCCCCGTAGACACTGATTGATGGGCACTGATAAATCAGCAGTGATGGGTGACCTGATACACATATGCAGCCGACCAGACACACACACACACACACACACACACACACACACACACACACACACACACACACACACTTAACTATAGACCTGTATCACTGACAAGCATCCCCTGTAAAATACTGGAAAGAATAATTAGGCTACGACTGGTTGCGCACCTGGAGAACGTTAGGTTTGTGAACAAACATCAACATGGGTTCTGGACAGGGAAATCGTGCCTAACAAACCTTCTGGAATTCTATGATAAAATAACGAGGATAAGACAGGACAGAGATGGTTGGGCAGACTGCATATTTCTGGACTGCCAAAAAGCCTTTGATACAGTACCGCACATGAGACTGCTGTTCAAACTCGAGAGGCAGGCGGGGGTAGGGGGAAAGGTCCTAGCATGGATAAGGAACTACCTAACAGGAAGGAGCCAAAGAGTTACGGTAAGGGGCGAGAAGTCGGACTGGCGAACAGTAACAAGTGGAGTACCACAAGGATCGGTACTGGGACCAATTCTATTTCTTGTATATGTTAACGATATGTTTACGGGTGTAGAGTCCTACATGTCGATGTTTGCGGATGACGCAAAGTTGATGAGAAGAGTTGTGACAGATGAGGATTGCAGGATCCTCCAAGAAGACCTGAACAGGTTGCAGAGATGGTCAGAGAAATGGCTATTGGAATTCAACACGAGCAAATGTAAAGTTATGGAAATGGGACTAGGAGATAGGAGACCAAAGGGTCAGTACACAATGAAGGGGAACAGTCTACCTGTGACGACGCGCGAGAGAGACCTGGGTGTGGACGTAACACCTAATCTATCTCCTGAGGCACATATAAATAGGATAACGACAGCAGCGTACTCGACACTGGCAAAAGTTAGAACATCATTCAGAAACCTAAGCAAGGAGGCATTTAGGGCGCTTTACACTGCCTACGTGAGGCCAGTCTTAGAGTATGCCGCCTCATCATGGAGTCCCCATCTGAAGAAGCATATAATGAAACTGGAAAAGGTTCAGAGGTTTGCAACGAGACTCGTCCCTGAGCTACGAGGGATGGGGTATGAGGAGCGCCTGAGGGAACTGTGCCTTACGACACTAGAAAGAAGAAGGGAGAGAGGGGACATGATAGGAACGTATAAAATACTCAGAGGGATTGACAGAGTGGACATAGACGAAATGTTCACACGGAATAGTAACAGAACGAGGGGACATGGATGGAAGTTGGAAACTCAGATGAGTCACAGAGATGTTAGGAAGTTTTCTTTTAGCGTGAGAGTAGTGGGAAAATGGAATGCACTCAAGGAACAGGTTGTGGAAGCAAATACTATTCATAATTTTAAAACCAGGTATGATAGGGAAATGGGACAGGAGTCATTGCTGTAAACAACTGATGCTCGAAAGGCGGGATCCAAGAGTCAATGCTCGATCCTGCAGACACATATAGGTGAGTATAGGTGAGTACACAACACAGTGGAGGCTGACTCCATACACAGTTTCAAGTGTAGATATGATAGAGCCCAATAGGCTCAGGAACCTGAACACCTGTTGATTGACGGTTGAGAGGCGGGACCAAAGAGCCAGAGCTCAACCCCCCCGCAAGCACAACTAGGTGAGTGCAACTAGGTGAGTACACACACAAACACACACACACACACACACACACACACACACACCACACACACACACACACCACACACACACACACACACATCGACAGGGGAATCGACAGGGTTGATAAAGACAGGCTGTTTAACACAAGGGGCACACGCACTAGGGGACACAGGTGGAAGCTGAGTGCCCAAATGAGCCACAGAGATATTAGAAAGAACTTTTTAGTGTCAGAGTGGTTGACAAATGGAATGCATTAGGAAGCGATGTGGTGGAGGCTGACTCCATACACAGTTTCAAGTGTAGATATGATAGAGCCCATTAGGCTCAGGAAACTGTACACCTGTTGATTGACGGTTGAGAGGCGGGACCAAAGAGCCAGAGCTCAACCCCCGCAAGCACAACTAGGTGAGTACAACTAGGTGAGTACACACACACACACACACATATACACACACACACACCAGACTAAAGGTCAAGATGATGGACTGGTTAAGGTCTGAACTTTTAGCCCCAGCGGGAGACATCACCTTCCTAACGCTTTCCCAACTTTTGATTCTAAGACCATTTGTTTGACGGTGAGTGCTGCGTGGTGGTCCTCGCGGAGAGCTCCCGCCTCGCTCGAGTGCTATCAGTGTGATGCTGTGGTGGTGCTTCTGCTGCAGTGGTTACCATGAAGTCTTAAAGCTTACCGAAACAGGTGTGTGATATCATGGCTGACCTGGTGTGAGTTACGAAGCCTACTCCTGGTGTTACAGGTTCATATCTTCGTAAAAACTCACCTGGCCTCCCCTGACTTTCTGGGGGCCCCCTGGTGGAGACTTGATGTTAAGTCGTATACCTGCAGCTTCAGGCGATTTATAGTGATTCGTTCCGTTACAGATAACGGATATCTGTAATGGAACTTGAGAGAGATGATTTGAAGTGACAGAGGTGTGTGTTAAAACGACACTAGCCGTTGTTATCTTGAGATCTTGAGGTTATCTTGAGATGATTTCGGGGCTTAGTGTCCCCCCACGGCCCGGTCCTCGACCAGGCCTCCACCCCCAGGAAGCAGCCCGTGACAGCTGACTAACTCCCAGGTACCTATATTGTTAGGTAACAGGGGCATCAGGGTGACAGGGTGAAAGAAACTCTGCCCATAGTTTCTCTCCGGCGCCAGGGATCGAACCCGGAACCACCACGCGTCCAGTGTTCTGTCCGCTCAGCCACCGGCTCCCTAAAGCGTTGTGTCATCAGCTTAACTCGTAGGGTCACGACACGCTGGACCACCGGATAAAACATTAATGAATAATGACAAATGTATTTCATTTGAACTCGTCACGCTTAAGAGTATTTTTTATGGACGTTCACGCTAAAATTTGTGATGTTTTTTTTTAATACATGAGGTACATCTGCATTAGTGCAGCAACCCTAGACTATATGAAGGGGAGTACAGTGTGTCAAAAAAGCTAACTAGGTGATGCTAAAAAATCCCCATCACACAGGATGGTTTGTCATACAGAGGCATGTGATAGGCAGTCTGCACTGGCAGACTCCGGATGCATTTTGAGGATATCAACAACACAAGATTGGATAAGGTAGCAGTGGTAATACAAGTCCCCATCTCGCAGGATATCAACACATTATCCGTCTCGAATGGTAAACTCTATGGACTCAGGGTGACACATTTCGGATGCACCAATTTCGTTAATTAAGGGAAAGTAATGTCCCTTTTAAGGAAGGCCTGAGGGAGGCAGACCCTGGCCCCGTTATTGTCGTTAAAATCAACTTTAAATCTGCAGAGTTTAATGATGCTGGCCTAAAGCATTTATAGCCTCTGTGCTATAGACAATTGAGCACCTTTTTGAAAATAGAAAGAGATTCTAATTCCAAACCAAACCACTGAAAGGTGCTTCGATTGAGAGCCAAAATCTTCAGATATATATTGTCATTATGTCACTGAATGTTTACTGCAGACAGCTCCCGCCAAACACACGACGAAACTGAGACGTTGCTACTACATTCGAACAAGTTATCACACCTAACAAGTTGTAACAACCAATATAGCAAGTTGTAACAACGTTCTAACAAGTCATTAAAACGTTATACCAAGATGTAACAACATTATTACAAGTTGTAACAAGCGGAAAATAGGGACAGTTACGTCATGTGTTTACGAGGAGTGATGTCTGTTAAGACCAGCTCAGATTCCTTTGACGTCACGTGTAAACACATCCCAGCACAGCCACAGACTCGTCCCGTTCTCGTAAACATTTGCTGTTGAAATCATTGTGATGATGTGCTCTGTAACGCGCGTGTCGCGTCGTCTGATTCCGCCTAGATCCCATGATACATGTGATCTGAGAGGATGGGACCGGCTCAATTGTGTCAACAGTGTAGGCTTGTAGAGTCTTAAGCTGCCTCTGGATGCTGCACAGCGCCTCGAGTCAGTTTCCATTTACATTATTTCCTTCCCCTTCCCCCCTCACCCCCGTCCCAGCCCAACCACTTGGGCTGGACGGTAGAACGACGGTCTCGCTTCATGCAGGTCGGCGTTCAATCTCAGACCGTCCAAGTGGTTGGGCATCATTCCTTCCCCCTATCCCCATCCCCAATCCTTATCCTGACTCCTTCCCAGTGCTACATATTCTTAATGGCTTGACACGTTCCCTTGATAATTCCCTTCCCTACATACGCCTTCAGTCACAAGATATAAGGAAATATTACCAATAAGAAATGTTCATCTACGTTTCGAGATGAGCAAAGGAAGTCACACTTTGAATAAACAGTGAGTGAAAAAATTGTAATTAAAAAATGGAAGATGATCAGTTAAGCAGGTTTTGGAGAGCTCGTTTTCAAAATAATTGATTAATTTGAGTTTAGCCTTGTCTTCTCCTCCCCCTCTCTGAGTCGCCCTAAGTCTCTCCTTCACCCTTCGTGGTTGACCTTTGACCTCGGAAACTCAGCCACTTCCTACTCTTACACACACACACACACACACACACACACACACACACACACACACACACACACACACACACACACACACACATACACACATACACACACACACACAGGAACGGATGGAATGCATTAGGCAGTGATGTGGTGGAGGCTGACTCCATACAGTTTCAAATGTAGATATAATAGAGCCCAGTAGGCTCAGGAACCTGTACACCAGTTGATTGATAGTTGAGAGGCGGGACCAAAGAGCCGAAGCTCAACCCCCGCAAGCACAAATAGGTGAGTACACACACACACACACACACACACACACACACACACACACACACACACACACACACACACACACACACACACACGAAATAAAGCCGAATTTCTGAGTTCAGGAGAATAGTGCTACAGCAGCTATACAAGGTCCCCACGAAACTTAGTGAGCACATTCGAATCAGATGAAAATAGCTGATTCCTGATTAAACATCCTATACATAAACTTATTCTATACATAAGATAAACGTGGAAGGTTATGATACATAAACCTTACGACTAACATCTAAATAATTACATTTATGCAATTGAGGCAGGTGGATAACGATCCACCTGCTCTCTCATCTATCCACTATTATACTTCCCTGAAGTATAATAGTGGTGGATGTCAGCTATACCCCCCCCCCACAGCCAGCTATACCCCTCACAGCCAGCTATACCCCCCACAGCCTGCTATACCTCCGTCAGACAGCTATACCTCCCAACAAGGTGGTGGTGGGGGAGGGAGAAGCAGCGGCGCTGCCTCAGGTGGCGGCATCAGCCAGGACATTGTAAGGTCTGCAGGAAACAGGTATTGTGCCAGCAGACCAGCTCTAGCAGTTGTTTGACAGCTATTATAGGGTCGAGGTGGATCAAGGTTCAGGGTGTCGACCTGCTGGTGTCTGCTGTAATGTGTCAGGGTGTCGACCTGCTGGTGTCAACCTGCTGGTGTCGACGTGCTGGTGTCTGCTGTAATGTGTCAGGGTGTCGACCTTTTGATATCGACCTGCTGGTGTCGACGTGCTGGTGTCTGCTGTTAAGTATATGGGTGTCGACCGTTCACAAGTTAGAACTATACTTCTGTACAATGATCTGAAGCAATGTGAGGAGTCTATATTTTTCGATTTAATTCTATCGTGTTTATTGTCTGAATATATACAATATTTTTTGTGAATTGTTGAATTGTCTTCATGTTTTGGTTGTCAATCTCTTGCTAAAATAAATTAAAGTGTTGCATTCTTATGGTGATTACGTCGAAGTTGTCCACTTTTTAAAAAAATAATGGAACTATTATCTGTCACTTATACATATCGCACCTCATATTTTGTAGTTCTTGAGTGAGTAACTTGTAGACAAGGTAATTTAGGGGTAATGTAATTTGCCAATTTTGTATATTACACAGTGGCTAAGCTCGTCTCCTCTGTATTGGAGAGTCTACGTGTATGGCATTGGGTCCTGTATTTTAATTTTGATTCTCACTACATCCGCGGCACTCTCTCTTGAAGTGCCCTGAAGTGCCAATATAAGTTTATAATGACTTATGGTGACACTACAGTTAATATTGTCGTTCTGATATTTTTGTTTGTTCGAAAATTAAATTTCTCAATCTTGTTCGTACTTTGCCCTGCGGTCTTCTCAGGTGTCTGAATTTCAATTTCAGTTGTTTATCATGAACGCTGACCAATATATTCTTCCCTGGAAACACAAACCGAAACTGTCTCTATTTTCCGCTTGTTACAACTTGTAATAACGTTGTTACAACTTGGCTTAACGTGTTTATGACGTATTAGAACGTTGTTACAACTTGCTATATTGGTTGTTATAACTGGTTAGGTGTTAAAACTTGTTCGAACGTTGTACCAACGTCGTAGTTTCGGTGTGTGTTTGGCGGGTTGTGAGTCAAGATAAATGCAATGACGCCTAGCCGCTGGGCTGGACGGTAGAGCGACGGTCTCGTTTCATGCAGGTCGGCGTTCAATCCCTCGACCATCCAAGTGGTTGGATATCATTCCTTTCCCATTATCCCATCCCAAAATCCTTATCCTGACCCCCTTCCCTGCGCTATATAGTCGTAATGGCTTGGCGCTTTCCCTTTCTCGCTTTCTCTCCCCTCTAATCGATTTACCTCTAGATATAATTTATATCCTAACAGATTAACAGGTTAATTATGCAGGATTTTGCTAATATGTGAGCTCACGTGAGTGGAGAAAGTATCCCAGAGATCCGGGTCGTGGTTCAAGGTCATCTTGCCAGTCAAAAGAGCTGTTATGTGCGATCTTCATATTAGGAAACAGCTTCGAGAAGCTCATTTGATTCGTTCCTTTTTGTCGAAAAGTAGAAGCGTTAATAAGAAATTAGTTTTACAATATATGCAAATTTTCTGTACGCTCGTTACTTGAATCATTTGGGCGTTCGGAAGGTGATTATCAGGTGAAAGCGCCTGTATGGCTGTACTGCTGTAAGCTGTTCGGTACAGCTGGTCGGTACAGCTGGTCGGTACAGCTGGTCGGTACAGCTGGTCGGTACAGCTGGTCAGTACAGCTGGTCGGTACAGCTGGTCGGTACAGCCAGGACGTCACTGTACCGGCTACAGCAGGTGAATGGGCCTTGGCATTGAACTAATTTATTCAGCGACACTCTTCCCATTACTGTCTAACTCTTCCCAATGCTGTCTAACTCTTCGCAATGCTGTCTAACTCTTCGCAATGCTGTCTAACTCTTCGCAATGCTGTCTAACTCTTCGCAATGCTGTCTAACTCTTCGCAATGCTGTCTAACTCTTCGCAATGCTGTCTAACTCTTCGCAATGCTGTCTAACTCTTCCCATTGCTGTCTAACTCTTCCCATTGCTGTCTAACTCTTCCCAATGCTGTCTAACTCTTCCCATGCTGTCTAACTCTTCCCAATGCTGTCTAACTCTTCCCAATGCTGTCTAACTCTTCCCAATGCTGTCTAACTCTTCCCAATGCTGTCTAACTCTTCCCAATGCTGTCTAACTCTTCCCAATGCTGTCTAACTCTTCCCAATGCTGTCTAACTCTTCCCATTGCTGTCTAACTCTTCCATTGCTGTCTAACTCTTCCCATTACTGTCTAACTCTTCCCATTACTGTCTAACTCTTCCCATTACTGTCTACTGTCTAACTCTTCCCATTACTGTCTACTGTCTAACTCTTCCCATTACTGTCTACTGTCTAACTCTTCCCATTACTGTCTACTGTCTAACTCTCCCCATTACTGTCTTAACTCTCCCCATTACTGTCTAACTCTCCCCCATTCTACATATCAGCAATATTAGTAATAATAGATACAAACCAATTTTATGTGTTTACATTAAACAGCTTCAACTGAATAAATGCGAAAATGATCAAATAATTTACACCAGAACAACATTTACACTACATACAGCGATTATTAAAGAGCAATAATTGTAAACAATAATTGTAAACAATAATTGTAAACAATAATTGTAAACAATGTGAACATTGCTGGTCTGTCTGAAGGTGAGGAACATGAGTGCATTGTGTTGTTACTTGACTTTGTTAGTGTTTAATGAATCACTTTTTTTTGTTTAGCTTTTAATCATTATTTAATGTAGTGAGGAAAGACTAGCGTGAGAGTAGGGGGAGCACATTAAGCTTAGGAGACACTGATTGCCTTTGCAGTTTTAAGCGAGCGGAGGGGGGGGGGCGGTTTTGAGTGTGACTTTTGAGTGTGAGTTTTTGAGTTGAGTGAGTGTGGTAGTGAGAGTTTTTAGTGTGTGTGTGAGTGAGAGTTTTTGAGTGTGTGTGTGAGTGAGAGTTTTTTGAGTGTGTGTGTGAGTGAGAGTTTTTCAGTGTGTGTGTGAGTGAGAGTTTTGAGTGTGTGTGTGTGAGTGAGAGTTTTTTGAGTGTGAGTGAGTGTGTAGTGTTTGAGTGTGAGTGAACGAGTGAACTATTCCTTCTTAAGAGTCAAAAAAAAGTATTGAATGCTTTCTACCTCTCTTCTCAAGTGTAAGTGTCTGAGAAGATAGCAGTTACCTCTGAGGTCCCAAACTGTCCTTAAAGACCAACGAGTTGTAAAGATCCACAGGTGAAACAGGTTTTTTGTTTTGGTAGGGACGCGATACTTATTTTCCTCAGCGTCGCCCCTTTTATATAAAAGGAACCATCGGAAATGCATCAGGGCCGTGTGGTTTTATGGGGTCCACAGGTGAGGACTGGTTGTATGGGGTCCACAGGTGAGAACGTGGTTGTATGGGGTCCCAGGTGAGAACGTTGTGTATGGGTCCACAGGTGAGAACGTGTTGTATGGGGTCCCAGGTGAGAACGTGGTTGTAGGGGTCCACAGTGAGAACGTGGTTGTATGGGGGTCCACAGGTGAGAAACGTAGCTTTATGGGGTCCACAGGTGAGAACGTAGCTTTATGGTGTCCACATGTGAGAACGTGGTTGTATGGGGTCCACAGGTGTGAACATTGTATGGGCTCCAAAGGTACAACGCAGTATAAAACAAGGGATGAATGAGACACAAAGGGTTGAAACCACTGACTATTGAACCAGCAGGAGGAGGAACGCGTTCCTCTGACCACCACACACGCGATGCTGTGTGGAGATCTTAGAGGCTCTCCTTGCTAGTGTCTTCCATCTTGTCTTCTGCGTGTAATGATCGGTCGTCTGGTCGTTTTCCTGGAGTAATTGTCGGAGAGAGTCTTGGGAGGCACACCTCCCTCCACTAACTTGTCCGCTGTGACGGGTTACATATCCTCTCCTGTGCCCGGTGTCCAGCCCTTGTTGTCCTACCTGACACTGATGATTCACAAGCTGTTGTTGTTCTGGTAGTGTGTGTGTGTGTGTGTGGTGGAGGGTGGTGGTGGTGTGGGGTTTATGATGTCGAGGTTTTGGCTACGGCGGTAGAAGTATGGTGGTGATGGTGCAGTTAGTGGTTGTGCAACGAGAATATATAATAAACACAAGCTACTAGGTGAAAGAGCTAAGCCAACTCGCCTGTGTTTATGGCTACATTTGAACCACCATACCTTGAGGTTACCTTGAGGTGCTTCCGGGGCTTAGCGTCCCCGCGGCCCGGTCGTCGACCAGGCCTCCTGGTCATCACTGCACCACCACCAC
>WNGS01164437.1:5720511-5730956 GCA_020271785.1 Procambarus virginalis
GATAGGCAGAAGCACTGAATTACAGGCCAGTGTCCCCTAACTTGCATTCCATGCAAGATGATGGAGAAGATTGTGCGAAAAACTAGTAGAACATCAGGAGCGAAAGAACTTTGTAACACCCAGCAGCAGCATGGGGTCAGAGATGGCAAATCATGCCTAACAGGTGTAATTGAGTTCTGTGACCAGGCAACAAAAATTAGACAGGAGAGAGTTGCTGGGCAGACTGCATATTTCTGGACTGCCAGAAAGAGCTTTTGACACAGTACCACATAAGAGACTAGTGCACAAACTGAGATGCAGGCAGAGTGAAAGGGAAGGTACTCCACTGGATAAGGTAGTACCTAAGCACAGGATCAGCGAGTCACTGTGAGGAGTGGCGAGGATTCACCAGTGGAGTCCCTCGGGGGTCAGTAGTTGGATTCTATACTGTTTCTGAGATACAGATACATCAATGATCTCCCAGAAGGAATAGACTCGTTCCTCTCAATGTTTACTGATGATGCAAAAATATGAGCAGATCAAGACAGAGGAAGATTGTATGAGGCCACAAGATGGCCTAGACAAACTGAAGGAAGGGTCCAACAAATGGCTACTAAATTCAACCTAAATCAATGTAAAGTAATGAAACTATGAGGAGGAAATAGGAGGCCAGACACTGGATACTGAATGGGAGATGAAGTCCTTCACGAAACGGACCGAGAGAAAGAAAGATTAGGAGTTGATATCACGCCAAACCTGTCTCCTGAAGCCCACATCAAAAGAATAACATCAGCGGCCGATGCAAGGCTGGCTACATCAGAACTGCTTTCAGAAACCTGTGTAAGGAATCGTTCAGAACATTGTATACCACATATTGTTATGATCCCAGGTAGCCGAAAAACGAGTCTCCCATTTGAGAATTATTCTATCAAGCCTGACCTGACTAGGAGGTCGGAGATATACAGACATGAAGATTCATATGTAAAAATAATTGGGTAAATTTTACAGAGAGTTTAAGAATGTGGGCAGTGAATAAGAAAATAGATAAATGACTGGTTATAAGATGTGGATTATTTGTTGAAGGCGTGAGGCTCGCTTCGAGAGGGCTCTGACCCCACTTGAGTACCAGACATCGTGAGGGGAAGCTGCGCTCCATTTGAGCTTCCGTTGGAGAGGATCCCCTGTTGGATACACCTTCAAGAGAAAGGAAGTGGGCAGACGTTCCAGCTGTGGAATCGAGCTGGGAACGTTGTGGTCTCAAGTCCTGGACGGCGAGGAGTGTTTATTAAGCCGCCCAGAGACATTATCGTGGGCCGTGGGAGCGCCCTGATCAGACTCCGTCAGAGGGAGAGCGCCCTCGACTAGACAATCTGTGGTAAGCACGATTTTAAACCAGTTTATAGTGATTACTTGTAGTTGGTCGTGTGCCCAGCGACAGTAGCGAATGTTTATTGATAAGTTAGACATGTTTTGGTAAGGCAGAAGGTCTAAAATAAGAGAGTGGAGATGGAGGAACATCCTGGAGGACAGAGCGACGTCCGTCTCCTCTGAGCGCTGGTAGATGACTGAGGGAGCCCAGCTCCTGGCGGGGTAGTTGATTCGAGGGCCGCCTGGCCGGGCGGAGCATGGACTAGCCCCAAACGGGGGAGTCCACTCTCACAGTATGAAGAGATCAGAGATATGTTAGGTGCAAACATTGTGTGGATTGTTTCGTCTATGTGTTTATAAGGAAACGTTTTTATTGGCGTGTCAATGGGTTGCAGGTTTGTCTTTGGAAGAAGTTGCTGAGTGGACTTCGAGCCAGTAGAGTGAGTTAGTGGAAGAGACTCCAAGACTGTGGAAGGAGTAGTGTACTCCGAGGAAGAGTAGCCCCCACAGTGAAGAGTAGGATCTCGAGCTGTGAGGAGAAGCAGTGAAGAGGAGTGTCACGTGCTTCTGTAATACCAGTGGTGAAAGTCCAGTTCTGTTCGAGGAAACTTCAAGGTGTAGCAGCCTGGAAGAGCTGCGGAGGATCCTGGTAAATAACCCTGGAAGAACCTGATGATGTCAGGGTAGTGAGCTTCCAGATGTGGACGGGAAGTTCTGGTTGATTACTTGTAGGGAGTTGGTAGAGTGTTTGGTTGTCATTAGCGTGCAAGACGCAGTGAAAGGTGAGTGATTGTTTGCCATTATTGTGCCAGGGAATACTTATACTGATGCATTGAGTTATAACCGTAGGTTGGATTACCTGCAGAGACATACATATGTGTTCTAGGACTGATAGGGTGATCGATTGATGATTGTTGTATATCAAGGAACATTTACACTAATATTTATGTTATTGCAGCCATACGCTGGTTTTCCTTGTATATATTATAGATATATGTTCTCTTGCTGATAGTGCAACATTGTGTTATAAGACTTGACCTACTTGAGGAGGTTGGTAGTATTAGGTGGTGAATCAGGAGATAGAATACCACTTGATAAGCAGATGATTGAGTTCTGATGGTGTTGGAGTTCAACCTGACTGAAATAGTATAGTGTAGGATTCATTATTATTATTATTATATGTGTGTATGTATTGTGTATGTGCTTTGTCAAGTAAATGTATTCAAATTTGCTGGTGTTTGCCCTTGTGAGGCTTCCCAGGAAGTAGGAAAGAAGGAGAGAGAGAGAGAGAAAGGACCAAGAGCCACAGCTGTGGACAGGGTAGAACGGAAGAATCAATAAAACAAAGGGGATTGAGGAGATCATATCACACAAGAAGAGAGTGGGGAGTCACAGCGGCTCGAGTGTTCACCTAGTTGTGTTTACGGGGGTCGAGCTTTGCTCTTTCGGCCCGCCTCTCAACTGTCAATCGACTGTTTACTAACTACTTTTTTTTCCCACACACACACACACACACACACACACACACACACACACACACACACACACACACACACACACACACACACACACACACACACACACACACACACACACTGCATATTTTGGATTGTCAGAAAGCCTTTGATACAGTGCCACACAAGAGGCTAGTGAAAAAGCTGGAGATGCAGGCTGGAGTGAAAGGGAAGGTACTCCGTTGGATTCAGGAGTACCTAAGCAACAGGAGACAACGAGTCAGTGTGAGGGGTGAGGTCTCAGATTGGCGAGACGTTACGAGTGGAGTCCCGCAGGGGTCAGTCCTTGGACCTATACTGTTTCTGATATATGTAAATGATCTCCCAGAGGGTATAGAATCGTTTCTCTCAATGTTTGCCGATGATGCAATAATTATGAGGATGATTGAAATGGAGGACGATAGTAGGAGGCTACAGGATGACCTAGACAGACTGAGTGAATGGTCCAACAAATGGCTGTTGAAGTTCAACCCGAGTAAATGCAAAGTAATGAAACTAGGCAGTGGAAATAGGAGGCCAGACACAGGATACAGAATAGGAGGTGAAGTACTTAATTAAAAGAACAGAGAGAAAGATCTAGGAGTTGATATCACACCAAACCTGTCTCCTGAAGCCCACATAAAAAGACTAACGTCTGCGGCATATGCGAGGCTGGCTAACATCAGAACAGCGTTCAGGAACCTGTGTAAGGAATCATTCAGAATCTTGTACACCACATATGTAAGACCAATCCTGGAGTATGCGGCCCCAGCATGGAGCCCGTACCTTGTCAAGCACAAGACGAAGCTGGAAAAAGTCCAAAGGTATGCCACTAGACTAGTCCCAGAACTAAGAGGCATGAGTTACGAGGAAAGGCTGCGGGAAATGCACCTTACGACACTGGAAGACAGAAGAGTATGGGGAGACATGATCACAACCTACAAAATCTTCAGAGGGATTGACCGGGTAAACAAGGATAAACTATTGAACACTGGTGGGACGCGAACAAGGGGACACAGGTGGAAACTGAGTACCCACATGAGCCACAGAGACGTTAGAAGGAACTTTTTCAGTGTCAGAGTAGTTAACGGATGGAATGCATTAGGCAGTGATGTGGTGGAGGCTGACTCCATACACAGTTTTAAATGTAGATATGATAGAGCCCAGTAGGCTCAGGAATCTGTACACCAGTTGATTGACAGTTGAGAGGTGGGACCAAAGAGCCAAAGCTCAACCCCTGTGGTAAAAACTCCAGGCAGTATATCTCCTTTTAATTGACTTCAATAAATTAAAGTTTATCTTATTTTTTCTTAGTAGGTAAGAAATTGAGTGGACTGTATGTACTTGTTAAAACTGCCTGAAATTATTCTCACATAAATTGGAGGGACAATTTGTAGCTTAAACCACTTTGTAATGGCCCCTTCTTAAACTACCAATTGTTTACCTAACTTATTATTATATTATTTTATCATACCACATATGGTGGTCTAATCTACTATTATTTCAACAATTATTACTAGTTATGAATACTACTACTACAATAACTAGAATGGCCTTATCTGAGCCTGTAGTAAGGGCCTGCTAAGGCTGTGTCATGTTAGCATCTATGTGGGTGTGGCCCTGTGCCTCATGGTGCCAATGGCGGCTGTGGAGGCCTACAAGGCTGGCAACAGCTAGGTACATGTGCATAGTTCTACTGCTCAGTTACTTGCTGCTCCAAGTCACAATTTTACCTGTATGGGATGCAAAGAGTTAATATCTGTTCCCTGAACATATCTATACAGGTATAACATGGTATGTGAGGGCTGTAAAATGGGGTACACGTACATTTGTGGGGTGTTTCCCATATATCATAACCGACTTATCTTTGATATTGTTAAAAATGTGCACACAGATTTAAACATAAAGATACTTGGTAAGCCGGATACAATCGTTGCTGTAGTTGTTGATAGGCTGTGTTGCTGGTTGTTGACACGTAAATAGGTGTCTAGGTGTTAAACCAACTCTGGAGCCATGTGCAGCGTAAGGCTGCGTTTGTTATTGTTTACGTGTGAGCTTGGCGTCTGTAAGAGACGCTCTCCTTCCTTGTTCCAATATTGTGGTTCTACTTCTAAGTTAAATTTACGTTAACAAGGGAATCAAGCTATATTTTGGTGTTAATAATTATATTCAGTCTTATTGAACACTTTTTTATTCAATTTAGACATTAAACTGTTGTATGAACAGTGGTTTAATAATGTAAATACTGCGGCGACGTCGATGACGTCACGGAGTCTCCCATTCTCTAATTTTAAGAGGATACTGTTAAGGGAAGACTATACTATTTGTGGTGTCGGTTTCCCGACATAATTCCGGGGGGAAGAACACGGGTCGAAGTCCCGTAAGGACTGCGATCACTTTATTCTTCTCCTTCAGAATTATAATGCTGCTTTAATTTGAGTTTACATTGTTGAGCTGCAGTCCTTTGGGGACGTATGTCCCGTACTGGCGTATCGGGTGCTGGAAGTCGCTGTACGTCTTCGTTCCTGGCCAGTTCTAAAGGAACTAATTTCTCTAAAGTTTTGAGAGTAGTGTTGCCTCGGCATTTCACTTTCACTATTCTCAAGATGCCCTGGCTGTCTGGATGAACAGAGACTATTTGACCTATAGGCCACTCTGAGCGTGGTCCATCACTATCCACCAGAACTATGTCACCAGGGTTCAAGTTAATTCTGTTGTAGGGTTGTTTCCCCGTAATGATACTCTCTCAGAGCTGTAAGGTTTTCTCGAGTCCATACGTCATTCCACCGACTTATCACCCTTGATAGATGTTTGAAACGTTGAACCAATCACTCTCTTGGACATATGAAGGATCCTCTGGTTCCTCGTCCGTAAGGGACACAAGTGTTTTGAGAGGTCTACCATACATCAAATGAGCTGGACTTAATGGTTCACGCTGCAAAACATCATCAGAGAGGTAGGTAAGTGGTCGGTTATTGACTCGTGCTTCTATCTCTATGACTACTGTTTGAAGCTCCTGCAGGTCAATCTTTTGGCGGTGTAGGGTTTTCCGTAGAGAACGTTTTACCGTACCAACCATGCGTTCATAGAAGCCTCCGTGCCATGGTGCTCTGGGAGGTATGAATTTCCAATGGCACTGCCGTTGATTTAGGGCTGTGCGTACCTTTGGGTGTGTCCAGATTTTCCTCAGACATGCTTCTCCTGCCACTAAGTTGGACCCATTGTCTGAGATCATTAACTTAGGACAGGATCTACGTGAAGCAAACCTGCGGAAAGCCTGTAAGAATGCTTCGGCACTCATATCGGGAGTCACTTCTAGATGGACTGCCCTTGTTGTGGCACAAGTAAAAAGACAGATGTAAGCTTTTACTGGTTTCTTGTCTTTAGTGCCTGTAAGTGTTAGTGCTCCTGTGAAATCTACTCCTGTAGTCTCAAAGGACGAATATGTACGACTCGTTCCTTCGGAAGTGGAGGTGGGCCAGGATATGGACACACTCTGGCATCGTATCTCCGGCAAACAACACAGGATTTGATTATTGATTTTACTGTCTGTCTACCTTGGGGTAGCCAGTACTGTTGTCTTAAGTCTGTGAGAGTATCTAATACCCCACCATGCAGAGTGCAGTATTTGTGTATATGTAACACAATAGTTTGCTTACTATGTGGTGACGAGGGAGCAATATTGGATTTTTTGCTTCCAAATCTATGTCAGCGTGCTGTAAGCGGCCTCCGCATCTGATTATGTTTAATTGTCAGTGTCTAACCAGAGACCCAGATCACGTTGTAGCTTCTTTGAACATTGTCAAATTCTGTCCGAATGTGTCGATCTGAGCTCTTTTGACCCAATACCTTAGGGCATTAGGGAATTTATGCTTGATTCCTATTTTCTTTAGAAAATCAAACACTACTTGGGTGACACCTATAAGTTTGTTCAGTTCAGAGTACCGAGTAGGATCAATTACCAAAGTCCGAGGTGGTTCTGGGTTCTCAGTGGGAACAGTAACATTGGTCACAATGACTTGTGGCTTTTGTTCAGGCCACTGGTCGCTGATTAGCACTGAGGTCCATTGAACCAATCTCTGCCTTTGTTATNTTTTTTGGTGGAATGAGCCGATCAACCCAGTCAATCCAAGCAACGGGTTGACTGGGTTGAACAGGTCACAGAGGGGACCCGAGTGCTACCGGTATCAAGCATAATTAAACAAACGTGTGTGTGTGTGTGTGTGTGTGTGTGTGTGTGTGTGTGTGTGTGTTTGTTTGTGTGTGTGTGAGTGTGTGTGTGTGTGTGTGTGTGTGTGTGTGTGTGTGTGTGTGTGTGTGTGTGTGTGTTTGTGTGTGTGTGTGTGTGTGTGTGTGTGTGTGTGTGTGTGTGTGTGTGTGTGTTTGCGTGTGTGTGTGTGTGTGTGTGTGTGTGTGTGTGTGTGTGTGTGTGTGTGTGTGTGTGTTCTCACCTAATTGTACTCATCTAATTGTACTTACCTATTTGTGCTTGCGGGGGTTGAGCTTTGGCTCTTTGGTCCCGCCTATGAACTGTCAATCAACTGGTGTACAGGTTCTTGAGCCTACTGGGCTCTACCATATCTACATTTGAAACTGTGTATGGAGTCAGCCTCCACCACATCACTTCCTAGTACATTCCATTTATTAACTACTCTGACACTGAAAAAGTTCTTTCTAACGTCTCTGTGGCTCATCTGGGTGCTACGTTTCCACCTGTGTCCCCTTGTTCGTGTCCCACCCGTGCTGAAGAGTTCATCTTTGTCCACCCTGTCAATTCCCCTGAGAATTTTGTAGGTGGTTATCATGTCTCCCCTTACTCTTCTGTTTTCCAGGGACGTCAGGTTCAGCTCCTTTAGCCTTTCCTCGTAGCTCATTCCTCTCAGTTCCGGGACGAGTCTGGTGGCATACCGCTGAATCTTCCCTAACTTTGTCTTGTGTTTAACTAGGTATGGACTCCAGGCTGGAGCTGCATACTCCAGGATTGGTCTTACATAAGTGGTATACAGGGTTCTGAAAGATTCCTTACACAAGTTTCTAAAGGCAGTTCTTATGTTGGCCAGTCTAGCATATGCCGCTGATGATATTCTTTTGATGTGGGCCTCTGGGGACAGGTTCGGTGTGATATCAACCCCCAAATCTTTCTCTCTATTTGACTCTTGCAGGATTTCACCTCCCAGATGATACCATGTGTTCAGCCTCCTGCTCCCTTCGCCTAATTTCATCACCTTACACTTTCCTGAGTTGAACTTTAGCAGCCATTTTCTAGACCATTCCTTCAGTTTATCCAGGTCATCCTGTAGTCTCTGTCTATCTTCATCCGTCTTGATTATTCTCATAATTTTTGCATCATCAGCAAACATTGAGAGGAATGAGTCTATACCCTCCGGAAGATCGTTTACATATATTAGAAACAGGATGGGTCCAAGTACTGAGCCCTGTGGGACTCCGCTGGTGACATCTCGCCACTCTGATGTCTCCCCCCTCATCGTTACTCGCTGTTTCCTGTTGCTTAAGTACTCCCTTATCCACTGGAGCACCTTCCCTTTTACTCCTGCCTGTTGCTCCAACTTTTTTAATAGCCTTTTATGGGGTACTGTGTCAAAGGCTTTCTGGCAGTTCAGGAAAATGCAGTCGGCCCACCCTTCTCTTTCCTGCCTAATTTTTGTTGAATAGTCATAAAATTCTATTAAAAATGTGAGGTACGATTTGCCATCCCTGAACCGTGCGTTACAAAGTTATTTCCTTCTAGATGCTCTACGAGCATTTTCCTCACGATTTTCTCCATCACCTTGCATGTTATACAAGTTAAGGAAACTGGCCTGTAGTTCAGTGCCTCTTGCCTGTCACCCTTCTTGTATATTAGGACCACGTTAGCTGTCTTCCAACTTTCTGGTAAGTCTCCTGTTTCCAGTGACCTGTTATACACCATAGAGAGTGGCACACTTAGTGCTTCTGTACCTTCCTTTAGTATCCATGGTGAGATTCTGTGTGTGTGTGTGTGTGTGTGTGTGTGTGTGTCACTCACGAAAAAACTAACATGAATATTTTTAACACGTAAAAACACGAATGAAAATAAAATAAAAAATTATATATGCTTGAGTACTTTCGTCTATAGTTCAACACCTCTTCGAAAGTACTGTCAGGCTGCACGCAGAGGCAGTACACATACAAGGGGCAGGAATATATAATTTATATGTGAGGTTGGCGAGCAGTCTTTATTAATAAGGATTCTTCAACATGAGAATAAAGTTCGTAATTAGCTAAATGTCGCAGTACGATTAATTAGCTGGTAATCCTCTTACTAAGATCTTTTTTATTAAATAAATTAAAAGTTAATCAAGGTATGTAAATCATTACTATTATTTATGTTATATTTGTTTTAGTAAATTATATTAAGATTCAAATAATAATTCAAATTGAATTGCTCTTACAGTAGATAATTGAAGAAGCCACCAATCAATTTAGTGAGAATTTAAAAAAAAAATCGAGCTTCAGATTGCTGGATCACTTATAGAATATTTATATAAAGAAATTCCAAGTTTTAAAATTTTTTTTCAGCTTTATCCTCTAGAATATATGTATGACAAGTGTCATATATTATATGACACTTGTCATACATATATTATTATTATATTTCAAGTCATACATATATTAATATTATATTTTCAACTATAATATATTCTCAAGTGTGCCGTTGAGGTTATCTTGAGATGATTTCGGGGCTTTAGTGTCCCCGCGGCCCGGTCCTCGACCAGGCCTCCACCCCCAGGGTGCAGCCCGTGACAGCTGACTAACACCCAGGTACCTATTTACTGCTAGGTAACAGGGGCATAGGGTGAAAGAAACTCTGCCCATTGTTTCTCTCCGGCACCCGGGATCGAACCCGGGACCACAGGATCACAGTCCAGCGTGCTGTCAGCTCGGCCGACCGGTCCCCGCCGGGCGAAGAGGATGTCATTCCTCACCCACAGAATGTTACTTTTCCCACATAAATTTTTATGTCACCCACAGAAACTTGAATAAAATAGAGGGAAAACATCGAAACTGATAAATTTAACATTCTGATTGATTGAGAAGATTTTCCATTTGCAGATAAGAACTCACAGTAACGCTTCTTGGAACAAAAAAATCCATCAACTCACACGTAGGATTGATGAGGATGGACCATAAGATCATCAGTTTCGTTTAATTTCATGTATCTGTTGGGAAGCAACTATCAGGAGAGAGCGCCAATGTTGTTGTTATAGATTCAGCTACTGGGAACAAAAAGTTCCAGGTAGCACGGGCTATGGTGAGCCCGTAATGGACTTACCTAACACAGGAGCGGGGCTGTAACTGAGAGCACCAATTAGTCACTTCGACTTTATAACACCTGGAATGGGTCAGGACAAGGATTTGGGATGGGACATGGGGAAGAAGTGATGCCCATCCCCTTGGACGGTCGGGGATTGAACGTCGACCTGCATACATTGAGTCTGTTGGGATACTGTTTAATTTGTTAACGAAATCGTGTAGTTTGTGGTGTGTTAGCGGGTAGAGAACCAGCTCACCGCGCCTCTCACCTCACACCAATGACAACAGTATTGTCATTTACCACTTTAGCTC
>WNGS01164437.1:5759934-5787211 GCA_020271785.1 Procambarus virginalis
ACTATAAGTGTTAAAAGTGTACCATAAGTGTTACCATAAGTGTACCATAAGTGTTACATAAGTGTTACCATAAGGGTTACATAAGTGTTCGATAAGTGCTACCATAAGTGTTGAAATAAGTGTTCTATAAGTATTACCATAAAGTGTGATAGTCTAAGAAGGGAAACTTGAACTTATTAAAGAAAATGATAAACTGTGAAAGCTTAGCTAATGAAAACACAAACGTTTATGTGATAAAAAAAAAATTAGTACTTCAAGAAAGACGGGAAGCCTAAGGTAGGTTGTGACACCTTACACAGTGCGAGAACGTGCAGTAAAACAATCCAAGAAAACAAACATATACTTGATCTGTAGTTACTGAGCGCAGTGCAGAGGTTAAGGAATAAGTATATATTAAGTGTAGTGTTCGTGTGGCAAGTGCGGGACAACTTTGCCGATTGAAAACTGCCGTTCGCAGCTGAACGCGGAAAAGGCAATTAAGACTAGGATTTAAGAGAGAGATACGAGGATTAAACTGGAAATATAGACCGTAGTCGTCATGGACTTCAATGTGGAGCACCTGGTGGTTGGTCGACTACTCGTCACGACTCCCAGCTCAAGGTAAGTGTCTGTTGAGATGATTTGACGGAGGTGTTTGGTCGACCAGAAGCCACGACTCCCGGCTCAAGGTAAGTGTCTGTTGTGAAGATTTAAGGTCAATATGGATTTACAGGAATAAGTGGCAGCTGTCGAAGTGTTTTTTTGGTGGTGGAAGTTCCAGGAAACATATCAGTGTTAAATATTATAATTTTAGAGACTTAAGAGCGTACAGTAACTTTAGATAATTACGTGGTGCGACAGTCTAAAACTGTGATGTAATGAAATCATTGCCGTAATATACGAAGGAATATTTGACCCACTTAGTTTTCAAAATATTTTTTTTTTAAATGAAACATTTTTATTGCTTACATTATAATACTTCTTGAACTGTGATGAAAGTTCACAAACTTGCTAGAAACATCGGTTTTATAGAGTTTTCAAATTATATTTTATTTTGATAATTTTTTTGCTTAATAATGGAGTCACCAAAAGAGCGGGTGCTAGAAGTGAATACTCATACATATTTAGAGTTAAACATCAAGTTATTCATTGAATGCTCTTTATTCATTTCAACGAGACTATGGGCCCCTACAATTGCACCAGAGGTGGTGGTACCCCCTCTGGTACAATTGATGATGTAAATATATATATATATACAGGGAAACTTGACCGTAGATTTTGTTCTGTATTCAGCTTTGTCTTCTATATGAAGCTGACTGTGACCACTGCTATAGACTTTGTAGAAATTAGATCCAATGTTCACCCTCACGACACATGAACTTATCCTACAACATAACCATTCTTGCATCTAGTGATTTCAAGATTTAGTTTTATTGATTTATTTGATTTATTTATTTGATTTAGGCCTTTTGATTTGCAACTTGTATCAGCGAAATTATGTGTTGTGATCATTTCCCCTCTAGGCTATCATCTAGGGTTGCGAAGTTTAATTCCACTAGCCTATTCTCGTAGGCTAACCCTCTTAGCCCTGAGGTCAATCTTGTTGCGAATCTTAGTATTTTTAAAAATGTAGAATTCATGCTTCAAAAGGTGTGGATTACATGCCGGTGCTGCGTATTCCAGTATCCAGCTGATGTTATCCTGTTTATGTGGGTCTCTGTGTCAGTGTATTGAGGGGGGAGGGACCAGAGGACTGCAGCTATGTGTAGCTGTAAATATTTTATGTTGATACGAGTTAATTAATGCACAAGTTGCGTCGGTGGTAATCTTTAGCATAAGAATGAGGGTCTCGTGTGTGTGTGTGTGTGTGTGTGTGTGTGTGTGTGTGTGTGTGTGTGTGTGTGTGTGTGTGTGTGTGTGTACTCACCTAATTGTGCTTGCGGGGGTTGAGCTCTGGCTCTTTGGTCCCGCCTCTCAACCGTCAATCAACTGGTGTACAGGTTCCTGAGCCTATTGGGCTCTATCACATCTACACTTGAAACTGTGTATGGAGTCAGCCTCCACCACATCACTTCCTAATGCATGTGTGTGTGTGTGTGTGTGTGTGTGTGTGTGTGTGTGTGTGTGTGTGTGTGTGTGTGTGTGTGTGTGTGTGCTCACCTAATGTGCTTGGGGGGTTGAGCTCTGGCTCTTTGGTCCCGCCTCTCAACTGTCAACCAACTGTGTGTGTGTGTGTGTGTGTGTGTGTGTGTGTGTGTGGTGTGTGTGTGTGTGTGTGTGTGTGGTGTGTGTGTGTGTGAGTAACACTTTAGTTAAGCAAAATAAACATAAAAAATCTCTGATCAGCCTTGATGGGGTTGGAGATATGAACATGTTCCATGAGTTTTCATGTTCATTTGTTGATCATTCTACAGATTGTGTCTTTACATGACCTTTATTTGTTTGTTTTTTTGTTGCTTATTCAACAATCTGAACATACTGACAAGCATGACCGTAGATTGTTCCTTTTATATGGAATGTAATTGATTCAGTTCAATGAGCAAAATCTTTACAATCACATTGAAAACATAAAAAGTTTATATATTCATCCTGGCGAGAGAGAGGGATTATCAGGGGAAAGCGCCAAGCCATTACGGCTATATAGCACTTGAACGGCATTAGGACAAGGATTTGGGATGGGAGCGGGGAAAGGAATGGTGTCCAAGCACTTGGACGGTCGGGGATTGAACGTCGACCTGCAGGAAGCGAGACCGTCGCTCTACCGTCCAGCCCAAGTGGTTGGTCAATATTCAAGAGCCGACATCTATCTCAGATATTCAGATGCAAACTTCTTTTTTATACTCTCTAACTTGTTGCTTTTTTTTTATCTATATTTTGAGTTGAATTACAACTTGGTGTTACTGGGGAAAATGATTAAGTCTCTGTCTAAGGGAGCCGGTCGGCTGAGCGGACAGCACACTGGACTTATGATCCTGTGGTCCCGGGTTCGATCGCGGGCGCCGGAGAGAAACAATGGGTAGAGTTTCTTTCACCCTATGCCCCCTGTTACCTAGCAGTAAAATAGGTACCTGGGTGTTAGTCAGCTGTCACGGGCTGCTTCCTGGGGTGGAGGCCTGGTCGAGGACCGGGCCGCGAGGACACTAAAGCCCCGAAATCATCTCAAGATAACCTCAAGATAGGACAGGCTGGTGTCACACACGCACACACATACAATTTTAAAATTAATATTGTATGTGTGCTATATATGTACGTCTATATGTATATGTATATGTATATGTAAGTCCAAGCGCTAATGCTTGATGGTGCAGGCACGATAGATCGGTACAAATAAGCTGGAATACACATCCCTCGTCCTCCCTTTTTTTTTTTTTGCCGAACAGTTGACTTCCTCTTTTTACTTCAATCTTCATTTCACGCCACTATCTACTCCCCCCCCCCCTGCCTCTTTACTACCCTCTGTCACTCTTTAATTCCCTGCGGGCAACCCACAACCAGCCTGACGTCTCCCAGTACCCAGACTGTCACCTCTCTCAGCACTCCGAGTGTCACCTCTCTCAGCACCCCGACTGTCACCTCTCCAACACCGACAACCATTTCATCACTAACTATCCCGTACCTCACCACTCTCCCCCTAACTACACTCCTCCCTAACCGTTGTTGTTCTAGAGTCAGCTACTCAGAACGAAATGTCCATGTAGCACGGGCTATAGAGAGCCCGTAATTGAGTTCGGTTATTCACGATAACCTTGTTACTGTGTTTTCGACGCCTGCCTAACCCCATCCCTCCACACACACACACACACACACACACACACACACACACACACACACACACACACACACACACACACACACACACACACACACACACACAGGGGGGGGGGGCAGGTAGCCTGGTGGATAGCGCGCAGGACTTGTAATTCTGTGGCGCGGGTTCGATTCCCGCACCCGGCAGAAACAAATGGGCAAAGTTTCTTTCACCCTGAATGCCCCTGTTACCTAGCAGTAAATAGGTACCTGGGAGTTAGTCAGCTGTCACGGGCTGCTTCCTGGGGTGTGTGTGTGTGTGTGTGGTGTGGAAAAAAAAAGTAGTTAGTGTAGTTAGTAAACAGTTGATTGACAGTTGAGAGGCGGGCCGAAAGAGCAAAGCTCAACCCCCGTAAAATACAACTAAGTGAATACACACACACACACACACACACACACACACACACACACACACACACACACATATATATATATATATATATATATATATATATATATATATATATATATATATATATCTCCAGCCTCCCTTTCCTCATGGTTCACCTCACCACTGCCTCATTGTAAGTATCCAACCCAACACTCTTCACGAAGCAGTTACGCAAGTACTCACGAACCTGTGTATCTTTTCTCAATCTTTGGCGGCTTTGTTTACAATTGTTAAACAGTTAATGAGCTTCGAAGCACCAGGAGGCTGTTTATAACAGTAACAACAGTTGATTGGCAAGTTTTCATGCTTGTAAACTGTTTAATGAATGTAACCAAAGCCGTCAAAGATTAAGGAAAGATGTACACGTTCGTAAGTGCTTGCGTAACTGCTTCGTGAATCTGACCCCAGGTCTTAGCCTCACCAGAGACCTCCACAAGAACACTTCAAGATTTTAACACCATAAAAGCCTCAAGATCTTCTGTACTTCTTAGATGACAGAATTTCCAGGTAAAACCAGACACATTAGCCATTGTGTAAATGAACACAATTTAAATTAGATGTGTTCCGTTAACATTGTAATTTGATAGGGACACAGAGAAAAGCAGTGAGGGGAGTGTAGCATTAAAGATCAAATGATAATGGAGTTTTTAAGAAATAATAACACCGTATTTGAATGGTGCCACACATGTCCTATAATAATAAGAGATATTACTCGAGCATATAATAAGACACTGGTGTCATATATAACATTTAGAAGATAACTGCACATCCAGGCAAGATTATAAGAGATAATACTAAGCCCAACAGACGTACAAAATGATAAAAGAATACTCTTAATGTTGAGGCTCATCAGTTATGGTCATATATAATGAAAGTTCAAAGACTCCTCGATCACAAGGAAATGATCATGGGACATTAAAATTTTTCCAGCGTATCATGGAAAATAGAAATGAGGGGAAATGGTAAACTAGACTTGGTGTTTATTCAGCGTGAAGGAGATTAAGAGGAGTTTAAATACAATTTATAGTCATTTGCGACCATTGGCTGCTGGTGTTTCAGGTGGGTGGTGTTTCAAGGGGTTGGTGAGTGGGAAACTGGAAGCCAACATAGAACACTGCAAAACAGGAACCACACAAAATTACTTAAGTAAGCGTTTCTCAACCACTTGGCCTGGACGGTAGAGCGACGGTTTCGCTTCATGCAGGTCGGCGTTCAATCCCCGACCGCCCCAAGTAGTTGGGGACCATTCCTATCCTCTCCCTCGTCCCATCCCAAATCCTTATCCTGACCCCCTTCCAAGTGCTACATAGTCTGAATGACCTAGTGCTTTCTCCTGATAAATTCTTTACCTTGCACACACACAGAAGCTTGAGACAAAGAGGTTTGAGACACAGAAGCTTGAGACACAGAAGCTTGAGACAAAGAAGCTTGAGACAAAGAAGCTTGAGACAAAGAAGCTTGAGACACAGAAACTTGAGACAAAGAAGCTTGAGACAAAGAAGCTTGAGACAAAGAAGCTTGAGACAAAGAAGCTTGAGACACAGAAGCTTGAGACACAGAAGCTTGAGACAAAGAAGCTTGAGACAAAGCTTGAGACAAAGAAGCTTGAGACACAGAAGCTTAAGACAAAGACGCTTGAGACACAGAAGCTTGAGACACAGAAGCTTGAGACACAGAAGCTTGAGACACAGAAGCTTAAGACAAAGAAGCTTGAGCCACAGAAGCTTGAGACACAGAAGCTTAGTCTTAACGACAGAAGCGTCGTTAAGACTAAGCTGGCGTTGACTGTCCCCCCATTGGCTGGGTTGATCCTCTAGGTCTAATACTGCTCTTGTATACATCCCTCATTTGTATAATGTGTACTTAAACCCAACATTTGCAACACTTCTCTTGCAATTCCGTTGAAGCCATGCAGTTAATTAAACAACATGAAAATCCTTATATACAGACTCGCTTATATGAAGATGAGGGTTTGCTAGACTAGAAATTGATGAAATTTAATACAATTAAACACCTGTTCCCCTTAACAGCTGTCCCCCTTAACACCTTGTCACCCCCTAACACCTTTCTCCCTTAACACCTGTTTCCCTTAACACCTGTCTCCCTTAACACCTGTCTCCCTTAACATCTGTCCTCGTGCTAAACACACTGCTTTTTTTACGCAATCCAACCCCTGCGTAAAAAAATTACGCTGGTTTACAAAAAGGTGAAAAACACCGCGACATAGACCCTTCACAGGCCTAATGATTAGGGGTTCCGGTAGGTTAGGTAGGTAGCATATATGACGTTTTGAGTTAGACTAAACCACTGCATTTCTTAGGGAGGGGAGATAGAGAGAATGGACCTTTTAATAGTGCTTGTGAGCAAGGCAGGAAATACCTGAGTGCTCACCGTACAGGTTTGACCACTGTGAGGGAATGACAGAGGCTCTGTAGCTTGTTACTTCTCTTCCAGCAGAGCCCTGGAGCTCTGTGATGTGTTCTAGGTGAGCTCTGGGCTTTGTGACGTGTTCTAAGTGAGCTCTGGGGCTTTGTGACGTGTTCTAAGGGAACTCTGGAGCTTTGTGATGTGTTCTAAGTGAGCTCTGGGGCTTTGTGACGTGTTCTAGCTGAGCTCTGGGGCTTTGTGACGTGTTCTAGCTGAGCTCTGGGGCTTTGTGACGTGTTCTAGCTGAGCTCTGGGGCTTTGTGACGTGTTCTAGGTGAGCTCTGGGCTTTGTGACGTGTTCTAGGTGAGCTCTGGGGCTTTGTGACGTGTTCTAGGTGAGCTCTGAGCTTTGTGACGTGTTCTAGGTGAGCTCTGGGGCTTTGTGACGTGTTCTAAGTGAGCTCTGGGGCTTTGTGACGTGTTCTAGGTGAGCTCTGGGGCTTTGTGACGTGTTCTAGGTGAGCTCTGGGGCTTTGTGACGTGTTCTAAGTGAGCTCTGGGGCTTTGTGACGTGTTCTAAGTGAGCTCTGGGGCTTTGTGACGTGTTCTAAGTGAGCTCTGGGGCTTTGTGACGTGTTCCAGTGGAAGACTGGAACATTCGTTGACTTTGGTACCTGAGAATTGACGGTATAAACACGGGACAAACAACAGACTGTGTGAATGGGCGAGGGTAGATATAACGAGAATCAGTGGGTGAAGGAGGGTAGAAACCATTGTAGCAGCAAACAGAAATAAAAGCGATTCCGTTATCCTCGAAATATTTCTTCCTCCTTTACTTTGTGAATACTGTTGATAACGGGAGTTCTTGTACTCCCGCAGGGTGACCCAACCTTCCCTGGTGATTGTTTGAATCTGGTGGGTTATCTTGAGGTTATCTTGAGATGATTTCAGGGCTTAGCGTCCCCGCGGCCCGGTCCTCGACCAGGCCTCCTTTTTGTTACACATCCCCCAGGAAGCAGCACGTAGCAGCTGTCTAACTCCCAGGTACCTATTTACTGCTAGATAAACAGAGGCATGAAGGCGAAAGAAACTCTGCCCATTTGTTTCCGCCTCCACCGGGGATCGAACACGGAACATTAGGACTACGAATCCCGAGCGCTGTCCACTCAGCCGTCAGGCCTCTAGTAAAGGATCTCTGCAGACTTTTCAGCTCTGCAATCTTGCTCGTTGTTGAAGGGGAATATGAGGTTATCTTGAGGTTATCTTGAGATGATTTCGGGGCTTTTTTTTTAGTGTCCCCGCGGCCCGGTCCTCGACCAGGCCTCCACCCCCAGGAAGCAGCCCGTGACAGCTGACTAACACCCAGGTACCTATTTTACTGCTAGGTAACAGGGGCATAGGGTGAAAGAAACTCTGCCCATTGTTTCTCGCCGGCGCCTGGGATCGAACCCAGGACCACAGGATCACAAGTCCAGCGTGCTGTCCGCTCGGCCGACCGGCTCCCCCAGCAATATCAAAATGACTAACACACACACATTTGGGGGCCAGTGGCTGGGTGCACAGCACGCTGGACGCGTGATCCTGTGGTCCCGGGTTCGATTCCCGGCACCGGCGAGAAACAATAGGCAGAGTTTCTTTCACCCTGATGCGCCTGTTACCTAGCAGTAAATAGGTACCTGGGAGTTAGTCATCTATGACTGGCTGCTTCCTTGGTGTGTGTGTTGTGTGTATGGGGAAAAAAAGTAGTAGTTAGTAACAGTTGATTGACAGTTGAGAGGCGGGCCGAAAGAGCAGAGCTCAACCCCCTCAAGCACAACTAGGTGAATACAACTAGGTGAATACAACTAGGTGAATACAATTAGGTGAAACAACTAGGTGAATAAACAACCAATCCCGTTCACTGGAACGAGGAAGACACCAAAACAAAATAATAATTTCGTCAGTATATAAAACCGAATTATAAATTTAAAACTTAAATTATAATTTCGTCAGTATTGCGCATGCGCACTGGACTTGTTTGTGTCCCAGCTAAAAACAAACAAACTGCCTCCTTACTATGGTTATATAAGTCAATTGCGAGATCAAAGTAAATATTTTATTATATCATTAACGAAATCTTTCGCAACAGGTTAACTTCTCACTAAATCTGTTTTTGATCACTGTGTCAGAAATTGTAAAGCTGGCACCTGTTGAGAGGCAACAGTGACACCTGTTGGTGTTACCTGTTGGTGTTACCTGTTGGTGTTACCTGTTGGTGGTACCTGTTGGTGTTATCTGTTGGTGTTATCTGTTGGTGTTACCTGTTGGTGTTACCTGTTGGTGTTACCTGTTGGTGTTACCTGTTAGTGTTACCTGTTGGTGTTACCTGTTGGTGTTACCTGTTGGTGTTACCTGTTGGTGTTACCTGTTGGTGTTACCTGTTGGTGTTATCTGTTGGTGTTACCTGTTGGTGTTACCTGTTGGTGTTACCTGTTGGTGTTAGCTGTTGGTGTTGCCTGTTGGTGTTACCTGTTGGTGTTACCTCTTGGTGTTACCTGTTGGTGTTATCTGTTGGTGTTATCTGTTGGTGTTACCTGTTGGTGTTACCTGTTGGTGTTACCTGTTGGTGTTACCTCTTGGTGTTACCTGTTGGTGTTATCTGTTGGTGTTACCTGTTGGTGTTACCTCTTGGTGTTACCTGTTGGTGTTACCTGTTGGTGTTACCTGTTGGTGTTATCTGTTGGTGTTACCTGTTGGTGTTACCTCTTGTGTTACCTGTTGGTGTTACCTGTTGGTGTTACCTGTTGGTGTTACCTGTCCCTCCAGACCAGGTCACCCAGTAAGTAGCTCTAATGTTCAGTATATAATTTTTTTTTCAATGTATCTGCGATTTGTTTGTAAATTTCGTATTGTTCCTCATTTAATTAAAAAATGTATTAAAACAATCTCAATTATAAACGCTATAGTTGAGTGAAATTTTGTTTATATAATATAATAATAATTCATTGTGTAGGGGGCACAGGAAGCCAAAGTGTAGAGAAGCTAACTAACTCCTGAGTACCTACTTACTGCTAGGTGAACAGATGCATTAGGTGAAAGTAAATGAGCCCAACCATTTCTGTCCCAACTGATATTCGAACCCGAAATTCTCGATTGTGCGTCGAGAACGAACCCGTATGTACTACAGGGACCCTAGATGTAGTTTGAATGGTGATATATATTACGAAATATCGTGCAGAATGAATGACAACGGTATGAGCAAACAGTAGTACTGGCAACGGTAGAAGTTAACAGTAATAGCATATACACTAATGTCAATTAATAAAGACTATTAATTGTTGTTTATAATTACTCAGTAATACATAGAAATAAAATTAATATTACAAAAGCACTGACACTGCTAATAATTTATTTAGAAATAATGTTGCCACTCTCTGTCCCTACACCAAATTAGTTAGATCAGAACTGTAACAAATGTACACAATTAAGGAAGAATATTGTATAATCACTGACATCCTAACACAACCCGCTAATTGGTCAACAACCAGGTACCCAATTACTATTGGGTGAATAGAGACTAACAGTTTAGGATTGACGTTTATTCCTTCCTCCCCGTTTACGTCTCAAATTAACAATCACTACACGATAATTAGTCGAGCTTAAATTTAGATAAATATATAGATAGGTCAATCAAGGGAATTCTGATAAGCTCTTTCGTCTATTCTATAATTTATTGATAGAACATTCCGTTATAAGCATTTAGGTGAATTCTTAAATTAACAAGTTATTGGTTCATTGATAATGATATCCTACGTAGACCATTGTCACAAAGCTAGTATATTATACACACAGATATCACAATAGCCTGATATATCCATTCATTCTAGTATAGGCATTCAGGTATATTATTTTCACTGTGCAATATACTGCTTGGTAAAGTAGTTTTTAACTTCTTCCCTAAAGCCTTCTGTCTCTTTATTTACAGTTACAATTGTGCAGTTTGACTAAATCTGAGGGTTTCAACAATGCAGATTGTATACCTAGATGCCATACATGTATTTCCTCATAT
Organism: Procambarus virginalis; assembly: GCA_020271785.1. NCBI lineage: Eukaryota > Metazoa > Arthropoda > Malacostraca > Decapoda > Cambaridae > Procambarus > Procambarus virginalis. The sequence goes on from WNGS01164437.1 coordinate 5,770,527, forward strand.
ATGCCTATTCTCTGTATTATTTGGATTTAGTGGCCTATAGTTTATTGCAAATTGTAAGTGTATTCACCTAGAATACATCTAGTGTGTGTGTGTGTGTGTGTGTGTGTGTGTGTGTGTGTGTGTGTGTGTGTGTGTGTGTGTGTGTGTGTGGTGTGTGTGTGTGTGTGTGTGTGTGTGTGTGGTGTGTGTGTGTGTGTGTGTGTGCCTCTTTTTTAATGTTTAATCTTGAATTATACATTTCCCCTCACAGATCGCAAACTCTAATTTATAGCCATTAATTTAGTCTGTAAATAGTTCCCATGTTTCAATATTGACCCATGTTTTCATGAGAGTAATAGTTCAGCCTCTGTCAGTCACTTGTGTTTCCTCTTTAGATTTCTCGGGTATGCCAAAAATGCCTCGACACCATTCTTAAAGACGTGTGTTTGAAAAGCAATAAGTCTGAATTGCTTTAAATGGTACATACAGCTCTTAAGAATTACATGTTACTAATGACTGGCAATTCCCAAGAAGTAGAAATTAATGAATTGGTAACAATAATATAGAAATATACCCTGCATCCCAAAGGAGATATAATGCACAAATATGAGGAAAAAGTGCTAAGCCAGCATGACTACATAACACATGGAAGGGGCACGAGGACAGGATAGGATGAAATGGAGGGAAGGGACGATGCCCAACCACTTTGACAGTTATATACGAAGGCATTCCTGCAGTTTGTCATGTTGTTTGGCCCTTGTCAAGCTTATTACGCTTGACCAGTGGTGTCACCAAGCTTAGGTCACCACGTTCACACCATCGGGTGAGGTCATTAATAGTAACAGGAAGGGTCATAGCTGGAAGAGGTCACAGCTGGAAGGGGTCAGAGCTGGAAGAGGTCACAGCTGGAAGGGGTCAGAGCTGGAAGAGGTCACAGCTGGAAGGGGTCAGAGCTGGAAGAGGTCACAGCTGGAAGGGGTCAGAGCTGGAAGAGGTCACAGCTGGAAGGGGTCAGAGCTGGAAGAGGTCACAGCTGGAAGGGGTCAGAGCTGGAAGGGGTCACAGCTGGAAGGGGTCAGAGCTGGAAGAGGTCACAGCTGGAAGAGGTCACAGCTGGAAGGGGTCAGAGCTGGAAGAGGTCACAACTGGAAGGGGTCATAGCTGGAAGAGGTCACAGCTGGAAGGGGTCATAGCTGGAAGAGGTCACAGCTGGAAGGGGTCATAGCTGGAAGAGGTCACAGCTGGAAGGGGTCATAGCTGGAAGAGGTCACAGCTGGAAGGGGTCAGAGCTGGAAGAGGTCACAGCTGGAAGGCGTCAGAGCTGGAAGGGGGTCACAGCCACATATATCCGGTCATACCCGCAGTAGTATATCATAACCCCCTCCCATCCCACCCTCTCCCATCCCTTCATCTCCCATCCCATCATCACACCTCCCATCACACCTTCTCCCCCCTCCCAATCCTCCCCCTCACCCCCTCGTGTCTACAACACTGTCAGAGGAGGCTTTGAGTCTCCCAAGTTTGTTTATGTCCCCAACTAGCCGGATGCCAAAGATGCCGCCGGCAACGGGCCTCTGTTTAAGCTCTCATGTCTTGCCGGCTCCTTCCTCTCTCTCTCCTTATAAACAGTAGTGACGAGGGGGCGCATATATTAAGTTCTTATTACCTCAGAAAACCCACGAATCAATACACTGTAAGTTGTACAGATCTGTTTCTAATCTTACACAGGAATTCGTACCAGGGAAAAGCTTAATGACGACAGTGATTTATTAGAGAAGCTGGTCTTTCCTAATTAAATTTCCCCAAGAACATGCGTTAACAAACGTCAGCGGCTAAATTTAACGAATAAAAACGCATCTAATGCTAGTGAAACGCATTTCTGAACTCACGAAAATTAAATGAGAATTTCTACAGAAAATATATATATAGCTGTACCCAGGAGCAGCGTGTCGCCTCTAATTCAAAATCAAAACTAGCGTGACGCATTAGAGCTCGGAGGTGGGATGCTGGGTATATATAATTCATGGGTTTATCTCATTAGGGGGATATATGGGGATATATGGATATAGGTGACGATATATGGGGCCCAGAGCATGACCTTTATCGCCTCTCATCTTAGTTAAAGAACCCCCAACCTGTTCCATCTCTTGTTTACTGCCTCCCAGCACCTGCTAGGATGCTGGGAGCGACCTGAAGAACATCTGCTAGGATGCTGGGAGCGACCTGAAGAACATCTGCTAGGATGCTAGGAGCTACCTGAAGAACATCTGCTAGGATGCTGGGAGCTACCTGAAGAACATCTGCTAGGATGTTGGGAGCGACCTGAAGAACATCTGCTAGGATGCTGGGAGCTACCTGAAGAACATCTGCTAGGATGCTGGGAGCGACCTGAAGAACATCTGCTAGGATGCTGGGAGCTACCTGAAGAACATCTGCTAGGATGCTGGGAGCTTCCTGAAGAACATCTGCTAGGATGCTGGGAGCTACCTGAAGAACATCTGCTAGGATGCTGGGAGCGACCTGAAGAACATCTGCTAGGATGCTGGGAGCTACCTGAAGAACATCTGCTAGGATGCTGGGAGCTACCTGAAGAACATCTGCTAGGATGCTGGGAGCTACCTGAAGAACATCTGCTAGGATGCTAGGAGCTACCTGAAGAACATCTAGGATGCTAGGAGCTACCTGAAGAACATCTAGGATGCTGGGAGCTACCTGAAGAACATCTAGGATGCTAGGAGCTACCTGAAGAACATCTAGGATGCTGGGAGCTACCTGAAGAACATCTAGGATGCTAGGAGCTACCTGGAGAACATCTGCTAGGATCTTATGGGTCTTCAAACAGACGTGAAAGACAGCTCCTGACATCATAGTAAAGCACTCCATAAAAACCCTAAATAATCTGCCACTGGTATTCGCGGTGTGATCAACTAGACTGTCCCTACACAACTCCACTCAGGATGATGAACACGGTAACCCACTCCAAGACCTTGATAAGATCCAATGTAGTTAGTGAATACCAATGTGAGCCCGGAGACTGCGCTCTGCGTACGACATGAGGGCACTCAACAGGTGATTGATAACATCCTTAATAAAGAGTATATATATATATATATGTACATTGTGACGTACATACATACGCCATACATAGTACATGTATGTGTACATATATGTACACCGTGGGGCCCCTGACAGCTGAGTGGACAGCGCTCGGGATTCGTAGTCCTAAGGTTTCGGGTTCGATCCTCGGCGTAGGAGGAAATAAATGGGCAGTTTCTTTCACCCTGATGCGCCTGTTCACCTAGCAGTAAATAGGTACATGGAAGTTAGCTGCTATGGGCTGCTTTCTGGGTGGGGGGGGGTGTAACAAAAGGAGGCCTAGTTGAGGACCGGGCCGGGGACGCTAAGCCCCGAAATCATCTCAAGATAACCTCAAGATGAAGATAACCATAAGTGTACCCTAGTTCAGCATTGTTATCCCCTGGGTTTACTTTAGTTTCCGGTTAATAAGGTATTGAGAAGGGGGGGGGGGTAGAAATAGCCTAAGCTACTCTATCCCTTTGAGATGTATTTCTTTCTTGTCTCAATAAACATACTTGAACTTGAACTTGAAGCTGCTGAGAAGGCCATATGATAACCTTTTATAGAAAGTTCACCAGTTGGTAAACAACTCAAATTGAAAAATGTTATTCATAAATAGTTATACATTTATATGTGGGAAAGTTTACGTGAAAATTACAGTACATTAATTACATAAAAGAACAGTAATACCACCATAGCACATTGTCAGAATCAGAAATTTTATTCCTTGCAACTTGTACAGATCAATATAATTGTTGCTGGATTAAACAAGTGTAAATAGCAATGTAAATCAAGCACCGAACCAGTCAAGCAAACATCATCTACCAAACCGTAACATCTTGATGATAAATCTAGACGATATTTTGAGAACTACATCAAATACAACTCAACATCGGTTGTACACACACAGTTTCAACATTACCATTATTTGATAGGTCCCCCCGATGAGAGAATAGTGTCCAATCTACCCCCCATCACCTCCCTCTGTTGGGTAGTCTAATCCGATTACACATACGCTTGTCGCAGAGGATTAGAGAGAGAGATTATCTTTGATGCACTCGCCAATTGAGTAAACCCTCCGCCACCATATTGTCCTGCTGTATTTTGATCTAATCCTTTCTTCATATATTACTTCCACAGCCTTTATTAGCAATGCTGTGTCTCGGTGTGGGTTTGAAAATAGGGATCGTCCATGAGTGGAATGGGCTGCCAGCTTGCGTTATTGAGACACAGTTTAACAGGTTTCAATAATTGACTGGACATGGATATATTGGTGAGTGGGGGAAGTGGATTTAAACGCAACCCAGTTAGTATGGGCCAACAGGCCTGCTTTGGCACTCCCTAATTTCTACGTTCTTATTTGGTTATATTTTGTGTGAATATTATGGTTAAATGGTTCTTTGAAGAAGAGATGTTGAAGAAATGTTTAGGCAAACATTTGAAATGTTTTAACATCCAACAAGTGTTTCAACATCCCTTGAGTGGTAGGTTTACATACTACACAAGTTGGAGAATGTCTAAAGTGAATTGTAATAATGCTATCGGATATTTCCGTATATAACTGGTGGAGATGATGGCATGGTGGGATTATTCCACTCTCTGGTGTCCAGAGTGAAGCTAAAGGTCAAGTGCCACACCTGAAGCACTCGACGGGGGGTCAGGTAGGCTTTGCTTCACCAGTACATGACATGAGAGCAGAAGGCTTACAAAGGTGACAAAGCTTATCTCTTCCTTCCACGTTACGGGAAGCCCAATTGTGTTCACGCCGGCCGTCCCTCTCTCTCTCTCCTTCCAGAGCGTGGCGATAACCCGCAGGACCTCGTATTCCCTCGTGATGGTTCAAAACTTAAGTGTTCATAAGGGTGACGCTGAGGAATGAGACTCACGTTCCTATATGATGGCAAGATAGTATGCACCATCACCCACTTGAAAAATGTTGAGAGCATTTTTTTAGCATTGTCTTTGGCCGACTGTCAAGCTGTCAATTTGGTGATGGTGTGAGAAACACACCTTAAGACGCATGATACTTATAGGTGATTAGTGAGAAGGAAGAAGGGAATGGAACTATCAGGAGAAAGCGCCAAGCCATTACGACTATATAGCACTTGGAAGGAATCAGGATAAGGATTTAGGATGGGACGGGGAAGGAAGGAATGGTGTGCAACCACTTGGACGGTCGGGGATTGAACGCCGACCTGCATGAAGCGAGACCGTCCAGCCCAAGTGGTTGTCGAAGAAGTCGCGAAAATCAACGTATTTTTTTGTGCGGGGGGGGGGGGGAGAGGGGAAAATTTTAATGAAATCGTCTAGGAGATAAGCTACCACACGGGTGATGTCCTTCAAGAGGACATCAATTCTGATGTCCTCTTGATGATCAATACTCCAAGACGACAATACTGATCTTACTAAATATATACATTTTTTACTTATTTAATGGATGAAAATAGCAAGTGGATGACTAGTGATTTAATTTAAGATTTATCATTTGTGATAAATTTGTGATAATTTTGTGATAATTTGTGATAATTTGTGATAATTTGTGATAATCATTTGTGAAATTTTGTGAAATTTGTGATAATCATTTGTGATAATTTATCATTTGTGATTTGTTTATTAGTGATTTAATTTAATGTTCATCAGTGTAAGAATATTTGAATCATTGGTTCAGTATTATTCGACGAATTTACAAATGAGCGAATAAATGAGATAAAAACCAGCTTCAAAAAGCATGAAGCACCGCATATCTCTTAAACAGCTTGAAAACATTAACCGTAATCCCAGCTTAATCAGTACCTTCCTCTCTGTGATCTTAAGAGACTATACGGTCATGCCGCGTTGCAGCTCGGGTCTGTGCCAAGACCACGACGTTGCAGACCACGAAAAGTTGATTTCAGTTGCAGGCGATGAGTCACAATAACGTGGCTAAAGTATGTTGACAAGACGACACACTAGAAGGTGAAAGGACGACGACGTTTCGGTCCGTCCTGGACCATTCTTAAGTCGATTTTCGATTGGACCGAAACGTCAGAACGTCCCTTCTCCTTCTAGTGTGTGGCCTAGTCAACAATCATCTTGATTTCAGTTGATTTCAGCTGATTGCTCAGTGACGGCGCAGGAGGGAACCCAGCAAACACAACATTCAACTGTTATTTAACGTCATTACACTTGTTACAACATTGTGACAGCGTGCAAATGGTGAGGTTAGGTCGTGCGTGCGCTGGGAATTACGAACAGAATCGAGTCTCATTCTACTATCTCTTCTTCTCCTCGGGGCACAGGACGTGGGCATGTGGGTAGGGGGGGGAGGGTTTAGTTTGATGCTCTGTGGTGTAAATGCCACTGAAACTTGGCTGTTGAGCTGGGGGGGGGGAGAAGGACGGACTGACATAAACCACAGATTCATGAAACATTTATGACTGCGTGCTGATGACATGGTCTTGAAGACCATTCTTGTCACTTGGCTCCCTGGGTGGGTGTTGTGTTGTGGATACCTCTTGCTGTGGCGGCATCTTTGGAAGTCAATTTGTCCTGCTTAGTAATAACTTAAATTGCATTATCTCCCTCTTCTGTCTTGATGCTTTCTTGTATTTTTTTTAGGGTATTACGGGGGTGAAGAAGGCTAAACAATGTATATGTATGTTGACCAGACGACACACTAGAAGGTGAAGGGACGACGATGTTTCGATCCGTCCTGGACCATTCTCAAGTCGATTGTCCATTCACAATCGACTTGAGAATGGTCCAAGACGGACCGAAACGTCGTCGTCCCTTCACCTTCTAGTGTGTGTGGTCTGGTCAACATACTTTAGCCACGTTATTGTGACTCATCGTCTGCAATGAATTTCTATGTTCTTAATAACTATCTATTAACTCCTTCGTGCCACAAGGAGACATGCATTTCCGAAGGAGAGATTCCACACTTCTTTTGACAGGTTTCTGGAGCAGCATTCACAAAATGCGCGTTTGGGATCATCCCGGACGAAGGTTCGAACCCTCATTACAGCCCTTGTGTTTTTGTTCAGTAGGGGTTTGTGATTCAAGAACTGTTTCAGTTCTAGCTAAAGTTAGAAGTGGGTTTTTTCACCTGATTTGATGTCTCAAGTGGTGGTGTTGTTGGGTATATATTTTTCTTTAGTCTAACAGTTCATATTTTGTAGATTTCATTTATAGTACGTAATGGTACTGTACTCTTTTATTCGCTTACTTTTTTATTGAAAAACTAATGAAAATTGAGCGTTTTTTGTACTGAAACGTATTTACTGAACTTGTTCTGTTGGGTTTACAAAACTTATATGATCATTGTTAAACTTTTGTCATTACTAAATTTTTGTTATCATAAAAAAAACTTAGTAATAAAACAAATTTAGTAATAATTTATCAATTTTTGCTATAATATTCCAGTGTCCTCGATAATTATATGCTACTTTATCTAATATAATTTTAAGATACGCAAGTACAAGCCGCCGGCTTCCTGTCCTCGTCGAAGCCACTAGTGTCAGTGGCTCTCGGGTAAATTCAGGTACATGTTTAAAAGAAAGGTTTAATCGATCACTGGCCATACACATTTTTAGTGAGAATAATCAAGGATTCCTTTTTTATATTATTTAATCCCACAAATATAAATCCTGAAAACCTTATTTGAGGATAATTTATTCATAAAGGAACTGTTACTAGTGCAGTCCCACTGCACTAGTGAAGTGAGAGTGAAGTTTAGCTCCTGGTCCCCCGCCAACCAACACCTCTTCTTCAAGTTGCAGTAATTTACAGTGCAGATTACCGTTGTTAAAAGCTGTAGGTGAAATTTACAGTGTAGCTGTAAATTTAAAGTCTAGAAATCATTTCTAGCCTGTTGAAAATCCTTTCAACAGGCTAGAAATGATTTGTTTGTAATCAATTGCATTGACGTTTGGATAAAGCTTGTTATATTTAAGCTGTATGTTGTTAGCTTAAAGCTTGTTATAGAACATGCTTGTTATATGCTTGTTTAGTATATAAGTTTGATATACTGACAAGCTTTATATACTAAAGCTTGTCAGTATATCCTCAGTAACAGAGGAGTGCAGGACAAGTCTCGCATTGGGTATCGAACCCATGATGTATTGGGTATCACCTCCCAAACACACAACGAAACTGAGACGTTGCTACAACATTCGAACAAGTTGTAACACCCAATATAGCAAAGTTGTAACAACTTTCTAATGTCATAAAAATGTTATACCGAGATGTAACAATTTTATTACACGTTGTAACAAGCGGAAAATAGAGACAGTTACGTATTGTGTTTGCTGGGTAGATGATTGTGGCTCTGAGGGGACTTCGTTGGTAGCATTTGGGCACAGTACTGGACTTCCATCCTGACGGTCTATGGTTCGAGCCCTTCTGTGATCACTGAATGAACTTCTTTTTTTCTACCACAGACGTGGCCACACATTTACAATGCTAACCAGAATATATATATTTTTTTCTTCTGTCCTCCATGGACAGGGTTAGACTGCTGTTCAAATACAGCTTGGGAACCATTCAAGCTTACAAAGCACGCACGCACACACACACACACACACACACACACACACACACACACACACACACACACACACACACACACAAGTACGTGTATTTAAACTAAAAAAAAAAGTACGCGTGAATGGATGTAAATCCTCTCTGGATGTATTCTTTTACTTCACTGATTTACCCAACTGTTAAATGCCATTATTTACACTACGAACACTTTTGCCCATTATCGTACGCCGGCTGTGTGTCGCGGCGACGTGTAAGTTATCGTACTATCGAGGTGCGCGACGGTGTGTCACCAACCTCCGCCTCTACCGTCTGTTTTCATCTTAGTTTCGCTCCTTCGTTCCTCTTTCTGATGGATGTTTCGGGCCTCCCACAAGTGGGTTTCGAGCAGGGCGGTAGGGAGTGGGCGTAAGACATCTTTTGATGTAGTTAATGATTTTTTATAAGATGTTTTTCGCCCCTGTGGTCTCCCCTATTTCCTTGTCGATTTCAGAGTCCAGAAACTATCGTGCTATCAGCTCCTTGTGTTGACGTTCTCCAACTTTCCAAATTAATTAAGAAAATCATTTAGCCATATCAGCAGAGGCGATCGGTCCACAAGTTTGCCTTAATTATTGTTCCTGTCACTTAAAAGGCCCCAATTATTTCTGCCATTGACGGCGTTTGGTCTTGTTTGGGTGTGTTTTCGAGGGCAGTTGGGTCTTTAGTGGTCACAGGGTGCATAGTCCTGCCCGACCTTTGAGTCTATGCCCCCTTCCTCGTAAGGGTTCTCTAACGTCAAGAAACTGTCGTGCTAAAATGCTATTATCCTAACGTTCCAGAGGACCTACAGCAGAAAACGGGACAATATGTCATTTTTGCGAGCTGCTGCCATTTTCTAGTATGACAGTTTTTGGCCTTGTGTGAAGTTATACGTCAAAATATGACGTTCTATCAGGAGGACGTAATGCTACTCATTATACAACACAAGCTTTATACAAAATATTAACCGTAACAGAAAACGGCGTATACTCAGCGCTCTGTGTATTTCTGAGAGTGATTCCTAATGTCTAAAATACACAAATACACAAAATCAAAAGTTCCTACAAAAATCACACATGTCAGCTTATTAAAACTATTGTACTAGCCATATTAATTAGTTCATCCCTTCACGCTGTACAACAAACAATTTTTGGTGTCAAGTTTTTGTCAATATTCTAAAATGGGTTGGGAGGGAAAGTACAAAATTTCCTAAAACTTTGGTGATAGGGACGAAGCCACCATGGATCAGCTGCCTGCCTCTCTCTCTCTCTCTCTTTCTCTCTCTTTCTCTCTCCCTCTCTCTCTCCCTCTCTCTCTCTCCTATTATCTTTAATACTGGTTAGGGACATCGTTAATCACCGTCTTCTAATTAAGTGTTTCCTTGTTTTCAGCTTTATCTGGGACCCGTTCCCGGCCACTAACTAGCTATTGGGGCTATTTTGGCTGTTACAGGCTGTCGGTCAATCCACTTGATATTCTGAAACTGGTCGCCACTGATTTCAAGCAAGATAGGTACATGGTCGCCCTCCTCCACTCCCCCCCAACTCCACAATTAATTGATAATAACGATGGTTGTATGTGGTTGTAGTTGGTGGTTGTTGTTGTAACCAGCAGCTGTTGTTGTTGTTGGAGGTGTTTGCTGCAGGTGTAGATGTTGTACCTGTTGTAATTAGGTGTTGATGGGGGGGTGGGGGTGATGGATTTTGTTGTTTATGGATTGTTAATGTGGACGTAAATGTAGTTGCAGGTGGCTGTTGTTAGTGTAGGTGGCTGTTGTTAGTGTTGCTGGCTGTTGTTAGTGTTGCTGGCTGTTGTTAGTGTTGCTGACTGTTGTTAGTGTTGCTGACTGTTGTTAGTGTTGCTGACTGTTGTTAGTGTTGCTGGCTGTTGTTAGTGTAGCTGGCTGTTGTTAGTGTTGCTGGCTGTTGTTAGTGTTGCTGGCTGTTGTTAGTGTTGCTGACTGTTGTTAGTGTTGCTGGCTGTTGTTAGTGTAGCTGGCTGTTGTTAGTGTTGCTGGCTGTTGTTAGTGTTGCTGGCTGTTGTTAGTGTTGCTGACTGTTGTTAGTGTTGCTGGCTGTTGTTAGTGTTGCTGACTGTTGTTAGTGTTGCTGACTGTTGTTAGTGTTGCTGACTGTTGTTAGTGTAGCTGACTGTTGTTAGTGTAGCTGACTGTTGTTAGTGTTGCTGGCTGTTGTTAGTGTAGCTGACTGTTGTTAGTGTTGCTGGCTGTTGTTAGTGTTGCTGGCTGTTGTTAGTGTTGCTGACTGTTGTTAGTGTTGCTGGCTGTTGTTAGTGTTGCTGACTGTTGTTAGTGTTGCTGACTGTTGTTAGTGTAGCTGACTGTTGTTAGTGTAGCTGACTGTTGTTAGTGTAACTGACTGTTGTTAGTGTTGCTGACTGTTGTTAGTGTTGCTGACTGTTGTTAGTGTTGCTGACTGTTGTTAGTGTTGCTGGCTGTTGTTAGTGTTGCTGACTGTTGTTAGTGTAGCTGACTGTTGTTAGTGTAGCTGACTGTTGTTAGTGTTGCTGGCTGTTGTTAGTGTTGCTGACTGTTGTTAGTGTTGCTGACTGTTGTTAGTGTTGCTGACTGTTGTTAGTGTAGCTGACTGTTGTTAGTGTTGCTGGCTGTTGTTAGTGTTGCTGACTGTTGTTAGTGTTGCTGGCTGTTGTTAGTGTTGCTGACTGTTGTTAGTGTTGCTGGCTGTTGTTAGTGTTGCTGACTGTTGTTAGTGTTGCTGACTGTTGTTAGTGTAGCTGACTGTTGTTAGTGTAGCTGACTGTTGTTAGTGTTGCTGACTGTTGTTAGTGTAGCTGACTGTTGTTAGTGTTGCTGACTGTTGTTAGTGTAGCTGACTGTTGTTAGTGTTGCTGACTGTTGTTAGTGTAGCTGGCTGTTGTTAGTATAGCTGACTGTTGTTAGTGTAACTGGCTGTTGTTAGTGTAGCTGGCTGTTGTTAGTGTAGCTGGCTGTTGTTAGTATAGCTGACTGTTGTTAGTGTAGCTGACTGTTGTTAGTGTAGCTGACTGTTGTTAGTGTAGCTGGCTGTTGTTAGTGTAGCTGGCTGTTGTTAGTATAGCTGACTGTTGTTAGTGTAGCTGACTGTTGTTAGTGTAGCTGACTGTTGTTAGTGTAACTGGCTGTTGTTAGTGTAGCTGGCTGTTGTTAGTATAGCTGACTGTTGTTAGTATAGCTGACTGTTGTTAGTGTAACTGGCTGTTGTTAGTATAGCTGACTGTTGTTAGTGTAACTGGCTGTTGTTAGTGTTGCTGACTGTTGTTAGTGAGGCTGACCGCCCCGACCTATTGTTCTTCTATCATATCTACTACATGAACAAATCTACTACATATCTACTACATATTTTTCTTTCACACATACACACCTCCTCCCATGTGGCAGCCAGTAGCAGCTGTCTAACTCCCAGGTACCTATTTAATGCTGGGTGAACAGATGCATCATGTGAAAGAAACTCAGCCCATTTAATTGTTTCTATTTCGAACGGGAATCGAATCCGGGTCCCTTTGGACTACGACCCTAGAGCTTGGACCTTGCCCGTGGATGTACTCACCTAGATGTGCTAGGTGAGTACGGGCAGAGCTAGGCTCCTGGACCCGCCTCCCCGAACGTTCTTAGATTAATGCAATGACTTATTTCTCACGCTTTTATAATATTTACACTTAAAACTTTGAATCTAACTAGCTTCAGCGACTTCGACGTGTGTGTGTGTGTGTGTGTGTGTGTGTGTGTGTGTGTGTGTGTGTGTGTGTGTGTGTGTGTGTGTGTGTGTATGTGTGTGTGTATGTGTGTGTGTGTGTGTGTGTGTGTGTGTGTGTGTGTGTGTGTGTGTGTGTATGTGTGTGTGTGTGTGTGTGTGTGTGTATGTGTGTGTGTGTGTGTATGTGTGTGTGTGTGTGTGTGTGTGTGTGTGTGTGTGTGTGTGTGTGTGTGTGTATGTGTGTGTGTGTGTGTGTGTCCGTGTCCGTGTGTGTGTGTGTGTGTGTGTGTGTGTGTGTGTATGTGTGTGTGTGTGTGTGTCCGTGTCCGTGTGTGTGTGTGTGTGTGTGTGTGTATACACGTTTTTTACCCTAAGAGACACATCTGTCTGTCACCTACCGTACCTAATTATCTCTACTCTTCTACACCATTTCCTGTATCTGAGGGCCCCTGTTCGGTGGCAGGAACTAGTGGTAAAATTAGAGAAAAACCTCGCAAATGGCCCCTTTCTTCCTACAGTGACACTCTCTCATCTTTCTAAATGGTAAATATAATTCGAATTTCCTTCGCCAACTCACAGCTGTCATATAATTGCCAATTGACCTACGTTTCTAACACCTTCCGTAGCACTAGTGTGCTAATCCAATGGCAGCCGTGGTGAGGTTTCGAACGTATGCGCCTGGTGTTCCCAGGCGCGCTTTAGTCGACTATACCACGACATGGTCAAAAGAATTAGAGTGGTATATACTAGGGGTCAGCAAATTGTTTTAAAATAGGAATGTAATGAGGGATTGTGCAGTGTTTTACGTCGCTTCTGTCGCATCTTAGCGCTCGGCCAGACCTGTTGGGGTGAAGTATTTCCTATTACGTCCCACTAATATCCCTACGATGTCTTACGTTAAACTGAGAGTTCTGTCAGATTTGCATCTCTACAGAGTGAAATTTGTTTCGATACTTTAATTGGAGAAAATAAAGTAATTGAGATAGAGTAAAGTCATTTATAGAGGATCTGCTCTGAATAATTACTTCTTCGTTAAGTGAAAAAATGGATTGCAGGTTCTTTTGACTCGTGATCACTTTGTCTATTATCTATACGTTACATAGAGTCGTTGTAATAGTCAATAGTCTATTAATCACGTGTACAATCCATATTCCTTGTATTTCAGAAAGAAGTCTTTATAGCACTTAGGATTGTAAGCTCGTATTACAGCTGCTTTTAAATTCACACATACTCTTGATCGTTTAAAAATTGAAATTTTCAGATTTTGTTTCTCAGATTTTCAGAAATGTTCAGATTTTAGAAGGTATAAACAACTGGGGAAAAAAGGTATATTGGAACATAGTCATTCAAGTCTTTTTTTTATGATTTTGTCCTTTTTCGGAAATACAATATGACTCGAAGATTGTTATTGTTTTCTGCTGCTGTGTTTTGCTGTGAATGTCTCTGTGTACAAGTGAGAAGCTGCCTCATGTTCTCTGTGTTTTGCTGACTGCGTCCGTCACCTTATCTTCTGTCAGTGTTACCTTGAAATGTGTTGCTCACTCTGGAATGTGCTGTTCACTCTGGAATGTGCTGTTCACTCTGGAATGTGCTGTTCACTCTGGAATGTGTTGTTCATTCTGGAATGTGCTGCCTGCTGTGGAATGTTGTTCGCTCTGGAATGTGCTGTTTAGTCTGGAATGTGCTGTTTACTCTGGAATGTGCTGTTTACTCTGGAATGTGCTGTTCACTCTGGAATGTGCTGTTTACTCTGGAATGTGCTGTTCACTCTGGAATGTGCTGCCTGCTGTGGAATGTGCTGTTCACTCTGGAATGTGCTGCCTGCTGTGGAATGTGCTGTTCACTCTGGAATGTGCTGTTCACTCTGGAATGTGCTGCCTGCTGTAGAATGTGCTGTTCACTATGGAATGTGCTGTTCACTCTGGAATGTGCTGCCTGCTGTAGAATGTGCTGTTCACTCTGGAATGTGCTGTTCACTCTGGAATGTGCTGCCTGCTGTAGAATGTGCTGTTCACTCTGGAATGTGCTGCCTGCTGTAGAATGTGCTGTTCACTCAGTAATGTGCTGTTCACTCTGGAATGTGCTGCCTGCTGTAGAATGTGCTGTTCACTCTGGAATGTGCTATTCACTCTGGAATGTGCTGTTCACTCAGTAATGTGCTGTTCACTCTGGAATGTGCTGTTCACTCTGGAATGTGCTGTTCACTCTGGAATGTGCTGTTCACTCTGGAATGTGCTGTTCACTCTGGAATGTGCAGTTCACTCTGGAATGTGCTGCTATATAGTCATAGCGGCTTAGTGGTTCTCCTAATGATTACCTTACCTTATAACGTATTTATAACTTACCTCTTTACTTCTGTGCAATTTTAACACTTTTATTTTGTTATTCCACCATTTATAACACCAAACACCTGGCTATCATTCTCTATAACACCACACACCTGGCTATCATTCTCTATAACACCACACACCTGGCTATCATTCTCTATAACACCACACACCTGGCTATCATTCTCTATAACACCACACACCTGGCTATCATTCTCTATAACACCAGACACCTGGCTATCATTCTCTATAACACCAAACACCTGGCTATCATTCTCTATAACACCACACACCTGGCTATCATTCTCTATAACACCACACACCTGGCTATCATTCTCTATAACACCACACACCTGACTATCATTCTCTATAACACCAGACACCTGGCTATCATTCTCTATAACCCCGTCACCAAGCCAGTCGTTAAAAGTTAAGTTAAACTATTTAACGCTGTCACCACCTTCTCCTCTGATGGAAACTTTTCAATTTACTTTACAATGTACTTTACAATGACCGTACTTTACAATGACCGACGGTTAAGGATACCAGCCACGGAAGGGGTTAATGATGTTAATTACTGTAGATGGTGGTGAGGCACCGTACCCTGTCAATCACCTACTGTGACCTGTTCCTGAATATCGACATTGGCACAGGGAAGAGAAGGGGAACACAGTCGACTCTCACGATACATTGGCAAGCAAGTCATTCTAAAACATTTCTTGATAATTACGGCGGGAGAAAGATAATTTAATATGCTAACAATCGTAACTACATCTTAAGGAGATGCCCCACAGGATACTTGGGTCTTGGGTCTCTATGAATGAATAAACAGGAACGAATGGATATGCCCAATGGACAGTTTAATATTATATATTTATTTAATTAGTTCAGTATAAAAATCCTAATCTATCTTCCCCAACAAGGCAATTGAACTATCAACACTTGTGATGTTTTGAACATAAGGGACCAGTACTCACTCAACATACAGCAGTGATTAAGCTTCCTTGAAAACAAGTGAGCCAGATTCACGAAGCAGTTACGCAAGCACTTACGAACCTGTCCATCTTTTCTCAACCTTTGGCGGCTTTGTTTACAGTTATTGAACAGTTAATGAGCTCCGAAGCACCAGGAGGCTGTTTATAACCATAACAACAGTTGATTATGAAGTTATCATGCTTGTAAACTGTTTAATAAATGTAACAGAAGCTGTCAGAGATTGAGGAGAGATGTTCACGTTCGTAAGTACTCGTGTAACTGCTTCGTGAATCAGATCGTCAGTCTTTCTTTTCTCTGTGACCCCCAACCCTACACTCTAGACTCCGGTCTGGACTGAGACACAACATCCACTTTCTCTTCCTCGATTGATTGATAAAGATTAAGCCATCAAAGAGGTGGCACGGGCATGAATAGCCCCGTAATTCTCTCCCTCTCTCGTAACCACCTTGTACACCCCCCAATCCCCAATTTTTCGTTCAATTAACGGACTTGAATCTGGTAACAATGGATAGTCTTCCAACCTTTGAAACTACCCCTAGGTAAGGTTTGTGTGACCTCACCTCACTTCTCTGTGACCTTACCTCACTTCTCTATGACCTTACCTCACTTCTCTATGACCTTACCTCACTTCTCTATGACCTTACCTCACTTCTCTGTGACCTTACCTCACTTCTCTATGACCTTACCTCACCTCCCTGTGAAAGTCTAAGTCAGGTACCCCCCCCCAAGTACTCAAGTCACCTCAACAACTGTTACCTTACCTGACCTTCCCTTACTTTACCTGACCTTACCTTAATCTGCGCCTCTTTACTCAATGCTTGGAGCTAACCCAGAATGCATTTATTAAAGAACTTACACGGCAATATAAGTGGTTTGAATCCGTTTTGAATCTACATAATAACGTATCACAATGTATAAGCTTACTAGGTAGAAGCTTAGTATGTACTCTCTTGCATCGTGGATGAAGTCAAGATAAAGTGACCAAAACCCCAACAGTTACTAGAGTAAGATTCATGAACCACTAACTACTTCTCTCTGCCAGAGTGCGTTCACC
>WNGS01164437.1:5796720-5810192 GCA_020271785.1 Procambarus virginalis
CTGGATCAGCTGAAGGGGGAGTGTGACGTCCATCGCACAACCAAGTAAGGTTAAGGGGATAGGTATAGGGTGGGCAGGAAAATTCTCATATAAAATTTCAAAGCGTTATGAATAAACGTTAATTGAAAGAATCCTTTTCTAAGCTTGCCGAGTAAGCCGGACGACTCAAACAGAAAACGGAACAGTACGTCACTTTTGTGAGTCGATTTCATTTCAAATTACGTCAATTTTTGGCATAGTGCCGCGCATACCAGCGAAAAGTGACGTTATTTTTAGAGGACGGATTGGCTGTCCAGAGGGCTCCTGCTGGGTGCGTACCTGTCCAGTTACAAACAGAGGGGAAAACAATTGCCTCCTCCATCGAGGGTTTAGAGATCTCACGAGCACGTGTCTACACCGACGGCTCAGTCCAATCCTCTACTGGACGGGACTGCAGCATGTAGGTTTATAGAAAAATATTTGCACAAAGACTGTCAGTGTCAGGTTAAACAACTGGCTGACCTCCACACAAGCAGAACTAGCAGCATTACACTTAGCTACCAGTACATTAAAAAACATTGGAGGAGGAATAATATCTGTGATTCAAAGTCTGCTCTTCAAGCAATCGAAAACTTCTCTTGGAAGATCGATAGCAAGAACCTCATACTCCCATTATAAAAGACCTAATTGATGCACAGAGTAAAGGGTCTCGAATTTCTTTGTATGGATACCTTCACACATAAATATAACCATCATAATGAAACAGACATTGCAGCCAAATTAGCGTGTAACAAGTTTGAAGTTGACTTAGATCTAGGTATCCCCATCTCTGCTGTCAAAACTGTATTGATCCAAACATTCAGATCTGATAGGAAGAAAACTTACTGACTCCAACGACCTGAAAGTACTAGTATAAAAAGCTATGATTTGTTCAGATCTGAAACCTACATCTATGGGCAGCACAAAACGTCCACTAGACTGCGACACAGTGGTTGCAAGGATCAGGTTGGGTTACCGTTACCTGTGGCAGGTGGCTGCAGGTGACGGATCTCCCAATCCTGAGCACTCCAGTTGCAAACTCTGTGAGCAGGAACTACGGCACGATCTCCCGCACTACATCACTGAATGCCCAGTTATTAGACCTTTCAGACCAGTTGGCATGAGGTACCTGGAGCTTTGCAATTACTTTATTCACTCTCGTATTCTTGAAGATATCCTCACAGTGTACCCAAAATTTGCCAGTGCAGGCTACTAAACATATGGCCTGTATGACTAACCATCCTGCGAGATGGGGACCTTTATTACCACTGCTACCTTATTCAATCTTGTGTTGATGATATCCTCAAAATGCATCTGGAATCTGCCAGTGCAGACTGCTTATCACATGCCCTGTATGACTAACCATCCTGTGTGATGGGATTTTCTAGCATCAACTAGTTAGCTTTTTTGACACACTGTACTCCACTTCATATAGTCTAGGGTAGCTGCACTAATGCAGATGTACCTAAGGAATTAATAAAAAAAAAATGCAAAAATGCAGATGTACCTCAGTATAATAAAAAAAAACTCCCTTTCGTTTCGACTCCTTTGTATGATACCTTCAGACATAAATAGACCCACCATAATGAGACAGACATTGCAGCCAAATTAGCGTGTAACAAAGATGAAGTTGAATTAGATCTAGCATCCCCCATCTCTGCTGTCAAAACTATATTGTCCAAACACTCAGGTCTGAAGGAAGGAATTTTATCAAGGGGAAAGCGCCAAGCCATTACGACAGGTCTGATAGGAAAGAAATTACTGACTCCAACGACCTGAAAGCACCAGTACAAAAAACTATGATTTGTTCAGATCTGAAACCTATATTTATGGGCACAGCACAAAACTCCACTAGACTGTGCGACACAGTGGTTGCAGGATCAGGTTGGGTTACCGTTACCTGTGGCAGGTGGCTACAGGTGACAGACCTCCCAATCCTGAGCACCTAGTTGCAAATCTCTTTGAGCAGGAAACTGCGGCATGATCTCCCGCATACATCACACGAATGCCCGTTATTAGACCTTTCAGACCCGTTGGCATGAGGTACCTGGAGCTTTGCAATTACTTTATTCACTTTCGTGTTCTTGAAGATATCCTCATAGTGTACCCAAAATTTGCCAGTGCAGATTTCTGAACATATGACCCTGTATGACTAACCATCCTGCGAGATGGGGTCTCGGTATCATTGCTACCTTATTCACTCTTGTGTTGATGATGTATCCTCATAATGCACCAGAGTTGCCAGTGCGACTACTTATCACATGTCTCTGCATGACTAACCATCCTGTGTGATGGGGATTTTAGCCAACGTAGCTAGCTTTTTGATACACACTGTAATCCCCTTTATATAGTCTAGGGAAGCTAGTTCTTGACACACACTGTACACCCCTACATATAGTCTAGGGCAGTTTCGCAAATGCACATGCACCAAAATGTGTCAAGAAACAAAAAACTGCTATCGACATTTATTAATAAACCGATAATGACGATTCGACGTTATTGGACCATGTTTGTCCAGTGGGAGAGAGAATGAGAGGGATAAATGAAAAGAGAACTGGAGAGAGGGAGAACGGCGCAGGGGAGAATGGAAGAGATGGAGAAAGGGAGGTAGGGAAGGAGAAAGAAAGTGGAATGGGATTGGTAGGGAGAATGGGAGAGGTAGGGAGAATGTATAGGTAGGGAGAATGGGAAAGGTAGGGAGAATGAATGGGAGTGAGACAGAGACCCGGGCACCTCCGGGTAACCCTCTAGTAGGATATATAACAAATAATTTTACACTTGTGATGCACTCCTCCTCTTACTAAATATTTGTGATGCCAAATATTAGACGTGCACCACACAAAAATATATAGTTAAAACTATGAAAAATAACAATATTTACGTACTGATAATTTAGTTGGTCACCAATAGCTAAATTACGAGAAGTTAAATTATGATGATATATTTTAACAATTAACAGTAACTTACAAAAATGATAAGAAAAACTAGATTCTAAGAGTTAGAAATTAATTACACGCAAGAAAGCATAATCCTCCTAAATTACATTTAGACTTTGAGGTAACTCTTCAAGTAAAAATAAATAAAGTTCTTAAAATAAAATTATATAGCTATTAAGACATAAAAACAGTTTCTATTTAATATTAATTAGTTCAGGAATATTTTTAATATATTTAGAAGTAATATATTGAGACAAAGTAAACGGAGATAAATAACTTGTAACTCTTGATATATGTATATAACCGTGATATTGGGGGGGGGGGGGGGGTTACACGGCGTTTCCGGGTTCCATCTCTCTGGCCAGAGTTGAAGCCAGATGTTTGGGGGGTAGTCTCACCCAAATTGGCAGAGTGAATGGTCTGTGGTACTGGATGATCATAGGCTGGGCAGAGTTGCCCGAGTTCAAAGGAGAACAGTTGGGATGGAGGTGCCAGCACAAAGAGTTGTCGGCCCATAAGTTATCGCAAGGGCTCGACCACGTGGGCGGGCCAAGCACTTGGGCTGGACGGTTGAGCGACGGTCTCGCTTCATGCAAGTCGGCGTTCAATCCACCGAGACCGTCCACACAAGTGGTTGGGCACCATTCTTTCCCCTCGTCCCATCCTGAAATCCTTACCCTGACCCCTTCCAAGTGATATTAGTTGTAATGGCTTGGCGCTTTCCCCTGTAATTCCATCGACCACGTGGCAGCCATCAACACCGCTATCAAGGGTCATCAGCGGCCATCAATGAGTCCGGATTCTTAAACCACCTGCAGATACTCCGGCGTCTGAGAAGCACCGCATGAATCAGCCATCTTAGAACCACCTGCAACCACCTGCAACTACCTACAACAACCTGCAAACCACTGCAACCCCTCTACAACCACCTGCAAAACCCATACAACTACCTACAACCACCTACAACCCCCTACAGCCACCAACAACCCCTACAACCCCCTACAACCACCTACAACACCTGCAACCCCCTACAACAACCTACAACCACCTACAACCCCTACAACCACCTACAACCACCTACAACCACCTACACTTGTGGTCGTGAGGATCGCTGGGTTCATTTTGATTACGTTGTGTAAATTAAGTGAGGGTTAGTTTGGAGGTGAACTCTAAGGTAAGGTGTCGTAGGTAAGGTAAGTGTCGTAGGTAAGGTAAGGTGTCGTAGGTAAGGTAAGGTGTCGTAGGTAAGGTAAGGTGTCGTAGGTAAGGTAAGGTGTCGTAGGTAAGGTAAGCTTAGTAATATGAGAGAGAACTCTATCAACATCAGACGCTCGAGACTGTTCAACACGCTTCAACTACTGGAGCCGGTGGCTGAGCAGACAAAACACTGGACGCGTGATCCTGTGGTCCCGGGTTCGATCCCAGGCGCCGGCGAGAAACGATGGGCAGAGTTTCTTTCACCCTAATGCCTCTGTTACCTAGCAGTAAATAGGTACCTGGGAGTTAGTCAGCTGTCACGGGCTGCTTCCTGGGGGTGGAGGCCTGGTCGAGGACCGGGCCGCGGGGACACTAAAGCCCCGAAATCATCTCAAGATAACCTCAAGATACACGTAAGGGGCATAACTGGCCGACCCCTCACAGAGTTCAAGAGAGTACTTAAACACCTTCAAAGGATACCTGATGGCTGTGATTCATACGTCAGGCTGCAAGCAGCCGCGTCCAACAGCCTAGTTGACCAGTTCAGCAACCAGAAGGCGTGGTCGGGGACAGGGCCCTTGAGCCCCGAAATCATCGCAAGGTAAGGCTTAGGTTATCTTATCTTGAGGTTATCTTGAGATGATTTCGAGGCTTTTTTTTTTTAGTGTCCCCGCGGCCCGGTCCTCGACCAGGCCTCCACCCCCAGGAAGCAGCCCGTGACAGCTGACTAACACCCAGGTACCTATTTACTGCTAGGTAACAGGGGGCATAGGGTGAAAGAACTCTGCCCAATGTTTCTCGCCGGCGCCTGGGATCGAACCCAGGACCACAGGATCACAAGTCCAGCGTGCTGTCCGCTCGGCCGACCGGCTCCCTAGGTGAGAATAGTTCTGGCAGGTAAGATTTGTTGTACATGGATTTGTTGATTTAACTGTAATTGTATTCAGAAAGGTGTAAGCGATCGTGTTGTTGTCGTTATAGATTCAGCTACTCGGAACAAGTTCCAAGTAGCACGGGCTATGGTGAGCCCGTAACTTACCTGGCACAGGAGCTGGGCAAGAAGCACGGGCTATGGTTAGCCTCGTGGACAGGAGATGTCTCCCGTCTGTAAGCGATCGTGTTGTTATCGTTAAGATTTGGTCCAATTGTTTGTGTTAGATGTGATTAGATGTTTTTAAGGGGGGGGGGGACTAGTTGGGATAGTGTTGTTAGCTTACGTGAAATTAGTTTAACAGATGAGTTTGGTGAAATTATGTGAAATTTGATGGGTTAGTAATTTTTATTCTAATGAGAATGAATTAAGTGAAACTGGTTTGGTTAGTCGAATTTAATTATATTTAAATAATACTACGTACACACTGAAGTGAACTATCAGGAGAAAGCGGCAAGCCATTACGACTATATAGCACTTGGAAGGGGTCAGGATAAGGATTTGGGATGGGACGAGGGGAAAGGAATGGTGCCCAACCACTTGGACGGTCGGGGATTGAACACCGACCAGCATGAAGCGAGACCGTCGCTCTACCGTCCAGCTACGTTCACACTGAACTTGCTCTTGCCACTAATAATATTTTCTGTAAACAGGCGCCTGAAAATCACACAGACACAATTATAGATTATATTATCTGTCTTATCAACAGCCTTTTTTGGTATTAGTTTTTGTAAGATATTGAATCGAGAGAGAGAGAGAGATCAATGGCCTCATTTGCTCCGTTAATCATGTTAATGAAATATTTAACATGAGTCGTCGTGAGCTAACATGCCTCCTTCGTTACCATACGCCAGAGCTCACAAATTTAGCATAAGTAGTCTTCAGGAAACAAATGGTTCTCATCCATCACCGTGCGGAGTGACAAATATGAGAAACCTGCTTATGGTCTACAAATGTTAAGGTAAAGTGTAACTCAAGTAGTTTATATGTTACTGTTGACTTCTAGGAATTACTCGCAAGAATATATTAAACGTGTGATCACAAAATCACTATTTATTGGTTATTGGTTCTTGATATTTCTCATTCATACATTTGCTCTTATTTACTCTAGTGCAACTGCAGAGTACGTTGCAACTGCCCATTTCACAATGCTGTCGATGACCGCTTTGTTCTTCCTTAACATGTGTGTAAACCAAAACATACAAACCCTTAATCTATTGGAGTCAAATGCCCTTCAGTCATATTTGTTTTTTTCGAAAAATGCCTAAACTTTCCAAAGTACATTTATCTATCATTGCATTACGTTTTCTACCCACTGAACTGATCCATAGTGATCAAAACTAGGGTTCACAACATGAATGAATTCATAACACATCAAGAAATTAAAAGGATGGCAAGGATAATTGTACATTTTTAATGTAAAAGCCTCCTAATTAGCTATTCTGTTTGGCTAATAATATGATGTTAGTTCACAGAATAAAAATATAATCTCTACGTTTCTACAATGATTTTATTTACTCCGGTAGGTGCTAGAGCAGACGACTTCTGACTCATGTTTATTTGGCTACGAGTTCTCTGTTCCCACAGGGTTCAGTAAACATTTACGCAAGCATTGACGAAACCTGTACATCTTTCATTAATCATGTCGGCTTTGTTTACATCTATGAGCTTCAGAGCGCCACCAAATTGTTTATAGCAAAATTAAACTTGCGTTGTGAAGTTTCGAAGTTCGTAGACTGTTTAATAAAACAGTTTACGAATTCTGTCCGAGAACTTTGGGAACGTTCTCCAAGCCTGTGAACATGATACATAAGTCGACTGCAACAGTAAATACAGCTACAATGTATTTGCAACTACTGCTACTGCAGCTACTACTACAGTGTATATTTGCTACAGTGTATGCAGCTACTGCTAAAGTGTAAATAAAACTATTATTTAACCACTGAGCTCGTAAACAAACACTTCACAAATTACCAATGGTGTAACATGGAGAGCAACTGAGCTTGACGTATACCCCCCGCATACATCACACCAAGATCAATTTTCCGCCATCACAAACACTGTCTAAATCTTCGGAAATTGAGAGAAAAATTGAACATCATAAATTTATCACATGTCGAGGGCCGAGTCGAAGGCAGGCAGGTGTAAGGGAGTCGTCTGAAGGCCCTGGTCGAGATGGTGACTCACCTAACCTAACCTTCTTTGTCATTCTTGAAGACTAACAGTTCTTTTCCGAATGTAAACATTAGGCTGTATGTGAAGAGCCTGAACAACTTTTCCTTTAGAAACGAGCCGAAACTACAAGTAATTTGATAGCTTATCAAATTAACGTTTCCTTTAGAAACATGCTGAAATTACAAGTAATTTGATAGCTTATCAAATTAACTTTTCCTTTAGAAACAGGCTGAAATTACTAGTAATCGATAGCTTATCTCTTAAAATTAACTTTTACTTTAAAAACAAGCTGAAATTACTAGTAATTTGATAGCTTATCTCTTAAAATCAACATTTCCTTCAGAAACAGGCTGAAATTACAAGTAAATCGATAGCTTATCTCTTAAAATTAACTTTTACTTTAAAAACAAGGTGAAATTACAAGTAATTTGATTGCTTATCACTTAAAATTACCTTTTCCTTCAGAAACAAGCTGAAATTACAAGTAATTTGATAGCTTATCTCTTTAAATTATATCTAATTTGATAACCTCTACATTAAATACAGATAAGTTATCAAATTATGTACAGAGGAGTACAGGCCTACTGAGTTACAATACTGGGAGGAGGTGGAATAAAATCTTAATTCAATCTTAAATCTTAAATCTTAAACAGTCAATCTTAATCTTAAAATCTTAAATCTTAATCTTAAATCTTAAATCTTAAATCTTAAATCGACAATCTTAAAAAAATATTGTTCTTGACGAACCATCACCTGCAATACGTTGCCCAAACTGATAACTCAGCTCCAGGCCCCAGCTAGGATTCGTGAAGCATTTCTGTGTCTACTTACGAAACCCGTGCATCTTTCCTCTGTCAAGCCGTGTTTATTTACATTAAGCAATTTTTCGAGTTTCATAACTTCTCAAGATAACAAAAAACTGCTGTAAGGAAATGCGTCAATTTAAATTTAAGAATCTTCTGTAACTTCAATCCAAGTTTATTATTGTAATATGCAACTTCAAGGAGCTGATAGGAGCTGTTTATCAGCTTCGGAGCTGATAAACTGATTAATAAATGAAAGCAATGCCCTGTTGATTAATAAAAGATGTCCTGTAAGTAAGCGATTACGTAAATACTTAAAATCCTAATCTTGGTGTTGGCTTCCCAAAGAGGATATATAGACTGAGGAATATAGTCTCATCTGAGTCTATATTCCTCATCTGCTCCTCAGGAACAATTCAAGAATAGTTATTTAACAATTACCTTATAATTTCCACACACATCTTATCTTCCCGATTATTTGTGCTTTCCTGATAATTGATTACATTACTGAAGTCAGCTTAATTAACCTTGTGCAGTATTTTCGACAATCAAGTACATATTTCCAGACACACAATAAAAAAGTGATTTGCCAATATATTGATTTGTGAGCTGATGCCTTTTAACAGGATGAGTTCACTGGACTGAAACATTGCTTGCAGGGAAGCTGTTGACAGTGAACTGGACAGTGAATCCCTATCAGTACCAGGATGTACACCCAGATCTCTCTCTCTCTCTCTCTCTCTCTCCTCCATTAACATCACAAAGCTCACTCTCACACAGACCACTCATTCTTCTCATATTAATATCTTTATAGACTAAAATACTGACAAATATATAGTTTGCCTTCAGACTACTAACGCAACTCATAACAATATTAGTTTTGAATTTGATGTCCCTTTTGTGGTCAGAAAAGTTTGTAAACGGATTTCAGAGCATTTAATATGAAACCATATTCCCAACATTTTTTGTCAGATATCAGGATATTGCGAGTTTTGTACCTTAAAACTCAAGCTAGAATGTAAAGCGAGTTTGGGAGTCTGATAAGTTGCAAGAATATCAGCATAACGTAAACTCGTGTTAACAATTATATTAAAAAGACTAAAAACAGATCCTTACTGAACACCTTTCAGTAAAATTTTCATTAATTCTGAATTGATTTCTAGGTTAGGTTAGGCTAGGGAAAGATTGGTATTTTCTAAATATTACCACAGATCCTTGTTTTGTGTTTTGCTTGAATTTTGCTTTCTTATGGAGGTTGATGTTCTATTTCCTCTTTCCTGTAATAATTCTGGTTCACTGCTCATTTGTTCTTCTGGCCACAGGTTTCGCTTTTTGTAATTAATAGTTCATTGACTCGTATTATACATGATGTAACGAGTTGAGTGTTACATATGTATCTTTCCATACCCCTTTATCAGTAGCGATGAGATATGTTACATGTATCTTCCCACTCTTCTTTACGGGAGAGTGTCGTCATTAGCGACAAGGGCATGCTGTCTTATATATAATGCAGAATAACCACAGTGAAAATGTGAAAGGATAACAGGTGATATATATATAAAGGCACTGTGGTTATTCTGCATTATTTATACAATGTACAAGATAGCATGCGATTGTCGCTAAAGACGAAAATATTCAGTAAAGAAGAAAGAGGAGATACATGTGGCAGGGGTCGAAGATCAAGTTCAAGTACGTTTACGGAGAAAATAAAAGGTCTCCTTGCCTACCGAGAATTCGAGAGCTTTGCCCAATGCCTTACCCAATTTTACCTCATCTATTCGTAGGAGACTCACTAGTATAGGCTGCAAATTTGTTATTCTATTAAATATATGCATTTTTTTTAATTTCTACCTTTTTTTGGCGTCCTAATGCTGTGGTAAACATTGTATTTTTGGTTCCTGCGACACTGTCCACAGCTTGAATAATTTCATTACACATTAACATTTGCCACAATGTTAACTTTTAATACTTCATTCACAATATTAACTTTCCATTCTCCTTTCACACTGTTACTGTTACACACTCCTATCAGTATGTTAATTAGTCAATGTCATTACGCAACATAATTTCTGTACACTGTAAAATAGTACCCTGTAACATATGCTACAACATAGTACACTGTAATATAGAATCCTATAATACAGTATACTGTAACATAGAATCCTATATTACAGTACACTGTAACATACTACACCGTAATATGATACTGGTGCTTCAACTTGAGGAAGATCACTCCTTGATTTATCAAACTTAAACCATTTTCTTGTTGATCTTAGCAAACCTTACTTTTTGGCTTAGATCTATAAAACTTATTGATTCGTTTTGACCCGATCCTTCTCTCTCTTATTGTGACTACAGCTTTATTAAAGCTCTGATCTGTCATTTAACTGTCAAAAGTATCAGGTTAAAAATGTTAATGCATTGTTTTCGAATGTTCTTTGACAAATCTTGTTTGATGAAAGAGTGACATATTTACGTTCTGTTTTACGGAGAAGAACTTAATTGTTCTCAAATTTAAATTAATTTCTTTCCTTAGTTCGATTTTTGGTGACTTAGGATAAGTTATCCTTTTGTATTGTTTTTGTTCCTCCTTTCGTATTTTTTGGTTCCTCATTTTGTACTATTTTTGTTTTTATCAAATTACACTTTTCCTAACGTCTCTCGTAAAATGTTGCTTAATGATATTTATGGTCTGCTCACAAGATATCTTGATATGCTCACCAGTGGGCCTTATGTCATGCTCACCAGTGGACCTCATGTCATGCTCACCAGTGGGCCTCATGTCATGCTCACCAGTGTTCAAGTCATGCTCACCAAAGGCTTATGCGCCATGCTCACTAATTAAACGGGCATGCGGGCCGCACCAAGCAACAGCCTGTTGGTCGAAGCTCTCACAAGTCAAGCCTGGCCCCGGGCCAGGCATGGTCACGAATTCGTACGTACTTAGCTTTTAGATAGTAGTATACTAACTAGTCAGGAATTCTTTTAAAATAAATGAAACCTAATCACAAACTTAAATATTCCTAGGCCTAGTATAGCACACACATGTACTACATTAGGCCTCAGATATCGTGTATTTAGGTTAGGTTAGGTTAGGTTAGGTTAGTTTACAAATCAACACAAGTAAAAAATAGTTTTCCGGTTTGTCCAACTCAATAGTTCAGATTTCTACTTTCTAATTTCGCTGTACGTATATATATATATATAAGCGTGTAGCATGAGCCAGGAACCTGGTGCAGTACTCAATAATGTTTATGTAACAAAGAGGGATATGAACGAGTTATTAAATATAACACAAATTATAAAAAAGATACAAAGTAGACAATATTAGATTCAGAAAGACCTGGGTAAATATTGGTTTGGATTATTTTTCATTTATTTATGAGTTATTTATTTGAGTTTCTTATAGTATTTCATTTGAAGTTTCAACAATGGAACCAAAAATTTGGCCAATTAATAATCGAAGCTCCCGATCATTGCTAAGATGGGATGAATAGTGATAGTTGATTTATATAGGGGCATTCGGCAACAACATAAGGTTCCTGGCTTAAAGCGAGATGCGAACACTTTAGTATAGTCGAGCAAAATATCCTTCAAACTTCTAACGACACAACTTAGTTTAGCCTCACTTCAATATAAAGTAAAGAGGGATCATTAGTTACGTTCATGAATTTAGTGGCGTCATCTAATAGTCTCTTAACTTATGCACATAATCTAACTTGTCTAAAATCACTAGAATTCTTCCCTTATCTGGCTTAGTGATACACATGCTATTGTCATTCATCAAACCTTTAATTCACTAATTTCTTCTTAATCAAATGGAGGGAACGTTGATTAATATTTACCGAAGTCATTTAAGTCATCATGTGCTGAAGAAGAACTGTAATGACATTTTTCTCTAGGCTCTAGGTTCTCATAAGTACAATTTTAGGGTATATATATATATATATATATATATATATATATATATATATATATATATATATATATATATATGTATATATATATATATATATTAATATATATATATATATATATATATATATATATATATATATATATATATATATATATATATATATATATATACCCTAAATACGTGGACAATGTTACATTACGTTACATACGTTACAATACGTGGACACTGCAGACGGCCGTCTGCAGTGTCCACGTATTGTAACTCACCTCACTCCACCATTCTCTCTTGCCTATTTATGTCCAGTTCTCGATCTGTTAAATCACTCCTTCTGAAGATGTATTAATATACGAAAGTACTTAAGAAATTCCTGTTTCATTTTTTCCCGTGGTCTGACATTGTCATATAATATATATATATTAATATATAGTATATTATATATATATATATATATATATAATATATATATATATATATATATAGAATTTTCCCGGGCACTAGAAGCCTCGAACACCGGACCCCCAGCACGGGAGACGTCATCGTTTACATTAGAGACACACATTACTTCAATAACCATACGAAGAAAGTAAAAAGTTTTTTATTAATATTTTCTACCACAGACGTGGCCACACATTTCCAATGCTAACCAACATATATACATTTTATTCTGTCGTCCATAGACAGGGTTTGAGATCTGTTAAACATTTAGTTCAGTGATATATTGAACAATCAACCACATAAGGTGATTGTAGTGCTTGTGGTTGAGACATGTGGTTGTGGGGGGAGGGGGTTGTGGTGTATGTGGTCGGGATTTATGTATTTGTGAATATGTGACAATATATCTCCTTTTCAACAACTACGGGCTCACCATAGCCCGTGCTACTTGGAACTTTTTGTTACAAGTAGCGAATCTTAAGCAACAACACTCTCCTTTTCAAATACTAAGCATTATCAGCACTAGAACGACGGGAGATTTGGAAATTGTATTTCTGCTCTAAGTACGAAAATTGACAAAACTGTTTTAAGATGCATATAACCCATATTACAGGAAAACCTGTAAGATGGTCCATGATACTTGTATTCCATGGAGTTGGATTCATCTTTTGTTATTGAATACAATAACCTTCAAGCCTATTACCACGAGGCCAGAATGCATTTATTAAAGAACTTACACGGCAATATAAGTGGTTTGAATCCGTTTTGAATCTACATAATAACGTATCACAATGTATAAGCTTACTAGGTAGAACTTAGTATGTACTCTCTTGCATCGTGGATGAGTCAAGATAAAGTGACCAACAACCTTCCCACAGTTACTAGAGTAAGATTCATGAACCACTAACTACTTCTCTTGCCAGAGTGCGTTCACCCGCTTGTTGTAGAAGTCAATTAATCATCACCAGCAGAATAAATATTATCCAATCCGTATTTCAATCCTACCTTCTAACACTCAATCATACCATTGGGTTTAACACATGTTAAATATCTTATTTTTC
>WNGS01164437.1:5812274-5822667 GCA_020271785.1 Procambarus virginalis
TCCATAGTGGATAATTATGTATGATCTAATACCTTTTAGTCCCCCCCAAGTTACGTTTTAGTCCCCCCCAAGTAACGTTTAGTCCCCCAAGTTACGTTTTAGTCCCCCCAAGTTACGTTTTAGTCCCCCCAAGTTACGTTTTAGTCCCCCCAGTTACGTTTTAGTCCCCCCCAAGTAAGTTTAGTCCCCCCCCAGTTACGTTTTAGTCCCCCCAAGTTACGTTTTAGTCCCCCCAAGTTACGTTTTAGTCCCCCAAGTTACGTTTTAGTCCCCCAAGTTACGTTTAGTCCCCCCAAGTTACGTTTAGTCCCCCAAGTCACGTTTAGTCCACCCAAGTTCGTTTTAGTCCCCCCAAGTCTCGTTTTAGTCCCCCCAAGTTACGTTTTAGCCCCCCAAGTTACGTTTTAGTCCCCCCCAAGTTACGTTTAGTCCCCCCAAGTTACGTTTTAGTCCCCCCAAGTTACGTTTTAGTCCCCCCAAGTTACGTTTTAGTCCCCCCCAAGTTACGTTTTAGTCCCCCCAAGTTACGTTTTAGTCCCCCCAAGTTACGTTTTAGTCCCCCCAAGTTACGTTTTAGTCCCCCCAAGTTACGTTTAGTCCCCCCCAAGTTACGTTTAGTCCCCCAAGTCAAGCTTCACAGATAAGGATAAAACAATCCTGTGCAGACGACGAGTCACAATAACGTGGGTGAAGATATGGTGACAAACAACTCATCAGAAGATAAGGAGACGACAACGACGTTTCGGTCCATCCTGGACCATATATCACACACTTGATAATGGTCCAGGATGGACCGAAACGTCGTCGTCTTCTGATGTGTCGTCTAGTCATCATTAAACAATCCTTATACAATAGGATAAGGATAGGACACAATTACACCAGCACCAGTATTGTAATTGTGTCTGCATTTAGATTAATCAAAAAATATTATAATTATTATGTTCTAATAATAAATTTATGTCATAGGTATTTCCAGAAAGATTACCTATAGGCTTTTATTTTTAAATTAGTATACCTGAGCATGATTTACATATATATATATATATATATATATATATATATATATATATATATATATATAATATATATATATATATATATATATATATATATATTCACAACACATATCTGAATTTATTTAATACTTAATAAATTTATGATAATCATAAGCTGAAGTTCCATATTATAATTAGGCTGTATAGATCTCTGATGAGTCACGATAAAAAAAAAAAGTGAGGTAGAAATCATCAAGAAATTGAGAGCCCAGAACGGTTTTTATCTTTGAGTTTCTATTAAAAAATCTTGTGATATATGCATAATTGAACACAATCTTTTTGAGCCTTATTTGTATATTTAAACGTAATGCAACAGTGCTTAAATTCTCCCCTTTGGAGGAGGACGGAGGAAGATCAGCGCCCTGCATCAGGGGATAATCCTGGACGGTAGATCGAACCAGCGTCCTGGTGGCCACCCCAGACACAATGTGCTAAAAGTTACACAACCTGTAGTCAGCCCGGACCCACTAAAGGAGTCTGGATCGAGGCACCGTCGAGTTGGTAGCCAATCAAAGTTTCACGTGTTACCAGCAATAACTCTGGTCACGTCAAATACACAATGAAATTACATTAGCGTGAAACATCAATGAGGAAATTTGTGGAGCAGGACGCTGGAGAACTCCACAGTTCTGCTCCACGGCTCCTGCACCGCCCCAGGGTCAAAGATCAAGATTTAGCTATATATATATATATACATACACTATATATGTATAAAATAGAATGTCTGTTTATCCGAGAGTGAGGCTAGAGGCTTGGGGGGGGGGGGGTTGGCGTGAAGTAGCTTTCCGTGGTGATTTGGGATTCCATGGCGAGTGTTATAGGTTGCTTGGGGTCCACCCCATGCCTCTCTCTAAGATGGATTGGCTCCTATTCAGAATACCAGCGACTCCTTTGAAGTGTGAAATATGGGTTTCATTGTCCATAGAGTGTTTTACCATTTATGTCATGGCTGCACAAACTGGCAAATTTGGGTACACTGTTAGGATATCTTCTCGTATTCTTGAAGATATCCTCACAGTGTACCCAAAATTTGCCAGTGCAGGCTACTAAACATATGGCTCTGTATGACTAACCATCCTGCGAGATGGGGACTTTTATTACCACTGCTGCCTTATTCAATCTTGTGTTGATGATATCCTCAAAATGCATCCGGAATCTGCCAGTGCAGACTGCTTATCACATGCCTCTGTATGACTAACCATCCTGTGTTATGGGGATTTCTAGCATCACCTAGTTAGCTTTTTTGACACACTGTACTCCACTTCATATAGTCTAGGGTAGCTGCACTAATGCAGATGTACTAATGTAATAATAAAAAAATAAGGCTGCACAAATGCAGATGTACCTCATGTATAATAAAAAAAAACTCCCTTTCGTTTCGAATCTCCTTTGTATGGATACCTTCAGACATAATTATAACCCATCATAATGAGACAGACATTGCAGCCAAATAGCGTGTAACAAGGACGAAGTTGAATTAGATCTAGCTATCCCCATCTCTGCTGTCAAAACTATATTGCTCCAAACACTCAGGTCTGAAGGAAGGAATTTATCAAGGGAAAGCGCCAAGCCATTACGACAGGTCTGATAGGAAAGAAATTACTGACTCCCAACGACCTGAAAGCACCAGTATAAAAAACTATGATTTGTTCAGATCTGAAACCTATATTTATGCAGCACAAAACGTCCACTAGACTGTGCGACACAGTGGTTGCCAGGATCAGGTTGGGTTACCGTTACCTGTGGCAGGTGGCTGCAGGTGACAGATCTCCCAATCCTGAGCACTCCAGTTGCAAACTCTTTGAGCAGGAACTGCGGCATGATCTCCCACACTACATCACCGAATGCCCAGTTATTAGACCATTCAGACCCGTTGGCATGAGGTACCTGGAGCCTTGCAATTACTTTATTCACTTTCGTGTTCTTGAAGATATCCTCATAATGTACCCAAAAT
Organism: Procambarus virginalis; assembly: GCA_020271785.1. Classification (NCBI taxonomy): domain Eukaryota; kingdom Metazoa; phylum Arthropoda; class Malacostraca; order Decapoda; family Cambaridae; genus Procambarus; species Procambarus virginalis. Next base: position 5,815,284 of record WNGS01164437.1, read on the forward strand.
TTGCCAGTGCAGGCTACTGAACATATGGCCCTGTATGACTAACCATCCTGCGAGATGGGATCTCGGTATCACTGCTACCTTATTCACTCTTGTGTTGATGATGATATCCTCATAATGCACCCAGAGTCTGCCAGTGCAGACTACTTATCACATGTCTCTGCATGACTAACCATCCTGTGTGATGGGGATTTTAGCCAACGTAGCTAGCTTTTTGATACACACTGTAATCCCCTTTATATAGTCTAGGGGAAGCTAGTTCTTGACACACACTGTACACCCCTACATATAGTCTAGGGCAGTTTCGCAAATGCACATGCACCAAAATGTGTCAAGAAACAAAAAAACTGCTATCGACATTTATTAATAAACATCGATAATGGCGATTCGACGTTATTGGAGCATGTTTTGTCCAGTGGGAGAGAGAATGAGAGGGATAAATGAAAAGAGAACTGGAGAGAGGGAGAACGGCAGAGGGGAGAATGGAAGAGATGGAGAAAGGGAGGTAGGGAAGGAGAAAGAAAGTGAGAATGGGATTGGTAGAGAATGGGAGAGGTAGGGAGAATGGTATAGGTAGGGAGAATGGGAAAGGTAGGGAGAATGAATGGGAGTGAGACAGAGACCCGGGCACCTCCGGGTAACCCTCTAGTAGGATATATAACAAATAATTTTACACTTGTGATGCACTCCTCCATCTTACTAAATATTTGTGATGCCAAATATTAGACGTGCACCACACAAAATATATATTAGTTAAAACTATGAAAAAATAACAATATTTACGTATTGATAATTTAGTTGGTCACCAATAGCTAAATTAACGAGAAGTTAAATTATGATGATATATTTTTAACAATTAACAGTAACTTACAAAAATGATAAGAAAAACTAGATTCTAAGAGTTAGAAATTAATTACACGCAAGAAAGCATAATTCCTCCTAAATTACATTTAGACTTTGAGGTACTCTTCAAGTACAAAATTAAATTAAGTTCTTAAAATAAAATTATATAACATTCTATTAAGACATAAAAACAGTTTCCTATTTAATATTAATTAGTTCAGGAATATTTTTAATATATTTAGAAGTTAATATATTGAAACAAAGTAAACGGAGATAAATAACTTGTAACTCTTGATATATGTATATAACACGATGGGGGGGGGGGGAGGGTTACACGGCGTTTCCCGGGTCTTCCATCTCTCTGGCCAGAGTTGGAAGCCAGATGTTTGGGGCTAGTCTCACCAAAATTGGCAGAGTGAATGGTCTGTGGTACTGGATGATCATAGGCTGGGCAAAGTTGCCCGAGTTCGAAGGAGAACTGTTGGGATGGAGGTGCCAGCACAATGAGTTGCTGGCCCATAAGTTATCGCAAGGGTCTCGACCACGTGGCGAGCCAAGCACTTGGGCTGGACGGTAGAGCGACGGTCTCGCTTCATGCAAGTCGGCGTTCAATCCACCGAGACCGTCCACACAAGTGGTTGGGCACCATTCCTTTCCCCTCCGTCCCATCCTAAATCCTTACCCTGACCCCCTTCCATGTGCTATATAGTTGTAATGGCTTGGCGCTTTCCCCCTGATAATTCCATCGACCACGTGGCAGCCATCAACACCGCTATCAAGGGTCATCAGCGGCCATCAATGAGTCCGGGATCTTAAAACCGCCTGCAGTACTCCGGCGTCTGAGAATCACCGCATGAATCAGCCATCTTAGAACCACCTGCAACCACCTGCAACTCCCTACAGCCACCAACAACCCCCTACAACCACCTACAAACACCTACAATTGTGGTCGTGAGGATCGCTGGGTTTATTTTGATTACGTTGTGTAAATTAAGTGAGGGTTAGTTTGGAGCTGAACTCTAAGGTAAGGGCCGTAGGTAAGGTAGGTGCCGTAGGTAAGGTAAGGTGCCGTAGGTAAGGTAAGGTGTCGTAGGTAAGGTAAGGTGTCGTAGGTAAGGTAAGGTGTCGTAGGTAAGGTAAGGTGTCGTAGGTAAGGTAAGGTGCCGTAGGTAAGGTAAGGTGTCGTAGGTAAGGTAAGGTGTCGTAGGTAAGGTAAGGTGCCGTAGGTAAGGTAAGGTGCCGTAGGTAAGGTAAGCTTAGTAATATGAGAGAGAACTCTATCAACATCAGACGCTCGAGACTGTTCAACACGCTTCAACCACTGGAGCGGTGGCTGAGCAGACAAAACATTGGATTATGATTATTATTAAACATTAGATGTGATTAGATGTTTTTAAGGGGGGGGGGGACTAGTTGGGATAGTGTGGTTAGCTTACGCGAAATTAGTTTAACAGATGAGTTTGGTGAAATTATGTGAAATTTGATGGGTTAGTAATTTTTATTCTAATGAGAATGAATTAAGTGAAACTGGTTTGGTTAGTCGAATTTAATTATATTTTAAATAATACTACGTACACACTGAAGTGAACTATCAGGAGAAAGCGGCAAGCCATTACGACTATATAGCACTTGGAAGGGGTCAGATAAGGATTTGGGATGGGACGAGGGGAAAGGAATGGTGCCCAACCACTTGGACGGTCGGGGATTGAACACCGACCAGCATGAAGCGAGACCGTCGCTCTACCGTCCAGCTACGTTCACACTGAACTTGCTCTTGCCACTAATAATATTTTCAGTAAACAGGCGCCTGAAAATCACACAGACACAATTATAGGTTATATGATCTGTCTTATCAACAGCCGTTTTTTGGTATTAGTTTTTGTAAGATATTGAATCGAGAGAGAGAGAGAGATCAATGGCCTCATTTGCTCCGTTAATCATGTTAATGAAATATTTAACATGAGTCGTCGTGAGCTAACATGCCTCCTTCGTTACCATACGCCAGAGCTCACAAATTTAGCATAAGTAGTCTTCAGGAAACAAATGGTTCTCATCCATCACCGTGCGGAGTGACAAATATGAGAAACCTGCTTATGGTCTACAAATGTTAAGGTAAAGTGTAACTCAAGTAGTTTATATGTTACTGTTGACTTCTAGGAATTACTCGCAAGAATATATTAAACGTGTGATCACAAAATCACTATTTATTGGTTATTGGTTCTTGATATTTCTCATTCATACATTTGCTCTTATTTACTCTAGTGCAACTGCAGAGTACGTTGCAACTGCCCATTTCACAATGCTGTCTATGACCGCTTTGTTCTTCCTTAACATGTGTGTAAACCAAAACATACAAACCCTTAATCTATTGGAGTCAAATGCCCTTCAGTCATATTTGTTTTTTTCGAAAAATGCCTAAACTTTCCAAAGTACATTTATCTATCATTGCATTACGTTTTCTACCCACTGAACTGATCCATAGTGATCAAAACTAGGGTTCACAACATGAATGAATTCATAACACATCAAGAAATTAAAAGGATGGCAAGGATAATTGTACATTTTTAATGTAAAAGCCTCCTAATTAGCTATTCTGTTTGGCAAATAATATGATGTTAGTTCACAGAATAAAAATATAATCCCTACGTTTCTATAATGTTTCTATTTACTCCGGTAGGTGCTAGAGCAGACGACTTCTGACTCATGTTTATTTGGCTACGAGTTCTCTGTTCCCACAGGGTTCAGTAAACATTTACGCAAGCATTGACGAAACCTGTACATCTTTCATTAATCATGTCGGCTTTGTTTACATCTATGAGCTTCAGAGCGCCACCAAATTGTTTATAGCAAAATTAAACTTGCGTTGTGAAGTTTCGAAGTTCGTAGACTGTTTAATAAAACAGTTTACGAATTCTGTCCGAGAACTTTGGGAACGTTCTCCAAGCCTGTGAACATGATACATAAGTCGACTACTACAGTAAATACAGCTACAGTGTATTTGCAACTACTGCTACTGCAGCTACTACTACAGTGTATATTTGCTACAGTGTAAATAAAACTATTATTTAAACACTGAGCTCGTAAACAAACACTTCACAAATTACCAATGGTGTAACATGGAGAGCAACTGAGCTTGACGTATAACCCCCGCATACATCACACCAAGATCAATTTTCCGCCATCACAAACACTGTCTAAATCTTCGGAAATTGAGAGAAAAATTGAACATCATAAATTTATCACATGTCGAGGGCCGAGTCGAAGGCAGGCAGGTGTAAGGGAGTCGTCTGAAGGCCCTGGTCGAGATGGTGACTCACCTAACCTAACCTTCTTTGTCATTCTTGAAGACTAACAGTTCTTTTCCGAATGTAAACATTAGGCTGTATGTGAAGAGCCTGAACAACTTTTCCTTTAGAAACGAGCCGAAACTACAAGTAATTTGATAGCTTATCAAATTAACGTTTCCTTTAGAAACATGCTGAAATTACAAGTAATTTGATAGCTTATCAAATTAACTTTTCCTTTAGAAACAGGCTGAAATTACTAGTAATCGATAGCTTATCTCTTAAAATTAACTTTTACTTTAAAAACAAGCTGAAATTACTAGTAATTTGATAGCTTATCTCTTAAAATCAACATTTCCTTCAGAAACAGGCTGAAATTACAAGTAAATCGATAGCTTATCTCTTAAAATTAACTTTTACTTTAAAAACAAGGTGAAATTACAAGTAATTTGATTGCTTATCACTTAAAATTACCTTTTCCTTCAGAAACAAGCTGAAATTACAAGTAATTTGATAGCTTATCTCTTTAAATTATATCTAATTTGATAACCTCTACATTAAATACAGATAAGTTATCAAATTATGTACAGAGGAGTACAGGCCTACTGAGTTACAATACTGGGAGGAGGTGGAATAAAATCTTAATTCAATCTTAAATCTTAAATCTTAAACAGTCAATCTTAATCTTAAAATCTTAAATCTTAATCTTAAATCTTAAATCTTAAATCTTAAATCGACAATCTTAAAAAAATATTGTTCTTGACGAACCATCACCTGCAATACGTTGCCCAAACTGATAACTCAGCTCCAGGCCCCAGCTAGGATTCGTGAAGCATTTCTGTGTCTACTTACGAAACCCGTGCATCTTTCCTCTGTCAAGCCGTGTTTATTTACATTAAGCAATTTTTCGAGTTTCATAACTTCTCAAGATAACAAAAAACTGCTGTAAGGAAATGCGTCAATTTAAATTTAAGAATCTTCTGTAACTTCAATCCAAGTTTATTATTGTAATATGCAACTTCAAGGAGCTGATAGGAGCTGTTTATCAGCTTCGGAGCTGATAAACTGATTAATAAATGAAAGCAATGCCCTGTTGATTAATAAAAGATGTCCTGTAAGTAAGCGATTACGTAAATACTTAAAATCCTAATCTTGGTGTTGGCTTCCCAAAGAGGATATATAGACTGAGGAATATAGTCTCATCTGAGTCTATATTCCTCATCTGCTCCTCAGGAACAATTCAAGAATAGTTATTTAACAATTACCTTATAATTTCCACACACATCTTATCTTCCCGATTATTTGTGCTTTCCTGATAATTGATTACATTACTGAAGTCAGCTTAATTAACCTTGTGCAGTATTTTCGACAATCAAGTACATATTTCCAGACACACAATAAAAAAGTGATTTGCCAATATATTGATTTGTGAGCTGATGCCTTTTAACAGGATGAGTTCACTGGACTGAAACATTGCTTGCAGGGAAGCTGTTGACAGTGAACTGGACAGTGAATCCCTATCAGTACCAGGATGTACACCCAGATCTCTCTCTCTCTCTCTCTCTCTCTCCTCCATTAACATCACAAAGCTCACTCTCACACAGACCACTCATTCTTCTCATATTAATATCTTTATAGACTAAAATACTGACAAATATATAGTTTGCCTTCAGACTACTAACGCAACTCATAACAATATTAGTTTTGAATTTGATGTCCCTTTTGTGGTCAGAAAAGTTTGTAAACGGATTTCAGAGCATTTAATATGAAACCATATTCCCAACATTTTTTGTCAGATATCAGGATATTGCGAGTTTTGTACCTTAAAACTCAAGCTAGAATGTAAAGCGAGTTTGGGAGTCTGATAAGTTGCAAGAATATCAGCATAACGTAAACTCGTGTTAACAATTATATTAAAAAGACTAAAAACAGATCCTTACTGAACACCTTTCAGTAAAATTTTCATTAATTCTGAATTGATTTCTAGGTTAGGTTAGGCTAGGGAAAGATTGGTATTTTCTAAATATTACCACAGATCCTTGTTTTGTGTTTTGCTTGAATTTTGCTTTCTTATGGAGGTTGATGTTCTATTTCCTCTTTCCTGTAATAATTCTGGTTCACTGCTCATTTGTTCTTCTGGCCACAGGTTTCGCTTTTTGTAATTAATAGTTCATTGACTCGTATTATACATGATGTAACGAGTTGAGTGTTACATATGTATCTTTCCATACCCCTTTATCAGTAGCGATGAGATATGTTACATGTATCTTCCCACTCTTCTTTACGGGAGAGTGTCGTCATTAGCGACAAGGGCATGCTGTCTTATATATAATGCAGAATAACCACAGTGAAAATGTGAAAGGATAACAGGTGATATATATATAAAGGCACTGTGGTTATTCTGCATTATTTATACAATGTACAAGATAGCATGCGATTGTCGCTAAAGACGAAAATATTCAGTAAAGAAGAAAGAGGAGATACATGTGGCAGGGGTCGAAGATCAAGTTCAAGTACGTTTACGGAGAAAATAAAGGTCTCCTTGCCTACCGAGAATTCGAGAGCTTTGCCCAATGCCTTACCCAATTTTACCTCATCTATTCGTAGGAGACTCACTAGTATAGGCTGCAAATTTGTTATTCTATTAAATATATGCATTTTTTTTAATTTCTACCTTTTTTTGGCGTCCTAATGCTGTGGTAAACATTGTATTTTTGGTTCCTGCGACACTGTCCACAGCTTGAATAATTTCATTACACATTAACATTTGCCACAATGTTAACTTTTATACTTCATTCACAATATTAACTTTCCATTCTTCTTTCACATTGTTACTGTTACACACGCCTATCAATATGTTAATTAGTCAATGTCATTATGCAACATAATTTCTGTACACTGTAAAATAGTACCCTGTAACATATGCTACAACATAGTACACTGTAATATAGAATCCTATAATACAGTATACTGTAACATAGAATCCTATATTACAGTACACTGTAACATACTACACCGTAATATGATACTGGTGCTTCAACTGAGGAAGATCACTCCTTGATTTATCAAACTTAAACCATTTTCTTGTTGATCTTAGCAACCTTACTTTTTGGCTTAGATCTATAAAACTTATTGATTCGTTTTGACCCGATCCTTCTCTCTCTTATTGTGACTACAGCTTTATTAAAGCTCTGATCTGTCATTTAACTGTCAAAAGTATCAGGTTAAAAATGTTATTGCATTGTTTTCGAATGTTCTTT
>WNGS01164437.1:5823667-5844823 GCA_020271785.1 Procambarus virginalis
CTAATTGATTGTTGCCGTTAGCGGCGGCTTCGTTATTATACACCAGCAGCTCATCCCGTGAGCGGTAGCCCAAGAGGATTATAGAGGGTACAAAAGGTCTTAATCAGACCCACGTGGGTAATGTTTATATATATATATATATATATATATATATATATATATATATATATATATATATATATATCTATATATATATATATATATATGGATCTAATTGGGGAAGGAATAGCGAAGGAGAGGGGGTCTGATATTGGGAGAGGGAGAAGGTGAGAGAGAGGGAGGGAGAGAGGGAGAAGGGAGAGAGAGAGGGAGAAGTTACTGTAAGGATGAAGGAGGAGGGGGGAACTGTGGAAGGGGTAGTGGAGGTCGAGAGAAGGCGGAAATGGTAGAGAAGAGAATGGTTAAAAAGTCAGTAAAAATAGGGCGTTACTATCTCAGCGTTTCTGTGTTTTTACTATTTGTGACGGCAGGATCGAGCTGTTAGCTCTTGGACTCCGCCTTTACAACCATTGGTTTTCACATACATCCCCAGATGCAGCCAGCAACGGCTGACTACCTCGCGGGTGCCTATTACTGCTAGGTTAACAGAGACATCTGGTGAAAGAAACTCCTACCCATTTGTTTCTGCTTTGGCCGGGAAAATTGAAAGCTGGTTAGTGGACTGGGAATATCGCATTCTGTGTGTGTGTGTGTGTGTGTGTGTGTGTGTGTGTGTGTGTGTGTGTGTGTGTGTGTGTGTGTGTGTGTGTGTGTGTGTGTGTGTGTGTATGTGTGTGTGTGTGTGTGTGCGTGTCACTGCTCGTGTGCGCACGCGCCTGTGCCTGTATAGAATGACTAATTAAACTTTTAAATCAGCCATAATTCCATCAAACAACAACTGATTTATTCAAGGATTACGCAATGTATTCGGTGATTCCAAATAAAAAAATATTTTAAGCAGGTGAATTATTTTGAGTGAGATTACGGGCAAATGGACATGTGGATATTACCTTTTTTATATATAAATCATTAAACTCTTGAGAATCAGTTTTCAATAATACTTATTTGACCACCGTTAAAAGTCTATATAAATATTTTCACTTTTCCACCTCACTTTTTTTGTAAGTTTGGCGATCATAGTGGAGATTTATTTTTAATTCTTGATGGAAATATATGTGTGTGTTGTCTGCTGTAGAATATATGTTTTGTCTGCTGTAAAAAAAATATATAGGCATTATGTGTGCTGTGAAAAACATGATTTATCTGATTTGAAAGATTTATTTTACAGCACACAAAGCATGAATTTCAAAGCAGATAAATCATGTTTTTCACAGAACACACAATACACATTTCACAGCAAACAAAACATATTTTACAGCACATGTAACATATATTTTACAGCACACAAAAAATGTGTTTTTGTTGTGCTGTGAAATATGTTCAGTGTGCTATGAAATACGTATTTTGTGTGGTATGAAATCCGTATTTTGTGTGCTATGAAATCCGTATTCTGTGTGCTATGAAATCCATATTTTGTGTGTTATGAAATCCGTATTTTGTGTGCTATGAAATCCGTATTCTGTGTGCTATGAAATCCATATTTTGTGTGTTATGAAATCCGTATTTTGTGTGCTATGAAATACGTATTTTGTCTGCTGTGAAACATGTGTTTGACGTGTTGTGTAATATATATGTTGCGTTTGCTGTGAAATACGCGTATTGTTCTATACATCAGTGCAATTGTCTTAGCCGTATGGTTTAGCGAACTTAAATTAGTCATTTTAATACAAACACAAATAACTAATCAGTAACATTTCGGTTTCATGGTCTGAACAACCGATTAAATGATAACGAAGTATTTGATATTGGATATAAGGGAATTATTACACATTTTCAACTGAGGAAAGATCAAGAGATTTGTTACATTTTGACACCTGAATGACTGATATTCAGGGGAAAATAATCTGGCGCCATTACTATAACCGAACTGACGAATTACTAATGATTACTTTATTTTACTCAGGAATTACCGTCAGGAAGGCTCACTAAATTGAACTTTCGACTAGGGGCATACAGGTTAAAATGATAGAGTCGTATATAATGTATAATCACGTATAATCTGATTCATGTGAATGAGAACGCCGTGAAAACCTTCCGTTCTTTTAGGTGAGAGAACCTCAAGGCGAATAGATTGTATAACCTACGAAGTAGAGGAATTACAGGATTTATTTTCACAGGATTTAAGGTTGGTAGGAAAGGAGGGTAATTCAGCTCTCAATTGTTGTTTCTGCTGGTCACAGGATTATATACATTGGAAGACGTGGCCTTTCGGTGTATATTATTCCGGTATATCTCGGTGTATATACACAGAGATTTTTATTGCTGCCATATGGAGACGGCTAGTTTATTGTGCACCCCATACTCATCCTGTTTATTGTGCACCCCATACTCATCCTGTTTATTGGGCAGTCCATACTCATCCTGTTTATTGTGCACCCCATACTCATCCTGTTATTGTGCACCCCATACTTTGATAGTGAACCTGTGACGAGACAAAATGATTATACTGGTAACGATTAATCATCTACTGGCAATTCTACTACTACTACTACTCGTGTAACTAATACAATAACTACTAATGCTACTTCCCCTGCTACTTTATTATTACAATTGTCACTACTACAATCACCACCACAATCACTAGCCAAGACTGCACACGAGAAGTGGTATGGAGTTGATCCCTTTGCATTGTTGGCTGTTGAACCTAATTAGATGAATTATTCTGCCCGAAGTAGAAGGAGCGGGGACAAGTGAGTAGAAGTAGAAGTAGTAGTAGTAGGCGGGGGAGGGGGAGGGGAGAGGGAGGGAGGGGGGATTATCGGTAGGAGTTCTAGGTGATGAGGGGAAATTAAGGTGAGGGAAAAATCTTGTGTAGTTAAGGGACGTCTAATAGCGGCAAAGGAAGAAGGGCGGGGGGGGGGGGGGGGCGGGGCGCTAATGGTGATATATAAAGGGCAAGGTTGATCAAGGGGGCGTTCGGTGAACACCGAGGCTAGGATTAGTGAACAAGGGATCATGTGTGAACAACGAGGCGTGTTTGAATAATGAAGGGGGTTCAAATAGAGCACCCAGAGTGTGGGAAGATGTATAATTGCCACCCCAAACAAGTTAGCACCTTTCAGGCCCCTCGGTGCCACGAACCCACTCACAGCTGCTCTGAATACTGTAAACAATCCACGTCTTTCTTTTCACTGTCATCCTTAGCAACGCTACTTGATATCTTAAGTGGTTATACTGGGCTTCTTTTCACTTGATTTTACCTCGAGAACATAACTCCTTTCAAAGTGTTTATCTAAGGTGCATTAGAAGCGCCTCCACTATTCTCAAATCTAAGGAAATATTGCTCATTATAGCAATGACGGTTTCATCATATCAGTAACGGGCTCAACACATCAATAACGTGTTCATCAGCATCATATACTTTCAAAATATTGAATTATTCCAGTTCCACTTGTGGGATGAAAGCATAATTCAGTTCACTTGTGGGATGAAAGATATTCCAGTTTCCACTTGTGGGATGAAAGCATATTCCAGTTCCACTTGTGGGATGAAAGCATAATCCAGTTCCACTTGTGGAATGAAAGCATTATTCCAGTTCCACTTGTGGAATGAAAGATTATTCCAGTTCCACTTGTGAATGAAAGCATTATCCAGTTCCACTTGTGGGATGAAAGCATTATTCCAGTTCCACTTGTGGATGAAAGCATTATTCCAGTTCCACTTGGGGTGATGAAAGCATTATTCCAGTTCCACTTGTGGAATGAAAGCATTATTCCAGTTCCACTTGTGGAATGAAAGCATTATTCCAGTTCCACTGTGGGATGAAAGCATTATCCAGTTCCACTTGTGGGATGAAAGCATATTCCATCTCCACTTGTGGCGTTCATAAGACCACTCAAATCCCCTCGCGTTGTCTTCATATTTCCTAAGTATAAACTGGTTTATTCAATAGTGAATACATACAAAATTCCAATTGGTCTAGCACATAATGTATACATATGTATACAACGCTACATGGGCATGCAGCAGTATGTGTGATTACAATACATGGGTCTGGGTGGGTACCGCAATTGGGAAATCATCATGTGGTATTCATGATGACCTGACTGTGTGTGGGGTCATCAATGTTCACTCAACTGTCGACTGCATCTAAATTGATGAGGGATGTGACCACGAGGCAGTTTTAGCATGAATATATATATATATACCGCTTCTATCAAAATAAGATGAGGAGACAGCAGACGAAACTCTAAATAATTCTCTAACATGTATTCAACTTTTAGATGAAATGCAAAGGGGTTTTATTTTTAAATGAAAAATGTTAGTATTGGTTGATCTGAGGATCCAATTTGCAGTAATTGGATGATAAGAGCGTGATGCTGCATAATTTGGGGAAACAGTATCTTGTATTAATTAATATTATCACGCTGGTNTTGTTCTGTTAGAGCACTAAAATATTCATTGAAGAATTAAGTCGCTGATAAAACCAAATATCCCCAATTTCTAGCCAATTGTAAAAAGATTAGCATATTAGGTTACGTTTACCGAACTAAATTATATTTTTCCAAACGTAAACGTTGTATAAACAAAGCTTAAATTTAATATATATTTTTATTAACTCATCGCGACCGCGTGTGAGCATAAACATCCCCATTGATGATAAGATGACTAAATCATCGTCGGTGTCTTTTTACAGCTATTCCCTGCATCAAAATTAATGCTCATAGTATCTATATCTAATTCCCTGCATCAAAATGAATGAACATAGTATCTATATCTTATTCCCTACATCAACATTAATGATCATAGTATCTATATCTTATCAGGTGTCACTTTTAACATTGATATATATGCCATTGATGTTTAAAGTTAGATGCGAACTTAGGCAGTTCAGAGCGAGAGAAAATACATAGTTGTTATTTAATGATGTTTTCATTCAGATTTCATGTTTCAATCTCGTTGGGTAAGTGGACGCCATCTGTTGCACTTCAAGGTTGGTGGTTCTAAATATGTGTCCACTTCGCTGCTGTATCGGCGACACTTGGACACATGTGTCACAAGTGTAACATGTGTCTGCCTACCAACATTGGCAGGCAGACACATGTATCTACCTGCCAATGCTAACCAATCTTGGGTTGGGGGGTAGAAATAGCCTAAGCTACTCTATCCCTTTGAGATGTATTTCTTTCTTGTCTCAATAATCATACTTGAACTTGCTAACCAATCAGTATCTCCAAGGAAGGGGAGGTCTAGCTAGTTATATCCTGCCAAGTTCTTAAGGTTAGTGTGTTTGGATATCTTTTGGTGTATTTGTTCTTGAAGCACAATTCCACTTGTTCATCATACTTATATATAACATGTACTTACCTTAGGGTTCATTATACTTATGACCTACATGCTTAACCCCTTAAGGTGACATGAGGATGATCTTACGTATGAGGTGGAACGATGATGATTTCATCATCATTATCATCATACTTGCCATGCCCCCAGGTAGATGACCTGTACCACCTGCCATGCCCCCAGGTAGATGACCTGTACCACCTGCCATGCCCCCCCAGGTAGATGACCTGTACCACCTGCCATGCCCCCAGGTAGATGACCTGTACCACCTGTCATGTCCCAAGGTAGATGACCTGTACCACCTGTCATGTCCCCAGGTAGATGACTGTCACCTGCCATGCCCCCCCAGGTAGATGACCTGTACACCTGCCATGCCCCCAGGTAGATGACCTGTACCACCTGCCATGCCCCCAGGTAGATGACCTGTACCTCCTGCCATGTCCCCAGGTAGATGACCTGTACACCTGCCATGCCCCCAGGTAGATGACCTGTACCACCTGCCATTCCCCCAGGTAGATGACCTGTACCACCTGCCATGCCCCCAGGTAGATGACCTGTACCACCTGCCACGCCCCCAGGTAGATGACCTGTACCACCTGCCCCACTGCTATTGGGCAACCAGCCTCACTCAAGCCCACGTAACAACAACATTCCCCCTTCAACAAGAGTGTCTTTGCGAGAGTAAATAAGAAATCGCAATTACAGAAACCAGCTTGTACTCCAGTTCGCAATGTAAACACAGTAATCCTTGTAAGGATAACTGGCCAAGGGTTGCCGCTCTGACTGTAACCAGTTAAAGTTTAGTTCCTCTAGTTCACAGAGCCCCTAAGGTACCCAAGAGACTCGTTACTTCCCCAAATATCATCTGAGAGGGAGAAAGAAGGGTTTCTTGGCGTTTCGCCAAAGGGGGGTTATCTTGAGGTTATCTTGAGATAATTTCGTGGCTTAGTGTCCCCGCGGCTCGGTCCTCAACCAGGCCTCCACTCCCAGGAAGCAGCCCGTGACAGCTGACTAACTCCCAGGTACCTATTTACTGGTAGGTAACAGGGACATAGGGTGAAAGAAACTCTGCCTATTGTTTCTTCAGGCGGTTGGGATCGAACCCGAGACCACAGGATCACGCGACTAGTGTTCTGTTCGCTCAGCCACCGGCTCCCCAACACATTTTGCGATCCAAAGAAATGTCAAAGAAATATCCATGTCAATTTATGTTATTTCTGAGGCGCAGAGCTCCTATAGACTCGAACCACAATCATAAATGTGCGTGATTGTTGTCCAAGGATAGATAATCAGTGTAGGAAAGGTGGTCCCATTCTACCCACAGTTGCTAGAGTGTAGACGAGAAAATTGTTTGTGTCAATTGAACAATTATTGCACGACTGTTGAGACATTCACTCCATCCATCTTAACTCTTACGACTTACATTTGCCTTCACACTTACGTGAAGTAACGTCAATTCCCTAATTTGCTCCAATGCTGAATTTTGTTAATAATGTATTGGAATTTAGATATCATATGTTTCTTGAATCAGAATAATCGTTGCAGCCATAGTGGTTGAGATCTCTAATGATCACATCTCACTATCTTTCACTGTTATCAAGTACAATTTCGATTGTGAAAGTTTCGTAAAGGGGTTCTTGAGATTGTCTCCAAAGAATAGCACCCAGGACACATGGTCCTCCACACTGACCAAGACACGAAGGAGGTGACGCTTCTTACGATAGATGCAAGACGTCCTCGTCTTCCCTCTTCTAAAAGGTGGGAACCCGCCAAACACACACCGAAACTACGACGTTGCTACAACGTTCGAGCAAGTTTTAAGACCTCCTAACCAGTTATAACAACCAATATAGCAAGTTGTAACAACGTTCAAATACGTCATAAACACGTTAAGCCAAGATGTGACAACTTTATTACAAGTTGTAACAAGCGGAAAATAGAGACAGTTGCAGTTTCCTGGGTTAAACGTTTTGTATATTTTTGTTTAGCTCTTCTATGGCAACAAACTCTTTGATCATTTGATTGTATAGCAAAGAGATCAGCTTTTCAATAATCAATGTCTATAATAATTCAAATGTTTTATATTTATTTATCTAAGATAAAGTCATTCTAACATGTGATATATCTATACTTATATACTGTATACTCAAGACTTAAATTTAGAGACTGTAGATCTCAGCGATTTCAAAATCATTACAGACGTCAAATTCAGAAACAATATTTGCAACAAGTGATACATATCATTATAGTCATAATGCTAAGATGTATGACATCTTAATGACGTAGCTACCATGACATCATTACTGGTCTGGTGATGTCTACTTATACAAAAAATAATTAATTTAAATCATATATATTTATTCAGAAACTGATATTAGCATACAGTGTCGAATCATACGATTATTCTTTATATTTCGACAAAATTAATAATTTTTCTCAACAAATTTTCTACTTTGCAAAAGAGAAAGCTACAGGACTCAGAGCCGAGTAGGCCTACCCTGCAAGAGGGTAATCTGTTATGCAAATCAGTGAATGTATATATATATTATATATATATATAGAAGGCAGAAGGCCAATAGGCCTTCTGCAGTTCTATTTGTACCCAACTTCTATATCCATTATTCTGTGTTCTGTGTTTTGTTGAAAGTTTGTTTTTCACCCCACTATTGTATTACATCACCTCACCCAAATGCAGGTATAAGAGCCAATGTTGTTTCAGGCATAAGTTGTGTGTTGATAAACTAAAGTCTTTGAAAATGTAATAAGTTTTACGAAACGCGCTCAAGTGTCGCGTCAGACTAGAAATAAAAATGAATTTTGGAGAATTGATTTTTCATTTACCGTCACCAGTAAAAAGAAACATAAGGAAAATCGAGAAAATTCGTGTTAGAATTATTAATCTTACTTTTTCGGTCATATTTAATAATATATGTCTACAGGAAAGACTGCTACCAAAATATACCAATATATATATATAATATATATATATATATATATAATATATATATATATATATATATATATATATATATATATATATATATATATATATATATATATATATATATATATATATATATATATATATATATATATATTGGTATATTTTGGTAGCAGCAGAAACCAAAATATAAATATAATATAAAACCAATATATATATATATATATATATATATATATATATATATATATATATATATATATATATATATATATATGCTAATAAAAGTCCAAACATAAAAGAGACCAATGACAAAAGCCATGAAGCCTTAGATAACAATACCAAAAAAAAGGACAGATAACTTTGAAGACAATGACAGGTGTTTAAAATGTCTTTTGTCGAGATGAATGAAAGGAAGCTCCAAGGGTGACATTAACGAAGTGTTCACCTCGCTGGTAATATTTATACAAGACGGGAGCCAGGGGGAGGGGCCATCTTATGGGCTATTCATGCCCGTGCCACCTTTGGGATAGCTTAAACTTCATCAATCATCAATCAGGGCCATCTGCCATCACCCAGGGCCTTCCAAACACACTCACCTGTTTTATGAGATGCTGCAGAATGCTCACGAGCTTTAAGATATTTAAGTCTGGCGGGTGTTTCTTTCAGCTTAAGACAAAACGCAGTTTTGAAGAATATTACAAAGAAATGGGTACCACATAAGTACTAGTAGACAGCCATGAGTCTCAGGAGACTCTGGTTGTCGGTCTGGAGTGGCCTCTCCAGGGCGCAAAGCCAGGGTAGGCTAATATGGAGGAGAAGCTGTTACCCATGCAGCAAGTCCTCCCTCTCTCCCCACGGCGCTGAAACCGTGCTTATATACAGAGCTCACAAGTAACTGAAATAGGTGAGAGTACCTAACAAGCACAAGTCAGAGTTAATGACCTAATTACATGCCTTAAATTTTACATGTCGATGTTTGCAGACGATACAAGAAAGCAGAGTCAAGATAGAAAAAGATTGTCAAAAAATCTCCAAGAAGATTTGGACAAACAGAAGAGTTAGCCCAAGAAATAGGATTTCATAGGAAATAGGAAATCCTATAAGAATCTATAGGATTTCAGTGACTGTAAGGTGATGAAAATTGGAACAGGTTACAGAAGACTCTCAGGAGAGTACAGAATGAAAGACAACGACTTCACTGTAACTTCTGAAAGTTACAGATATCTATAGTTATTGTATCTACCTGAGAGTAGATACAATAAATATAACGGGAGTAGATTCAATAGATATAGTAGGAGCAGATAAAAGATATAACGGGGTTAGATATAATAGAGATAACGGGGGTAGATATAATAGATATAATAGGAGCAGATATAATAGATATAACGGGAGTAGATATAATAGATATAACAGGAACAGATACAATAGATATAACGGGGGTAGATATAATAGATATAACGGGGTAGAGTAGATATAATAGATATAACGAGAGTAGATATAACTGGAGTATATATAATATGTATAATATAAGTAGATATAATAGATATAATGTGGTAGATATAATAGATATAACGGGAGTAGATATAATAGATATAACGAGAGTTGATATAACTGGAGTATATATAATATCTATAATATGAGTAGATATAATAGATATAACGGGAGTAGACATAATACATATAACGGGAGTAGATATAATAGATATAACGGGAGTAGATATAATAGATATAACGGGTGTAGATAACAGGATAACGTCAGCAGAATTCTATACACTGGCAAAGTCAGAACATCAGTCACGACCCTAAATAAGAAGGCATTCAGATCCATGTATACCACCTACGTTAGACCAGTTCAACAGTATGCAGCCCATCGTGCAGCCCATCTCAAGACACACATACGCACTTTGAAAAGCTACAGAGGTTTGCAACAAGGTTCTTCCTGAATTACTGAAAAATCTGAACTTAAGAGAGAGAGAGAGAGAGAGAGAGAGAGAGAGAGAGAGAGAGATGAAAGTTGAAAGATATTTTAAAGTAGATGGAATATGGAATGAACTAAATGAGCGGGTTGTTGCTGCTAACTCCATTCATAACTGCAAAAACAGGATTTAATAGTCTAATGGGACGGAACCCATTGCATTAGTAATAGACGAACGGCAGCTGGAAAGCTGCGGCCCAAGAGCTAAAGCTCGATACTATAGATACCAGTTTGTGAGCGAAAGCGCACACACACACACACACACACAACACACACACAGCGGCCTCGCGACGGAGTGGAGAGGCTGTGTGGTCGAGGTCTTAAGAACCCGGGTTCGATTCCTGGCAGAGGCTGAAACAAATGGGCAGAATTTCTTTCCCTCTGTCCAGATGAACACCCACCGAACAGGTTCGAAACCCACATCACGGCTCCTACGGATTTTCTCATTGACATATCACGATAGTGTGACTACTCTCTGAGAAAGTCAACCTCTATGATTGAATATCGTTAAATTTCCATAAGAATCTAACTAAGTGGACAATTTTCTATCAAGAATCAAGCCAAATGGACAGTATTGTTTTTTCTAAGTAACCACCCGGTGCTGGGGCGGACAAGGGAGCCGATGGCTGAGCGGACAGAACTCTGGACGCGTGATCCTGTGGTCCCGGGTTCGGTCCCGGGCACCGGCGAGAAACAATGGGCAGAGTTTCTTCCACCCTGATGCCCTAGTTACTTAGCAGTAAATAGGTACTGAGAGTTAGTCAGCTGTTATCTTGAGATGATTCCAGGGCTTTTTAGTGTCCCTGCGGCCCGGTCCTCGACCAGGCCTCCACCCCCAGGAAGCTGCCCGTGACAGCTGACTAACACCCAGGTACCTATTTTACTGCTAGGTAACAGGGGCATAGGGTGAAAGAATCTCTGCCCATTGTTTCTCGCCGGCGCCTGGGATCGAACCCAGGACCAAAGGATCACAAATCCAGCGTGCTGTCCGCTCGGCCAACCGGCTCCCATCAATGCTTTATTTTAGCGAATGTAAAAGGCTTTGCATAAAAGGAAAACACGTTTTATGACTTTAAGGTAAAGACAGAGCGCTATCGGCGAGGCGTCTTAGAGTAGAGATTAGCTGGCAGTTTAGAGAGGCACAGAATACTGACAGTATCAAGAGGAACAACACTAGTGACAAAGTCATCGGGAATGCGTTGGGTCACGGAGAACAGAATATGTGGCATAGTTCAGGGAAAACATATGTGGCATGGTTCAAGAAAAACATATGTGACAGCCAAGGGGAAACAGAACACCTGACATAAGCGAGAAGATTGGAAAGGCCTCACCGACGAGCGCAAAGGTTCTCAAATCAGCGCGAGGTGGACTTTCAACATAAGCATCTGCTAAGGGCACCTTGAGTGATGGGGTCCTGCATAGACATGTAACACATCAAACGCGATTGTTTGAAAAACAAAATCATTGCAGACAAACAAAATATTCGATTATATCTGTCATCTGTCCGATTTCCCAAAAATGACGAGTTAACGACGATTGGGAAAAGCTCTGTCGCCAAAGAGAATCACAGATCTTACCCCTAACGGATAAAAAAAACCGTTAGTCTAGCTCCTATCCTCTGCTAAGAAAACCACATTAGAAGCCACATTGGCCTGCCACCTGGCTGGGGGTATGTACTGGGAGTTGGGGGAAGGAAGGGGGGGGGGATGGATAGATGACACACACCTGTATCTTGGGCCAGATACGGCACTAGATGGGGGGAGGGAAAAAACCCCACAAGATTTATGACAACTAATGTTTCTGCGGTATTTATACCTTGAACTTTGAAACAGCGTCGCCTGTGTGGTTTTTAATCAGACACAATTATCTGGTGTGACATAATGGCCTTCACTTGAGGTCGGGGGCAGAGGCAGGAGAGACTTAAGGGGCCAGAGCAAGACAGGCAACACCCGCTTCCTCAAACCAATTAGCCTGCGCCGTGAATCACTGTGTTGCTGCCGCTCCGCTGCTCTTTCGCTAGTTTTATCATTACTGCGCCACAGTCCACGCAAGGGCCACCTCGCCAGTCTCTCTCACAACCTTCCCACGGGCACACAAATGCAAAAAAGACCATTTGAAGTATACAACGCGAACATTTACCCCGCATATCTAGTCTTTTTAAAAAAAAAAAAACATTTCATTTGGTGTCCCCTAATTACGAGAGAGAGAATTTTCGCGGTGCCAAATGTGAAGTAACTATTTATAATGTATCCGAACCACCATCCTGTCTTCATTAGCGTGGCACTAAGGCTCAAAGCTCCCTCTTAAGCTATTAAACTCTGACCCTAACTCACAAGGCAATAAATGGCGCGACTTCACTGATGTTTATCTCAAAGTAATTATGAAGGGAAAGTTCGTCACGGGTCTCACACGTACAAGAATGCACAACTAGATAACCTGTCTGCTAAGACCATTATAACGCCACGTTAGTCCACACGTGAGGGGGTCCTGTGGAGTGTGTTTCTGAGGGGGTCCTGTGGAGTGTGTTCCTGAGGGGGTCCTGTGGAGTGTGTTCCTGAGGGGGTCCTGTGGAGAGTGTGTGTGTGTTCCCAACCTACACCTCTATTGCCGGGCTCTATGTTGCGACTCCTCGCCACAACACTAGGCTTGTGGAACAACCTAATCATAGACTTGTGGAACAACTCACTACGGAGCTGCTGCCGCCTGGCTTGGGAGAGAGAGAGAGCCCCAGGAATAATACATGTATGCCTTTGTGTTCATGAAAATACACACACGCACATATACACTCACGCACATATACACTCACGCACATACACACACAACCAACCACAGAGCCGAAGCTCAGCCCCCCTGCAAGCACAACTAGATGAGTACACCAACCTACTCCTCACGAAATATTAAAAGTTAATGTTTCGACTTACAGATGTTAAACTTACAGTGTAAGGGCAGTGTTGTGTTTGGCAATAGACATCCAAAACAATATTTAGAATTTACGCGCATTTCTAAATGTTATTGTCTTGTTAATTGAGTGAATCTACTGTTATAATATTAAAGTTATATTAAGTTTAGTTTGTCGAGTTTAGTTATATTTATATACTAAAGACGTGTCTCTTACATGCATGGTACAATTTGGTTAAATATTTAAACTTTTGCGTTAATTTGTAAGTTATGTTCAGTACCAATGTTTACAATTCAGAGGAATACTTAATAAAATAAATGAAGGATAGTTGCGCGCACGCACGCACGCACACACACACACACACACACACAACACACACACACACACACACACACACACACACACACACGTGTAAGGTATTTAATAGAATGTAAACACTGATTGTCTTTCTCTATATACAAAAAATAGCGATGACCTTATACACGTGTTAAATGTTATTTTATCATAATTATACGACCGTGTGCCTTAAACTTACCAATTCAGATTTGTAGTTATCAAGCACAGCAAGCAAAGAAGTAACGTAAAGCTTAGTGTTACTGCAGCGTTATTTAAGCAAGCACACTTTTTACTAATGCAACTGTCAGTCTTGTTGTGTTACTGAATATGATCGAAATAGTTAGAGCAGCTAAATAAAATGTCAGTTTTAGGTTAGTTATTCTATCATAAATAATCTCATTAGCTTCCTCACATGAGAAGGATATAGCAACTAGGGGCCAGATTCTCGAAGCAGTTACGCATGCACTTAAGAACCTGTACATCTTTCCTCAAACTTTGACGGCTTTGGTTACATTTATTAAACAGTTTACAAGCATGAACACTTGCCAATCAACGGTTGTTATTGTTATAAACAGCCTCCTGGTGCTTCGGAGCTCATTAACTGTTTAATGAATGTTAACAAAGCCGCCAAAGATTGAGGAAAAAATGTACAGGTTCTTAAGTGCTTGCGTAACTGCTTCGTGATTCTGGCCCCCAGGTCCTCCATTCACAGTGGTTGGGCGGGGTATGCTGCAGACTGATAATTGTTTCTTAGTCGTATTGAACGGAGGACGACCTTCAATACGTGCAGGCTCGGTCTCCTTGTGAGAGGGACCTCTTAGGCGCCTCTCTAACACACCACTAGTGGGTAATGACAGCGGTGACAGACAGAGACATTGTGAAGAGCGCCGTGCCCTGCCACAAGGGTTACAGATTATATGACACTGGTCAATTCGAGGCTTACGGGGCTATTCATGCCCGTGCCACATCTTGGGTGGCTTAATCTTCATCAATAGAGACATTGGCTATTTTTAGATATAAAAAACAAGTAATGTGTAGTCTGAAGAAGCAACGTAGATTATTTATTTCTTGGGGGGGCGTGTTACATCTTGCTGACGAGGGACCAGATTCACGAAGTAGTTACGCAAGCACTTACAAACCTGTACATCTTTTCCCAATCTTTGGCGGCTTGGTTTACACTTACTAAACAGTTAATGAGCTCCGAAGCACCAGGAGGCTGTTTATAACAATAACAACAGTTGATTGGCAAGTTTTAATACTGGCAAACTGTTTAATAAATGTATCCAAAGCCGTCGAAGATTGAGGAAAGATGTACACGTTCGTAAGTACTTGCGTAACTGCTTGGTGAATCTGACCCGAGGCCTCCAGCCGCAGGTGGAGCTAAAGTGGTCGTACTCCAGTTAGGAGAAACCTCACAGTTTGTGCATTTTGACAAGTGTCAAATAACAGAGTAGCAGTTCATGGGAGCTGCAAAGAAATCTTCATGATACTGTTGTCATTGGTGTGAGGTGAGAGGCGCGGTGAGCTGGTTCTCTACCCGCTAACACACCACAAACTACACGATTTTGTTAACAAATTAAACAGTATCCCAACAGACTCAATTCATGCAGATCGACGTTCCATCCCTGACCGTCCAAGGAGATGGGCATCACTCATTCCCCATGTCCCATCCCAAATCCTTATCCTGACCCTTTCCAGGTGTTATATAGTCGAAGTGACTAATTGGTGCTCTCAGTTACAGCCCCGCTCCTGTGTTAGGTAAGTCCACTACGGGCTCACCATAGCCCGTGCTACCTGGAACTTTTTGTTCCCAGTAGCTGAATCTATAACAACAACATTGGCGCTCTCTCCTGATAGTTGCTTCCCAACAGACACATGAAATTAAACGAAACTGATGATCTTTTGGTCCATCCTCATCAATCCTACGTGTGAGTTGATGGATTTTTTTTGTTCCAAGACGCGTTACTGTGAGTTCTTATCTGCAAATGGAAAATCTTCTCAATCAATCAGAATGTTAAATTTATCAGTTTCGATGTTTTCCCTCTATTTTACTCAAGTTTCTGTGGGTGACATAAAAATTTCTGTGGGAAAAGTAACATTCTGTGGGTGAGGAATGACATTCTCTTCGACCGGCGGGGACCGGTCGGCCGAGCTGACAGCACGCTGGACTGTGATCCTGTGGTCCCGGGTTCGATCCCGGGCGCCGGGGAGAAACAATGGGCAGAGTTTCTTTCACCCTATGCCCCTGTTACCTAGCAGTAAATAGGTACCTGGGTGTTAGTCAGCTGTCACGGGCTGCATCCTGGGGGTGGAGGCCTGGTCGAGGACCGGGCCACGGGGACACTAAAGCCCCGAAATCATCTCAAGATAACCTCAACGGCACACTTGAGAATATATTATAGTTGAGAATATAATATTAATATATGTATGACTTGAAAATATAATAATAATATATGCATGACAAGTGTCATATAATATATGACACTTGTCATACATATATTCTAGAGGATAAAGCTGACAATTTTTAAAACTTGGAATTTCTCTATATAAATATTCTATAAGTGATCCAGCAATCTGAAGCTCGATTTTTTTTTTAAATTCTCACTAAATTGATTGGTGGCTTCTTCAATTGTCTACCGTAAGAGCAATTCAATTTGAATTATTATTTGAATCTTAATATAATTTACTAAAACAAATATAACATAAATAATAGTAATGATTTACATACCTTGATTAACTTTTAATTTATTTAATAAAAAAGATCTTAGTAAGAGGATTACCAGCTAATTAATCGTACTGCGACATTTAGCTAATTACGAACTTTATTCTCATGTTGAAGAATCCTTATTAATAAAGACTGCTCGCCAACCTCACATATAAATTATATATTCCTGCCCCTTGTATGTGTACTGCCTCTGCGTGCAGCCTGACAGTACTTTCGAAGAGGTGTTGAACTATAGACGAAAGTACTCAAGCATATATATTTTTTTATTTTATTTTCATTCGTGTTTTTACGTGTTAAAAATATTCTTGTTAGTTTTTTCGTGAGTGACACACACACACACACACAGAGAATCTCACCATGGATACTAAAGGAAGGTACAGAAGCACTAAGTGTGCCACTCTCTATGGTGTATAACAGGTCACTGGAAACAGGAGACTTACCAGAAAGTTGGAAGACAGCTAACGTGGTCCTAATATACAAGAAGGGTGACAGGCAAGAGGCACTGAACTACAGGCCAGTTTCCTTAACTTGTATACCATGCAAGGTGATGGAGAAAATCGTGAGGAAAAGGCTCGTAGAGCATCTGGAAGGAAATAACTTTGTAACGCACCACCAACATGGGTTCAGGGATGGTAAATCGTACCTCACAGGTTTAATAGAATTTTATGACCAGGCAACAAAAATTAGGAAGGAAAGAGAAGGGTGGGCCGACAGCGGTAACGGTAAGGGGGGAGACATCAGAGTGGTGAGATGTCACCAGCGGAGTCCCACAGGGCTCAGTACTTGGACCCATCCTGTTTCTAATATATGTAAACGATCTTCCGGAGGGTATAGACTCATTCCTCTCAATGTTTGCTGATGATGCAAAAATTATGAGAAGAATCAAGACGGATGAAGATAGACAGAGACTACAGGATGACCTGGATAAACTGGAGGAATGGTCTAGAAAATGGCTGCTAAAGTTCAACTCAGGAAAGTGTAAGGTGATGAAATTAGGCGAAGGGAGCAGGAGGCTGAACACAAGGTATCATCTGGGAGGTGAAATCCTGCAAGAGTCAAATAGAGAGAAAGATTTGGGGGTTGATATCACACCGAACCTGTCCCCAGAGGCCCACATCAAAAGAATATCATCAGCGGCATATGCTAGACTGGCCAACATAAGAACTGCCTTTAGAAACTTGTGTAAGGAATCTTTCAGAACCCTGTATATCACTTATGTAAGACCAATCCTGGAGTATGCAACTCCAGCCTGGAGTCCATACCTAGTTAAACACAAGACAAAGTTACGGAAGATTCAGCGGTATGCCACCAGGCTCGTCCCGGAACTGAGAGGTATGAGCTACGAGGAAAGGCTAAAGGAGCTGAACCTGACGTCCCTGGAAAACAGAAGAGTAAGGGGAGACGTGATAACCAACTACAAAATTCTCAGGGGAATTGACAGGGTGGACAAAGATGAACTCTTCAGCACGGATGGGACACGAACAAGGGGACACATGTGGAAACTTAGTACCCAGATGAGCCACAGAGACGTTAGAAAAAAAAATTTCAGTGTCAGAGTAGTTAATAAATGGAATGCATTAGGCAGTGATGTGGTGGAGGCTGACTCCATACACAGTTTCAAATGTAGATATGATAGAGCCCAGTAGGCTCAGGAACCTATACACCTGTTGAATGACAGTTGAGAGGCGGGACCAAAGAGCCAAAGCTCAACCCCCGCAAGCACAGTTAGGCGAGTACAATTAGGTGAGCACAATTAGGTGAGAACACACACACACACACACACACACACACACACACACACACACACACACACACACACACACACAGTGACGGTTGAGAGGCGGGACCAAAGAGCCAGAGCTCACCCCCGCAAGCACAACTAGGTGAGTACAACTAGGTGAGTACACACACACAGACTGTTGTGTATTTATGCTTGATACCCGGTAGTGCTCGGGTCCCCTCTGTGACCTGTTCAACCCAGTCAACCCGATGCTTGGGTTGACTGGGTTGAACGGCTCATTCCACCAAAAACTAATTCAATAAAGATGAGAAATAAAGATACAACATGCACATACGGAAACATATACAACACATCCCAACATGTGTCAGCACATCCCTTCACTCTTTTCTCGGTGTCTGTCTGTGTCTCTGTTTCTGTATATGTGACTGTATATGTCTCTCCACGTCTGTATGTGTCTCTGTTTCTGTATATGTGACTGAATATGTGTCTCTCCACGTCTGTATGTGTCTCTGTTTCTGTATATGGGACTGTATATGTGTCTCTCCACGTCTGTATGTGTCTCTGTTTCTGTATATGGGACTGTATATGTGTCTCTCCACGTCTGTCTGTGTCTGTGTCTCTATCTGTCGTAGAGTCTGTTTTACCTGGAATTGCCTGCTTCTCTCTCACACCAACCTGTCCTCCTACAAAAAAACGTCGCTTTTCGCACGCAGGCGTTACACAAAGCCAAAAATTGTCGTACTAGAAATATGGAAGCGGCTGGCGAAAGTGACGTACTCTCCCGTTTTCTGTTTTGGGTCCTCTGGCAGGTTAGGAAAGGCCACTTTAAATTGACCGTTTTCTTGACGTTGGGAAATCTTAGAAGGCCGGCCTGCTTCCTCCTTCCTGCTTCCTATATATATATATATATATATATATATATATATATATATATATATATATATATATATATATATATATATATACAAATTGTGGGGACCCATAGCCTCGGAGAAAAGAATAAAGGGTACTCAGAGAAGACCTTGTGGATTCTCCCTGAACAATGCAGTATTTTCTTCACCTACCACCATCACTACATTTGTATTATTTAATACATTATTATTACATTCACTGTACTATATTGTGTTACAGTTTACATAAAACCCCGCATATAGCAATGCCTGTTCAAAAACCTCCTCCAACTCAGCTGAGGTGCGATGGGTGACCAAGACACAAGCATTTCATCGCTGGATCGCGACACTAAGGCGCTAAAACAGGAAAGTTGCTGCTCTTGAGTCCCCTGGTTTGCCTAATGAGTTCCTCACCCACATCCCTCAGAAAGGTAGGTGCACACTTACCCCCTGGGGCCCACTAGGGTCTCAGAGCCTAGGGGCACAAACCTGTAACATTTAGGTCCCTGTTCTTGTTAATTTTCAGGGTCTTCCCCGAAAGTGGCAGCTCCTACCAACCTTAGCTCTATCTGTATCTAGTACACCTGTATCTACCTGTATGTACCTGTATCAGCTTTATCTGTAGATAGGTTTCAGGGGGCCTGACGGCTGAGTGAACAGCTCTCAGGATTCGTAGTCCTAAGGTTCCGGGTTCAACCACCGGCGGAGGCGGAAACAAATGGGCAGAGTTTATTTCACCTCGATGCCCCTGTTACCTAGCAGTAAATAGGTACCTGGGAGTTAGACAGCTGCTACGGGCTGCTTCTAGGCGGTGTGTAATAAAAAGGAGGCCTGGTCAAGGACCGAAATCACCTCAAGATAACCGTAGATCCACACATATAGTCCCACAATATGTTGTTATTGTTGTTGTTTAAGATTCGCTACTTGTACCAAAAAGTTCCAAGTAGCACGGGCTATGGTGAGCCCATAGTGGACTTACCTGGCACAGGAGCGGGGCTGCAACTTTTTTTTTTTTTGCCCACAATATGTTATATCAAATCAAACTTACATTTTTACGTGAGTGGAATATGTTATGACCTGGGCTTGTGTAAAAATGCATCCAGCAAATAAAGGAGTGAAATATCTGGCTGTATGTCTCTCCCGTCTCGGATCTCCCCCTCCCTCTCCCTCTCTCTCTCTCTCTCTCTCTCTCACTGGAACTCTCTCACTCTCCCTTCCCTAATTGATTGTTGCCGTTAGCGGCGGCTTCGTTATTATACACCAGCAGCTCATCCCGTGAGCGGTAGCCCAAGAGGATTATAGAGGGTACAAAAGGTCTTAATCAGACCCACGTGGGTAATGTTTATATATATATATATATATATATATATATATATATATATATATATATATATATATATATATATATATATATATATATATATGGATCTAATATTGGGGAAGGAATAGCGAAGGAGAGGGGGTCTGATATTGGGAGAGGGAGAAGGTGAGAGAGAGGGAGGGAGAGAGGGAGAAGGTGAGAGGGAGAGAGAGAGGGAGAAGTTACTGTAAGGATGAAGGGAGGAGGGGGGAACTGTGGAAGGGGTAGTGGAGGTCGAGAGAAGGGACGGAAATGGTAGAGAAGAGAATGGTTAAAAAGTCAGTAAAAATAGGGCGTTACTATCTCAGCGTTTCTGTGTTTTTACTATTTGTGACGGCAGGATCGAGCTGTTAGCTCTTGGACTCCGCCTTTACAACCATTGGTTGTTCACTACATCCCAGGATGCGCCAGCAACGGCTGACTACCTCGCGGGTGCCTATTTACTGCTAGGTTAACAGAGACATCTGGTGAAAGAAACTCCTACCCATTTGTTTCCTGCTTTGGGCCGGGAAAATTGAAAGCTGGTTAGTGGACTGGGAATATCGCATTCTGTGTGTGTGTGGTGTGTGTGTGTGTGGTGTGTGTGTGTGTGTGTGTGTGTGTGTGTGTGTGTTGTGTGTGTGTGTGTGTGTGTGCGTGTCACTGCTCGCGTGCGCGCGCGCCTGTGCCTGTATAGAATGACTAATTAAACTTTTAAATCAGCCTAATTCCATCAAACAACAACTGATTTATTCAAGGATTACGCAATGTATTCGGTGATTCCAAATAAAAAAATATTTTAAGCAGGTGAATTATTTTGAGTGAGATTACGGCCAAATGGACATGTGGATATTACCTTTTTATATATAAATCATTAAACTCTTGAGAATCAGTTTTCAATAATACTTATTTGACCACCGTTAAAA
>WNGS01164437.1:5845823-5856946 GCA_020271785.1 Procambarus virginalis
AGCTTGGTGACACCACTGGTCAAGCGTAATAAGCTTGACAAGGGCCAAACAACATGACAAACTGCAGGAATGCCTTCGTATATAACTGTCAAAGTGGTTGGGCATCGTCCCTTTCCTCCATTTCATCCTATCCTGTCCTCGTGCCCCTTCCATGTGTTATGTAGTCATGCGGCTTAGCACTTTTTCCTCATATTTGTGCATTATCTCTCCTTTGGGATGCAGGGTATATTTCTATATTATTGTTACCAATTCATTAATTTCTACTTCTTGGGATTGCCAGTCATTAGTAACATGTAATTCGTAAGAGCTGTATGTACCATTTAAAGCAATTCAGACTTATTGCTTTTCAAACACACGTCTTTAAGAATGGTGTCGAGGCATTTTTGGCATACCCGAGAAATCTAAAGAGGAAACACAAGTGACTGACAGAGGCTGAACTATTACTCTCATGAAAACATGGGTCAATATTGAAACATGGGAACTATTTACAGACTAAATTAATGGCTATAATTAGAGTTTGCGATCTGTGAGGGGAAATGTATAATTCAAGATTAAACATTTAAAAAAGAGGCACACACACACACACACACACACACACACACACACACACACACACACACACACACACACACACACACCCACACACACACATACACACACACACACACACACACACACACACACAACACTAGATGTTCTAGGTGAATACACTTACAATTTGCAATAAACTATAGGCCACTAAATCCAAATAATACAGAGAATAGGCATATATGAGGAAATACATGTATGGCATCTAGGTATACAATCTGCATTGTTGAAACCCTCAGATTTAGTCAAACTGCACATTGTAACTGTAAATAAAGAGACAGAAGGCTTTAGGGAAGAAGTTAAAAACTACTTTACCAAGCAGTATATTGCACAGTGAAATAATATACCTGAATGCCTATACTAGAATGAATGGATATATCAGGCTATTGTGATATCTGTGTGTATAATATATAGCTTTGTGACAATGGTCTACGTAGGATATCATTATCAATGAACCAATAACTTGTTAATTTAAGAATTCACCTAAATGCTATAAACGGAATGTTCTATCAATAAATTATAGAATAGACGAAAGAGCTTATCAGAATTCCCTTGATTGACCTATCTATATATTATCTAAATTTAAGCTCGACTAATTATCGTGTAGTGATTGTTAATTTGAGACGTAAACGGGGAGGAAGGAATAAACGTCAATCCTAAACTGTTAGTCTCTATTCACCCAATAGTAATTGGGTACCTGGTTGTTGACCAATTAGCGGGTTGTGTTAGGATGTCAGTGATTATACAATATTCTTCCTTAATTGTGTGCATTTGTTACAGTTCTGATCTTAACTAATTTGTGTAGGGACAGAGAGTGGCAACATTATTCTAAATAAATATTAGCAGTGTCAGTGCTTTTGTAATATTAATTTTATTTCTATGTATTATGAGTAATTATAAACAACAATTAATAGTCTTTATTAATTGACATTAGTGTATATGCTATTACTGTTAACTTCTACCGTTGCCAGTACTACTGTTTGCTCATACCGTTGTCATTCATTCTGCACGATATTCCTAATATATATCACCATTCAAACTACATCTAGGGTCCCTGTAGTACATCGGGTTCGTTCTCGACGCACAATCGAGAATTTCGGGTTCGAATATCAGTTGGGACAGAAATGGTTGGGCACATTTCCTTTCACCTAATGCACCAGTTCACCTAGCAGTAAGTAGGTACTCAGGAGTTAGTCAGCTTGTCTACACTCTGGCTTCCTTTCCCCCCCTACACAATGAATTATTATTATATTATATAAACAAAATTTCACTCAACTATAGAGTATATAATTGAGATTATTTTAATAATTTTTTAATTAAATGAGGAACAATACGAAATTTACAAACAAATCGCAGATACAATAAAAAATATATATTTTGAACATTAGATCTACTTAGTGGGTGACCTGGTCTGGAGGGACAGATAACACCAACAGGTAACACCAACAGGTAACACCAACAGGTAACACCAAGAGGTAACACCAACAGGTAACACCAACAGATAACACCAACAGGTAACACCAACTGGTAACACCAACAGGTAACACCAACAGGTAACGCCAACAGGTAACACCAACAGGTAACACCAACAGGTAACACTAACAGGTAACACCAACAGGTAACACCAACAGGTAACACCAATATATAACACCAACAGATAACACCAACAGGTAACACCAACAGATAACACCAACAGGTAACACCAACAGCTAACACCAACAGGTAACACCAACAGCTAACACCAACAGGTAACACCAACAGCTAACACCAACAGCTAACACCAACAGGTAACACCAACAGGTAACACCAACAGGTAACACCAACAGGTAACACCAACAGCTAACACCAACAGGTAACACCATCAGGTAACACCAACAGGTGTCACTGTTGCCTCTCAACAGGTGCCAGCTTTACAATTTCTGACACAGTGATCAAAATCATATTTAGTGAGAAGTTAATCTGTTGCGAAAGATTTCGTTAATGATATAATAAAATATTTACTTTGATCTCGCAATTGACTTATATAACCATAGTAAGGAGGCAGTTTGTTTGTTTTTAACTGGAACACAAACAAGTCCAAGTGCGCATGAGCCATACTGACAAAATTATAATTTAAGTTTTAAATTTATAATTCGGTTTTATATACTGACGAAATTTATTATTTTGTTTTGGTGTCTTCCTCGTTCCAGTGAATGGGATTGGTTGTTTATTCACCTAGTTGTATTCACCTAGTCGTATTCACCTAGTTGTATTCACCTAGTTGTGCTTGAGAGGGGTTGAGCTCTGCTCTTTCGGCCCGCCTCTCAACTGTCAATCAACTGTTACTAACTACTACTTTTTTTCCCCACACACACAAACACACACCCAGGAAGCAGCCAGTCATAGATGACTAACTCCCAGGTACCTATTTACTGCTAGGTAACAGGCGCATCAGGGTGAAAGAAACTCTGCCTATTGTTTCTCGCCGGTGCCGGGAATCGAACCCGGGACCACAGGATCACGCGTCCAGCGTGCTGTGCACCCAGCCACTGGCCCCCAAATGTGTGTGTGTTAGTCATTTTGATATTGCTGGGGGAGCCGGTCGGCCGAGCGGACAGCACGCTGGACTTGTGATCCTGTGGTCCTGGGTTCGATCCCAGGCGCCGGCGAGAAACAATGGGCAGAGTTTCTTTCACCCTATGCCCCTGTTACCTAGCAGTAAAATAGGTACCTGGGTGTTAGTCAGCTGTCACGGGCTGCTTCCTGGGGGTGGAGGCCTGGTCGAGGACCGGGCCGCGGGGACACTAAAAAAAAGCCCCGAAATCATCTCAAGATAACCTCAAGATAACCTCATATTCCCCTTCAACAACGAGCAAGATTGCAGAGCTGAAAAGTCTGCAGAGATCCTTTACTAGAGGCCTGACGGCTGAGTGGACAGCGCTCGGGATTCGTAGTCCTAATGTTCCGTGTTCGATCCCCGGTGGAGGCGGAAACAAATGGGCAGAGTTTCTTTCGCCTTCATGCCTCTGTTTATCTAGCAGTAAATAGGTACCTGGGAGTTAGACAGCTGCTACGTGCTGCTTCCTGGGGGATGTGTAACAAAAAGGAGGCCTGGTCGAGGACCGGGCCGCGGGGACGCTAAGCCCTGAAATCATCTCAAGATAACCTCAAGATAACCCACCAGATTCAAACAATCACCAGGGAAGGTTGGGTCACCCTGCGGGAGTACAAGAACTCCCGTTATCAACAGGTATTCACAAAGTAAAGGAGGAGGAAATATTTCGAGGATAACGGAATCGCTTTTATTTCTGTTGCTGCTACAATGGTTTCTACCCTCCTTCACCCACTGATTCTCGTTATATCTACCCTCCTTCACCCACTGATTTCTCGTTATATCTACCCTCCTTCACCCACTGATTTCTCGTTATATCTACCCTCGCCCATTCACACAGTCTGTTGTTTGTCCCGTGTTTATACCGTCAATTCTCAGGTACCAAAGTCAACGAATGTTCCAAGTCTTCCACTGGAACACGTCACAAAGCCCCAGAGCTCACTTAGAACACGTCACAAAGCCCCAGAGCTCACTTAGAACACGTCACAAAGCCCCAGAGCTCACTTAGAACACGTCACAAAGCCCCAGAGCTCACTTAGAACACGTCACAAAGCCCCAGAGCTCACCTAGAACACGTCACAAAGCCCCAGAGCTCACTTAGAACACGTCACAAAGCCCCAGAGCTCACCTAGAACACGTCACAAAGCCCCAGAGCTCACCTAGAACACGTCACAAAGCCCCAGAGCTCACCTAGAACACGTCACAAAGCCCCAGCGCTCACCTAGAACACGTCACAAAGCCCCAGAGCTCAGCTAGAACACGTCACAAAGCCCCAGAGCTCAGCTAGAACACGTCACAAAGCCCCAGAGCTCAGCTAGAACACGTCACAAAGCCCCAGAGCTCACTTAGAACACATCACAAAGCTTCAGAGTTCCCTTAGAACACGTCACAAAGCCCCAGAGCTCACTTAGAACACGTCACAAAGCCCCAGAGCTCACCTAGAACACATCACAGAGCTCCAGGGCTCTGCTGGAAGAGAAGTAACAAGCTACAGAGCCTCTGTCATTCCCTCACAGTGGTCAAACCTGTACGGTGAACACTCTCAGGTATTTCCTGCCTTGCTCACAAGCACTATTAAAAGGTCCATTCTCTCTATCTCCCCTCCGTAAGAAATGCAGTGGTTTAGTCTAACTCAAAACGTCATATATGCTACCTACCTAACCTACCGGAACCCCTAATCATTTGGCCTGTGAAGGGTCTATGTCGCGGTGTTTTTCACCTTTTTGTAAACCAGCGTAAACGCAGGGGTTGGATTGCGTAAAAAAAGCAGTGTGTTTAGCACGAGGACAGATGTTAAGGGAGACAGGTGTTAAGGGAGACAGGTGTTAAGGGAGAAAGGTGTTAGGGGGGACAAGGTGTTAAGGGGGACAGCTGTTAAGGGGAACAGGTGTTTAATTGTATTAAATTTCATCAATTTCTAGTCTAGCAAACCCTCATCTTCATATAAGCGAGTCTGTATATAAGGATTTTCATGTTGTTTAATTAACTGCATGGCTTCAACGGAATTGCAAGAGAAGTGTTGCAAATGTTGGGTTTAAGTACACATTATACAAATGAGGGATGTATACAAGAGCAGTATTAGACCTAGAGGATCAACCCAGCCAATGGGGGGGACAGTCAACGCCAGCTTAGTCTTAACGACGCTTCTGTCGTTAAGACTAAGCTTCTGTGTCTCAAGCTTCTGTGGCTCAAGCTTCTTTGTCTTAAGCTTCTGTGTCTCAAGCTTCTGTGTCTCAAGCTTCTGTGTCTCAAGCGTCTTTGTCTTAAGCTTCTGTGTCTCAAACCTCTTTGTCTTAAGCTTTGTCTCAAGCTTCTTTGTCTCAAGCTTCTGTGTCTCAAGCTTCTGTGTCTCAAGCTTCTTTGTCTCAAGCTTCTTTGTCTCAAGCTTCTTTGTCTCAAGTTTCTGTGTCTCAAGCTTCTTTGTCTCAAGCTTCTTTGTCTCAAGTTTCTGTGTCTCAAACCTCTTTGTCTTAAGCTTTGTCTCAAGCTTCTTTGTCTCAAGCTTCTGTGTCTCAAGCTTCTGTGTCTCAAGCTTCTTTGTCTCAAGCTTCTGTGTCTCAAGCTTCTGTGTCTCAAGCTTCTTTGTCTCAAGCTTCTGTGTCTCAAACCTCTTTGTCTTAAGCTTCTGTGTGTGTGCAAGGTAAAGAATTTATCAGGAGAAAGCACCAGGTCATTCAGACTATGTAGCACTTGGAAGGGGGTCAGGATAAGGATTTGGGATGGGACGAGGGAGAGGATAGGAATGGTCCCCAACTACTTGGGGCGGTCGGGGATTGAACGCCGACCTGCATGAAGCGAAACCGTCGCTCTACCGTCCAGGCCAAAGTGGTTGAGAAACGCTTACTTAAGTAATTTTGTGTGGTTCCTGTTTTGCAGTGTTCTATGTTGGCTTCTAGTTTCCCATTCACCAACCCCTTGAAACACCACCCAACTGAAACACCAGCAGCCAATGGTCGCAAATGACAAGACATTGTATTTAAACTCCTCTTAATCTCCTTCACGCTGAATAAACACCAAGTCTAGTTTACCATTTCCCCTCATTTCTATTTCCCATGATACGCTGGAAAAATTTTAATGTCCCATGATCATTTCCTTGTGATCGAGGAGTCTTTGAACTTTCATTATATATGACCATAACTGATGAGCCTCAACATTAAGAGTATTCTTTTATCATTTTGTACGTCTGTTGGGCTTAGTATTATCTCTTATAATCTTGCCTGGATGTGCAGTTATCTTCTAAATGTTATATATGACACCAGTGTCTTATTATATACCCGAGTAATATCTGTTATTATCATAGCCGAGAGGACATGTGTGGAACCATTCAAATACGGTGTTATTATTTCTTAAAAACTCCATTATCATTTGATCTTTAATGCTACACCCCCCGTCACTGCTTTTCTCTGTGTCCCTATCAAATTACAATGTTTACGGAACACATCTAATTTAAATTGTGTTCATTTACACAATGGCTAATGTGTCTGGTTTTACCTGGAAATTCTGTCATCCTTAGTACAGAAGATCTTGAGGCTTTTATTGGTGTTAAAATCTTGAAGTGTTCTTGTGGAGGTCTCTGGTGAGGCTAAGACCTGGGGTCAGATTCACGAAGCAGTTTCGCAAGCACTTACGAACGTGTACATCTTTTTAATCTTTGACGGCTTTGGTTACATTCATTAAACAGTTTACAAGCATGAAAACTTGCCAATCAACTGTTGTTGTTGTTATAAACAGCCTCCTGGTGCTTCGGAGCTCATTAACTGTTTAATAATTGTAAACAAAGCCGCCAAAGATTGAGAGAAAATGTACAGGTTCGTGAGTACTTGTGTAACTGCTTCGTGAATCTGGCCCAGAGTGTTGGGTTGGATACTTGCAATGAGGCAGTGGTGAGGTGAACCATGAGGAAAGGGAGGCTGGATATATATATATATATATATATATATATATATATATATATATAATATATATATATATATATATATGTGTGTGTGGTGTGTGTGTGTGTGTGTGTGTGTGTGTGTGTGTGTGTGTGTGTGTGTGTGTGTGTGTGTGTGTGTGTGTGTATGGAGGGATGGGGTTAGGCAGGCGTCGAAAACACAGTAACAAGGTTATCGTGAATAACCGAACTCAATTACGGGCTCTCTATAGCCCGTGCTACATGGACATTTCGTTCTGAGTAGCTGACTCTAAAACAACAACGGTTAGGGAGGAGTGTAGTTAGTGGGAGAGTGGTGAGGTACGGGATGTGATAGTTGGATGAAATGGTTGTCGGTGTTGGAGAGGTGACAGTCGGGGTGCTGAGAGAGGTGACACTCGGGGTGCTGAGAGAGGTGACACTCGAGTGCTGAGAGAGGTGACAGTCTGGGTACTGGGAGACGTCAGGCTGGTTGTGGGTTGCCCGCAGGGAATTAAAGAGTGACAGAGGGTAGTAAAGAGGCAGGGGGGGGGGGGAAGTAGATAGTGGCGTGAAATGAAGATTGAAGTAAAAAGAGGAAGTCAACTGTTCGGCAAAAAAAAAAAAAGGGAGGACGAGGGATGTGTATTCCAGCTTATTTGTACCGATCTATCGTGCCTGCACCATCAAGCATTAGCGCTTGGACTTACATATACATATACATATAGACGTACATATAGCACACATCAATATTAATTTTAAAATTGTATGTGTGTGCGTGTGTGACACCAGCCTGCCCTATCTTGAGGTTATCTTGAGATGATTTCGGGGCTTTAGTGTCCTCGCGGCCCGGTCCTCGACCAGGCCTCCACCCCAGGAAGCAGCCCGTGACAGCTGACTAACACCCAGGTACCTGTTTTACTGCTACGTAATAGAGGCATAGGGTCAAAGAAACTCTGCCCATTGTTTCTCGCCGGCGCCCGGGATCGAACCCGGGACCACAGAATCACAAGTCCAGTGTGCTGTCCGCTCGGCCGACCGGCTCCCCTAGACAGAGACCTGACTTAATCATTTTCCCCAGTAACACCAAGTTGTAATTCAACTCAAAATATCGATAAAAAAAGCAACAAGTTAGAGAGTATAAAAAAGAAGTTTGCATCTGAATATCTGAGATAGATGTCGGCTCTTGAATATTGACCAACCACTTGGGCTGGACGGTAGAGCGACGGTCTCGCTTCCTGCAGGTCGACGTTCAATCCCGACCGTCCAAGTGCTTGGACACCATTCCTTTCCCCGCTCCCATCCCAAATCCTTGTCCTAATGCCGTTCAAGTGCTATATAGCCGTAATGGCTTGGCGCTTTCCCCTGATAATCCCTCTCTCTCGCCAGGATGAATATATAAACTTTTTATGTTTTCAATGTGATTGTAAAGAATTTTGCTCATTGAACTGAATCAATTACATTCCATATAAAAGGAACAATCTACGGTCATGCTTGTCAGCATGTTCAGATTGTTGAATAAGCAACAAAAAAAACAAACAAATAAAGGTCATGACACAATCTGTAGAATGATCAACAAATGAACATGAAAACTCATGGAACATGTTCATATCTCCGACCCCATCAAGGCTGATCAGAGATTTTTTATGTTTATTTTGCTTAACTAAAAGTGTTACTCACACACACAACACACACACACACACACACACACACACACACACACACACACCACACACACACACACACACACACACAGTTGATTGACAGTTGAGAGGCGGGACCAAAGAGCCAGAGCTCAACCCCGCAAGCAAATTAGGTGAGTACACACACACACACACACACACACACACCACATGCATTAGGAAGTGATGTGGTGGAGGCTGACTCCATACACAGTTTCAAGTGTAGATGTGATAGAGCCCAATAGGCTCAGGAACCTGTACACCAGTTGATTGACGGTTGAGAGGCGGGACCAAAGAGCCAGAGCTCAACCCCCGCAAGCACAATTAGGTGAGTACACACACACACACACACACACACACACACACACACACACACACACACACACACACACACACACACACACACGAGACCCTCATTCTTATGCTAAAGATTACCACCGACGCAACTTGTGCATTAACTCGTATCAACATAAAATATTTACAGCTACACATAGCTGCAGTCCTCTGGTCCCTCCCCCTCAATACACTGACACCAGAGACCCACATAAACAGGATAACATCAGCTGGATACTGGAATACGCAGCACCGGCATGTAATCCACACCTTTTGAAGCATGAATTCTACATTTTAAAAATACTAAGATTCGCAACAAGATTGACCTCAGGGCTAAGAGGGTTAGCCTACGAGAATAGGCTAGTGGAATTAAACTTCGCAACCCTAGATGATAGCCTAGAGGGGAAATGATCACAACACATAATTTCGCTGATACAAGTTGCAAATCAAAAGGCCTAAATCAAATAAATAAATAAATCAATAAAACTAAAAAAAAATCTTGAAATCACTAGATGCAAGAATGGTTATGGTTGTAGGATAAGTTCATGTGTCGTGAGGGTGAACATTGGATCTAATTTCTACAAAGTCTATAGCAGTGGTCACAGTCAGCTTCATATAGAAGACAAAGCTGAATACAGAACAAAATCAACGGTCAAGTTTCCCTGTATATATATATATATATTTACATCATCAATTGTACCAGAGGGGGGTACCACCACCTCTGGTGCAATTGTAGGGGCCCATAGTCTCGTTGAAATGAATAAAGAGCATTCAATGAATAACTTGATGTTTAACTCTAAATATGTATGAGTATTCACTTCTAGCACCCGCTCTTTTGGTGACTCCATTATTAAGCAAAAAAATTATCAAAATAAAATATAATTTGAAAACTCTATAAAACCGATGTTTCTAGCAAGTTTGTGAACTTTCATCACAGTTCAAGAAGTATAATAATGTAAGCAATAAAAATTTCATTTAAAAAAAAAATATTTTGAAAACTAAGTGGGTCAAATATTCCTTCGTATATTACGGCAATGATTTCATTACATCACAGTTTTAGACTGTCGCACCACGTAATTATCTAAAGTTACTGTACGCTCTTAAGTCTCTAAAATTATAATATTTAACACTGATATGTTCCTGGAACTTCCACCACCAAAAAACACTTCGACAGCTACCACTTATTCCTGTAAATCCATATTGACCTTAAATCTTCACAACAGACACTTACCTTGAGCCGGGAGTCGTGGCTTCTGGTCGACCAAACACCTCCGTCAAATCATCTCAACAGACACTTACCGTGAGCTGGGAGTCGTGACGAGTAGTCGACCAACCACCAGGTGCTCCACATTGAAGTCCATGATGACTACGATCTATATTTCCAGTTTAATCCTCGTATCTCTCTTAAATCCTAGTCTTAATTGCCTTTTCCGCGTTCAGCTGCGAACGGCAGTTTTCAATCGGCAAAGTTGTCCCGCACTTGCCACACGAACACTACACTTAATATATACTTATCCTTAACCTCTGCACTGCGCTCAGTAACTACAGATCAAGTATATGTTTGTTATCTTGGATTGTTTTACTGCACGTTCTCGCACTGTGTAAGGTGTCACAGCCTACCTTAGGCTTCCCGTCTTTCTTGAAGGATACTAAACAAGTTTTTATCACATAAACGTTTGTGTTTTTCATTAGCTAAGCTTTCACGGTTTTTCATTTTCTTTAATAAGTTCAAGTTTCCCTCTTAGAGACTATCACACTTTATGGTAATACTTATGGTACACTTATTTCAACACTTCTGGTAACACTTATAGTACACTTATTTAACACTTATGGTAACACTTATCGAACACTTATGTAACCCTTATGGTAACACTTATGTAACACTTATGGTACACTTATGGTACACTTATGGTACACTTTTAACACTTATAGTTCACTTATTTCAACACTTATGGAACACTTATAGTACACTTATTTCAACACTTATGGTAACACTTATGGTACACTTATGGTATACTTATGGTAACACTTATGGTAA
>WNGS01164437.1:5857843-5876843 GCA_020271785.1 Procambarus virginalis
CATCAAACAACAACTGATTTATTCAAGGATTACGCAATGTATTCGGTGATTCCAAATAAAAAAATATTTTAAGCAGGTGAATTATTTTGGAGTGAGATTACGGCCAAATGGACATGTGGATATTAACCTTTTATATTAAATCATTAAACTCTTGAGAATCAGTTTTCAATAATATTATTGACCACCGTTAAAGTCTATATAAATATTTTCACTTTTCCACCTCACTTTTTTTGTAAGTTTGGCGATCATAGTGAAGATTTATTTTTAATTCTTGATGGAAATATATGTGTGTGTTGTCTGCTGTAGAATATATGTTTTGTCTGCTGTAAAAAAAATATATAGGCATTATGTGTGCTGTGAAAAACATGATTTATCTGATTTGAAAGATATATTTACAGCACACAAAGCATGAATTTCAAAGCAGATAAATCATGTTTTTCACAGAACACACAATACACATTTCACAGCAAACAAAACATATTTTACAGCACATGTAACATATATTTTACAGCACACAAAAAATGTGTTTTTGTTGTGCTGTGAAATATGTTCAGTGTGCTATGAAATACGCGTATTTTGTGTGCTATGAAATACGTATTTGTGTGCTATGAAATACTTATTTGTGTGGTATGAAATCCGTATTTTGTGTGCTATGAAATCCATATTTTGTGTGCTATGAAATCCGTATTTTGTGTGCTATGAAATACGTATTTTGTCTGCTGTGAAACATGTGTTTGACGTGGTGTGTAATATATATGTTGCGTTTGCTGTGAAATACGCGTATTGTTCTATACATCAGTGCAATTGTCTTAGCCGTATGGTTTAGCGAACCTAAATTAGTCATTTAATACAAACACAAATAACTAATCAGTAACATTTTGGTTTCATGGTCTGAACAATCGATTAAATGATAACGAAGTATTCGATATTGGATATAAGGCAATTATTACACACTTTCAACTGAGGAAAGATCAAGAGATTTGTTACATTTTGACACCTGAATGACTGATATTCAGGGGAAAATAATCTGGCGCCATTACTTTAACTGAACTGACGAATTACTAATGATTACTTTATTTTACTCAGAAATTACCGGCAGGAAGTCTCACTAAATTGAACTTTCGACTAGGGGCATACAGGTTAAAATGATAGAGTCGTATATAATGTATAATCACGTATAATCTGATTCATGTGAATCAGAACGCCATGAAGATCTTCCGTTCTTTTAGGTGAGAGAACACCTCAAGGCGAATAGATTGTATAACCTACGAAGTAGAGGAATTACAGGATTTATTTTTCACAGGATTTAAGGTTGGTAGGAAAGGAGGG
This sequence comes from Procambarus virginalis, assembly GCA_020271785.1. Classification (NCBI taxonomy): domain Eukaryota; kingdom Metazoa; phylum Arthropoda; class Malacostraca; order Decapoda; family Cambaridae; genus Procambarus; species Procambarus virginalis. Next base: position 5,859,173 of record WNGS01164437.1, read on the forward strand.
TAATTCAGCTCTCAATTGTTGTTTCTGCTGGTCAAAGGATTATATACATTGGAAGACGTGGCCTTTCGGTGTATATTATTCCGGTATATCTCGGGGTGTATACACAGAGATTTTTATTGCTGCCATATGGAGACGGCTAGTTTATTGTCCACCCCATACTCATCCTGTTTATTGTGCACCCCATACTCATCCTGTTTATTGGGCAGTCCATACTCATCCTGTTTATTGTGCACCCCATACTCATCCTGTTTATTGTGCACCCCATACTTTGATAGTGAACCCGTGACGAGACAAATAATTATACTGGTAACGATTAATCATCTACTGGCAATTCTACTACTACTACTACTCGTGTAACTCCTACAATAACTACTAATGCTACTTCCCCTGCTACTGTATTATTACAATTGTCACTACTACAATCACCACCACAATCACTAGCCAAGACTGCACACGAGAAGTGGTATGGAGTTGATCCCTTTGCATTGTTGGCCTGTTGAACTAATTAGGTGAATTATTCTGCCCGAAGTAGAAGGAGGGGGACAAGTGAGTAGAAGTAGAGTAGTATAGTAGTAGGCGGGGGAGGGGGGGGGGGAGAGGGAGGGAGGGGGGATTATCGGTAGGAGTTCTAGGTGATGAGGGGAAATTAAGGTGAGGGAAAAATCTTGTGTAGTTAAGGGACGTCTAATAGCGGCAAAGGGGCGGGGGGGGGGGGGCGGGGCGCTAATGGTGATGATAGAAAGGGCAAGGTTGATCAAGGGGGCGTTTGGTGAACACCGAGCTAGGTTTAGTGAACAAGGGATTATGTGTGAACAGCGAGGCGTGTTTGAATAATGAAGGGGGTTCATAATAGAGCACCCAGAGTGTGGGAAGATGTATAATTGCCACCCCAAACAGTTAGCACCTTTCAGGCCCTCGGTGCCACGAACCCACTCACAGCTGCTCTGAATACTGTAAACAATCCACGTCTTTCCTTTCACTGTCATCCTTAGCAACGCTACTTGATATCTTAAGTGGTTATACTGGGCTTCTTTTCACTTGATTTTACCTCGAGAACATAACTCCTTTCAAAGTGTTTATCTAAGGTGCATTAGAAGCGCCTTTACTATTCTATAAAATCTAAGGAAATATTGCTCATTATAGCAATGACGTGTTCATCATATCAGTAACGGGCTCAACACATCAATAACGTGTTCATCAGCATCATATAACTTTCAAAATATTGAATTATTCCAGTTCCACTTGTGGGATGAAAGCATAATTCCAGTTCCACTTGTGGGATGAAAGCATTATTCCAGTTCCACTTGTGGGATGAAAGCATTATTCCAGTTCCACTTGTGGGATGAAAGCATTATTCCAGTTCCACTTGTGGGATGAAAGCATTATTCCAGTTCCACTTGTGGGATGAAAGCATTATTCTAGTTCCACTTGTGGGATGAAAGCATCATTCCGTCTCCACTTGTGGCGTTCATAAGACCACTTCAAATCCCCTCGCGTTGTCTTCATATTTCCTAAGTATAAACTGGTTTATTCAATAGTGAATACATACAAAATTCCAATTGGTCTAGCACATAATGTATACAACGCTACATGGGCATGCAGTAGTATGTGTATTACAATATCATGGGTCTGGTGTGGGTACCGCAATTGGGTAAATCATCATGTGGTATTCATGATGACCTGACTGTGTGTGTGGGTCATCAATGTTCACTCAACTGTCTACTGCATCTAAATTGATGAGGGATGTGACCACGAGGCAGTTTTAGCATGAATATATATATATATACCGCTTCTATCAAAATAAGATGAGGAGACAGCAGACGAAACTCTTAAATAATTCTCTAACATGTATTCAACTTTTAGATGAAATGCAAAAGGGGTTTTATTTTTAAATGAAAAAATGTTAGTATTGGTTGATCTGAGGATCCAATTTGCAGTAATTGGATGATAAGAGCGTGATGCTGCAATACTTTGGGGAAACAGTATCTTGTATTAATTAACATTATCACGCTGGTTGAGTCACTTTTATAAACTATAAACAGTAGCTAGAGCGAGTCTTGTAAAAATTACAAGGGCGTGTGTCAGATCTATGTCCTGAGTATGTGTGTCTGAATCCTGAAGGGCGTGTGTCAGATCTATGTCCTGAGTATGTGTGTCTGAATCCTGAAGGGCATGTGTCAGATCTATGGGGTGAGTATGGGGTGGACAATAAACAAGATGAGTATGGGGTGTATACTACTAGTATACTACTAGTGTATACTACTAGTAGTATACTACTACTACTACTACACGAGTAGTAGTAGAATTGCCAGTAGATGACTAATCCTTACCAGTATAATAATTTTGTCTCGTCACAGGTTCACTATCAAAGTGGGGGTCACCATCAAGGGGGTGTCACTATCAAAAAGGGGGGGTCACCATACTAACAAACACAGTGCGTCCTGGCTCAACAACCTCCCTCCATGTTTCCTTGCTCCTGATGCCTCTGTCCACCCAGCAGTAAACTAGCACTTGGGCGTTAAAAGTACTCAGCAAAATTAACATATAACAGGAACTCATTTAACATTCACTGTGTTTCCTCAAGCAAGTGTGTGTGCTCTCCGAAACTGTAGAGAAATTGCGAAATTGCATTTCTAAGTGCATGTGACACATGCACACGCATGCGACACATGCACACGCATGAAAACACAGACACACAAGGCACACGTGCCGCAGGTGGTGCGGGCGGCGCACAGGTGTCGTGGCAGTTCAAAGGAGAAATATGTAGTGGCATCATAAATTCTTAACCTGATATATGAAGCTGTCACGGCGTGAAAACATCAGGATATCAGCCTACATTTCTCAGCGTCCCGCTATCCTTTAACACCTGTTCAAGTAATGCCACTCACTATATATATATATATATATATATATATATATATATATATATATATATATATATATATATATATATATATATATATATGTATATATATATATATATGTCGTACCTAGTAGCCAGAACTCACTTTTTGGCCTACTATGCAAGCCCCGATTTGCCTAATAAGCAAAGATTTCCTGAATTAATATATTTTCTCAAATTTTTTTCTTATGAAAAGATAAAGCTACCTATTTCATTATGTATGAGGTCAATTTTTTTTCATTGGAGTTAAAATTAACGTAGATATATGACCGAACCTAACCAACCCTACCTAACCTAACCTAACCTATCTTTATAGGTTAGGTTAGGTTAGGTAGCCGAAAAAGTTAGGTTAGGTTAGGTTAGGTAGGTTAGGTAGTGGAAAAACAATTAATTCATGAAAACTTGGCCTATTAGGCAAATCGGGCCTTGCATAGTAGGCTGACAAGTGCGTTCTGGCTACTAGGTACGACATATATATATATATATATATATATATATATATATATATATATATATATATATATATATATATATATATATATTTTCAATTAAAAAGGAAGGGAGTACCACCTCTGGCTGGAAGAAGGGGGACCCATAGCCTCGGAGGAAATCACACATAACGCATTGGAGGGAATGTAGGTCCCCTCCAATACAGTTTCTGTGTGCTTTTCTCCTACCACCCCCTTCATTTTTTTTATGCTTTATTGTGTATTTAAAGGTTACAAAACACACAAGACAAATGCCTAAAGGTTATATATATCCTGTTGTATCCTCAATCCTGTTGATTGACAGTTGAGAGGCGAGACCAAAGAGCCAGAGCTCAACCCCCCAAGCACAATTAGGTGAGTGCATACACAAACGCACACACACACATACACACACACACACACACACACACACACACACACACACACACACACACACACACACACACCACACACACACACACGCACACACACACACACACACACACACACACACACACACACACACACGACTGGCTACGACTGGTTGCACACCTGGAGAACATTAGATTTGTGAACAAGCATCAACATGGGTTCTGGACAGGGAAATCGTGCCTAACAAACCTTCTGGAATTCTATGATAAAATAACGAGGATAAGACAGGACAGAGATGGTTGGGCAGACTGTATATTTCTGGACTGCCAAAAAGCCTTTGATACAGTACCGCACATGAGACTGCTATTCAAACTCGAGAGGCAGGCGGGGGTAGGGGGAAAGGTCCTAGCATGGATAAGGAACTACCTAACAGGAAGGAGCAAAAGAGTTACGGTAAGGGGCGAGAAGTCGGACTGGCGAACAGTAACAAGTGGAGTACCACAAGGATCGGTGCTGGGACCAATTCTATTTCTTGTATATGTTAACGACATGTTTACGGGTGTAGAGTCCTACATGTCGATGTTTGCGGATGACGCAAAGTTGATGAGAAGAGTTGTGACAGATGAGGATTGCAGGATCCTCCAAGAGGACCTGAACAGGTTGCAGAGATGGTCAGAGAAATGGCTACTGGAATTCAACACGAGCAAATGTAAAGTTATGGAAATGGGACTAGGAGATAGGAGACCAAAGGGACAGTACACAATGAAGGGGAACAGCCTACCTGTGACGACGCGCGAAAGAGACCTGGGTGTGGACGTAACACCTAATCTATCTCCTGAGGCACATATAAATAGGATAACGACAGCAGCGTACTCTACACTGGCAAAAGTTAGAACATCATTCAGAAACCTAAGTAAGGAGGCATTTAGGGCTCTTTACACTGCCTACGTGAGGCCAGTCTTAGAGTATGCCGCCTCATCATGGAGTCCCCATCTAAAGAAGCACATAATGAAACTGGAAAAGGTTCAGAGGTTTGCAACGAGACTCGTCCCAGAGCTACGAGGGATGGGGTATGAGGAGCGCCTGGGGGAACTATGCCTTACGACACTAGAAAGAAGAAGGGAGAGGGGGGACATGATAGGAACGTATAAAATACTCAGAGGGATTGACAGAGTGGACATAGACGAAATGTTCACACGGAATAGTAACAGAACGAGGGGACATGGATGGAAGTTAGAAACTCAGATGAGTCACAGAGATGTTAGGAAGTTTTCTTTTAGCGTGAGAGTAGTGGGAAAATGGAATGCACTTAAGGAACAGGTTGTGGAAGCCAATACTATTCATGATTTTAAAACCAGGTATGATAGGGAAATGGGATAGGAGTCATTGCTGTAAACAACTGATGCTCGAAAGGCGGGATCCAAGAGTCAATGCTCGATCCTGCAGACACATATAGGTGAGTACATATAGGTGAGTACACACACACACACACACACACACAGAACATCTTCCAATCAATAAAAACCAGAAATTTCTAACAAATCGAAGTAGCAAATTAACAAATAATATTTATCGAAAATTAAGATAACAAGGAAAAACTGCATTGTGTCAAGTTCATATATTTTAGTGGAGTGCAATAAGAGAACAAATTGCAAGTTGCAGACTTCCCCCTGAAAATGAATAGCATTAAAAGAGAGCTGCAGTTTATTTAATTATTAAAAACAGCCAGGAAGCAGAAATACAAAAAAAATAATTCCATTATACACAAATTATTATAATTCCATTAATTTAGTATAAACAAAATATTTCACTTAGAGTCAAAGTTAAAGGAGTTAGCTCCAAGCATTGAGTAAAGAGGCGCAGATTAAGGTAAGGTCAGGTAAAGTAAGGGAAGGTCAGGTAAGGTAACAGTTGTTGAGGTGACTTGAGTACTTGGGGGGGGGTACCTGACTTAGACTTTCACAGGGAGGTGAGGTAAGGTCATAGAGAAGTGAGGTAAGGTCACAGAGAAGTGAGGTAAGGTCATAGAGAAGTGAGGTAAGGTCATAGAGAAGTGAGGTAAGGTCATAGAGAAGTGAGGTAAGGTCACAGAGAAGTGAGGTGAGGTCACACAAACCTTACCTAGGGGTAGTTTCAAAGGTTGGAAGACTATCCATTGTTACCAGATTCAAGTCCGTTAATTGAACGAAAAATTGGGGATTGGGGGGTGTACAAGGTGGTTACGAGAGAGGGAGAGAATTACGGGGCTATTCATGCCCGTGCCACCTCTTTGATGGCTTAATCTTTATCAATCAATCGAGGAAGAGAAAGTGGATGTTGTGTCTCAGTCCAGACCGGAGTCTAGAGTGTAGGGTTGGGGGTCACAGAGAAAAGAAAGACTGACGATCTGATTCACGAAGCAGTTACACGAGTACTTACGAACGTGAACATCTCTCCTCAATCTCTGACAGCTTCTGTTACATTTATTAAACAGTTTACAAGCATGATAACTTCATAATCAACTGTTGTTATGGTTATAAACAGCCTCCTGGTGCTTCGGAGCTCATTAACTGTTCAATAACTGTAAACAAAGCCGCCAAAGGTTGAGAAAAGATGGACAGGTTCGTAAGTGCTTGCGTAACTGCTTCGTGAATCTGGCTCACTTGTTTTCAAGGAAGCTTAATCACTGCTGTATGTTGAGTGAGTACTGGTCCCTTATGTTCAAAACATCACAAGTGTTGATAGTTCAATTGCCTTGTTGGGGAAGATAGATTAGGATTTTTATACTGAACTAATTAAATAAATATATAATATTAAACTGTCCATTGGGCATATCCATTCGTTCCTGTTTATTCATTCATAGAGACCCAAGACCCAAGTATCCTGTGGGGCATCTCCTTAAGATGTAGTTACGATTGTTAGCATATTAAATTATCTTTCTCCCGCCCGTAATTATCAAGAAATGTTTTAGAATGACTTGCCTGCCAATGTATCGTGAGAGTCGACTGTGTTCCCCTTCTCTTCCCTGTGCCAATGTCGATATTCAGGAACAGGTCACAGTAGGTGATTGACAGGGTACGGTGCCTCACCACCATCTACAGTAATTAACATCATTAACCCCTCCGTGGCTGGTATCCTTAACCGTCGGTCATTGTAAAGTACGGTCATTGTAAAGTACATTGTAAAGTAAATTGAAAAGTTTCCATCAGAGGAGAAGGTGGTGACAGCGTTAAATAGTTTAACTTAACTTTTAACGACTGGCTTGGTGACGGGGTTATAGAGAATGATAGCCAGGTGTCTGGTGTTATAGAGAATGATAGTCAGGGTGTGGTGTTATAGAGAATGATAGCCAGGTGTGTGGTGTTATAGAGAATGATAGCCAGGTGTGTGGTGTTATAGAGAATGATAGCCAGGTGTGTGGTGTTATAGAGAATGATAGCCAGGTGTCTGGTGTTATAGAGAATGATAGCCAGGTGTGTGGTGTTATAGAGAATGATAGCCAGGTGTGTGGTGTTATAGAGAATGATAGCCAGGTGTGTGGTGTTATAGAGAATGATAGCCAGGTGTGTGGTGTTATAGAGAATGATAGCCAGGTGTTTGGTGTTATAAATGGTGGAATAACAAAATAAAAGTGTTAAAATTGCACAGAAGTAAAGAGGTAAGTTATAAATACGTTATAAGGTAAGGTAATCATTAGGAGAACCACTAAGCCGCTATGACTATATAGCAGCACATTCCAGAGTGAACAGCACATTCCAGAGTGAACAGCACATTCCAGAGTGAACAGCACATTCCAGAGTGAACAGCACATTACTGAGTGAACAGCACATTCCAGAGTGAATAGCACATTCCAGAGTGAACAGCACATTCTACAGCAGGCAGCACATTCCAGAGTGAACAGCACATTACTGAGTGAACAGCACATTCCAGAGTGAATAGCACATTCCAGAGTGAACAGCACATTCTACAGCAGGCAGCACATTCCAGATTGAACAGCATATTCTACAGCAGGCAGCACATTCCAGAGTGAACAGCACATTCCAGAGTGAACAGCACATTCCATAGTGAACAGCACATTCTACAGCAGGCAGCACATTCCAGAGTGAACAGCACATTCCAGAGTGAACAGCACATTCCACAGCAGGCAGCACATTCCAGAGTGAACAGCACATTCCAGAGTAAACAGCACATTCCAGAGTGAACAGCACATTCCAGAGTAAACAGCACATTCCAGAGTGAACAGCACATTCCAGAGTAAACAGCACATTCCAGAGTAAACAGCACATTCCAGAGTGAACAGCACATTCCAGAGTGAGCAACACATTTCAAGGTAACACTGACAGAAGATAAGGTGACGGACGCAGTCAGCAAAACACAGAGAACATGAGGCAGCTTCTCACTTGTACACAGAGACATTCACAGCAAAACACAGCAGCAGAAAACAATAACATTCTTCGAGTCATATTGTATTTCCGAAAAAGGACAAAATCATAAAAAAAAGACTTGAATGACTATGTTCCAATATACCCTTTTTCCCCCAGTTGTTTATACCTTCTAAAATCTGAACATTTCTGAAAATCTGAGAAAACAAAATCTGAAAATTTCAATTTTTTAAACGATCAAGAGTATGTGTGTATTTAAAAGCAGCTGTAATACGAGCTTACAATCCTAAGTCCTATAAAGACATCTTTCTGAAATACAAGGAATACGGGTTGTTCACGTGATTAATAGACTATTGACTATTACACGACTCTATGTAACGTATAGATAATAGACAAAGTGATCACGAGTCAAAAGACCTGCAATCCACTTTTTCACTTACGAAGAAGTAATTATTCAGAGCAGATCCTCTATGAATGACTTTACTCTATCTCAATTACTTTATTTTCTCCAATTAAAGTATCGAACAAATTTCACTCTGTAGAGATGCAAATCTGACAGAACTCTCAGTTTAACGTAAGACATCGTAGGGATATTAGTGGGACGTAATAGGAAATACTCACCCAACAGGTCTGGCCGAGCGCTAAGATGCGACAGAAGCGACGTAAAACACTGCACAATCCCTCATTACATTCCTTTTAAAACAATTTGCTGACCCCTAGTATATACCACTCTAATTCTTTTGACCATGTCGTGGTATAGTCGACCTAAAGCGCGCCTGGGAACACCAGGCGCATACGTTCGAAACCTCACCACGGCTGCCCTTGGATTAGCACACTAGTGCTACGGAAGGTGTTAGAAACGTGAGGCAATTGGCTATTATGTGACAGCTATGAGTTAGCGGACGAAATTCGAATTACATTTACCATTTAGAAAGATGAGAGAGTGTCATGAAGGAGAAAGGGGCCATTTGCGAGGTTTTTCTATAATTTTACCACTAGTTCCTGCCACCGAGCAGGGGCCCTCAGATACAGGAAATGTGTAGGAGAGTAGAGATAATTAGGTACGGTAGGTGACAGACAGATGTGTCTCTTAGGGTACAAAAACGTGTATACACACACACACCACACACACACACACCCACACACACACACACACACACACACACCACACACACACACACACACACGTCGAAGTCGTTGAAGCTAGTTAGATTCAAGTTTTAAGTGTAAAAATTATAAAAGCGTGAGAAATAAGTCATTGCATTAATCTAAGAACGTTCGGGGAGGCGGGTCCAGGAGCCTAGCTCTGCCCGTACTCACCTAGCACATCTGGTGAGTACATCCACGGGCAAGGTCCAAGCTCTAGGGTCGTAGTCCAAAGGGACCGGATTCGATTCCCGTTCGAAATAGAAACAATAAATGGGCTGAGTTTCGTTCACATGATGCATCTGTTCACCCAGCATTAAATAGGTACCTGGGAGTTAGACAGCTGCTACTGGCTGCCACATGGGAGGAGGTGTGTATGTGTGAAAGAAAAATATGTAGTAGATATGTAGTAGATTTGTTCATGTAGTAGATATGATAGAAGAACAATAGGTTGGGACGGTCAGCCTAACTAACAACAGTCAGCAACACTAACAACAGCCAGTTACACTAACAACAATCAGCTATACTAACAACAGTCAGCTATACTAACAACAGTCAGCTACACTAACAACAGTCAGCTACACTAACAACAGTCAGCTATACTAACAACAGTCAGCAACACTAACAACGCAACACTAACAACAGTCAGCAACACTAACAACAGCCAGTTACACTAACAACAATCAGCTATACTAACAACAGTCAGCTATACTAACAACAGTCAGCTACACTAACAACAGTCAGCTACACTAACAACAGTCAGCTACACTAACAACAGTCAGCAACACTAACAACAGCCAGCAACACTAACAACAGTTAGCTACACTAACAACAGTCAGCTACACTAACAACAGTCAGCAACACTAACAACAGTCAGCTACACTAACAACAGCCAGCAACACTAACAACAGCCAGCAACACTAACAACAGCCAGCTACACTAACAACAGCCAGCAACACTAACAACAGTCAGCAACACTAACAACAGCCAGCAACACTAACAACAGTCAGCTATACTAACAACAGTCAGCTACACTAACAACAGCCAGCTACACTAACAACAGTCAGCTATACTAACAACAGCCAGCAACACTAACAACAGTCAGCAACACTAACAACAGTCAGCTACACTAACAACAGTCAGCTATACTAACAACAGCCAGCAACACTAACAACAGTCAGCAACACTAACAACAGTCAGCTACACTAACAACAGCCAGCTACACTAACAACAGCCAGCAACACTAACAACAGCCAGCTATACTAACAACAGTCAGCTACACTAACAACAGTCAGCAACACTAACAACAGTCAGCTACACTAACAACAGCCAGCTACACTAACAACAGTCAGCTATACTAACAACAGCCAGCAACACTAACAACAGTCAGCAACACTAACAACAGTCAGCTACACTAACAACAGTCAGCTATACTAACAACAGCCAGCAACACTAACAACAGTCAGCAACACTAACAACAGTCAGCTACACTAACAACAGCCAGCTACACTAACAACAGCCAGCAACACTAACAACAGCCAGCTATACTAACAACAGTCAGCTACACTAACAACAGTCAGCAACACTAACAACAGTCAGCTACACTAACAACAGTCAGCTACACTAACAACAGTCAGCAACACTAACAACAGTCAGCTACACTAACAACAGCCAGCTACACTAACAACAGCCAGCTACACTAACAACAGCCTGCTACACTAACAACAGCCAGCTACACTAACAACAGCCAGCTACACTAACAACAGCCAGCTACACTAACAACAGCCAGCTACACTAACAACAGTCAGCAACACTAACAACAGCCAGCTACACTAACAACAGCCAGCTACACTAACAACAGCCAGCTACACTAACAACAGCCAGCAACACTAACAACAGCCAGCAACACTAACAACAGTCAGCAACACTAACAACAGCCAGCAACACTAACAACAGCCAGCAACACTAACAACAGCCAGCAACACTAACAACAGTCAGCAACACTAACAACAGCCAGCAACACTAACAACAGTCAGCTACACTAACAACAGCCAGCTACACTAACAACAGCCAGCTACACTAACAACAGCCAGCTACACTAACAACAGCCAGCTACACTAACAACAGCCAGCAACACTAACAACAGTCAGCAACACTAACAACAGCCAGCTACACTAACAACAGCCAGCAACACTAACAACAGTCAGCAACACTAACAACAGCCAGCTACACTAACAACAGCCAGCAACACTAACAACAGCCAGCAACACTAACAACAGTCAGCAACACTAACAACAGCCAGCAACACTAACAACAGCCAGCAACACTAACAACAGCCAGCAACACTAACAACAGCCAGCAACACTAACAACAGCCAGCAACACTAACAACAGCCAGCAACACTAACAACAGTCAGCAACACTAACAACAGCCAGCAACACTAACAACAGCCAGCAACACTAACAACAGTCAGCAACACTAACAACAGCCAGCAACACTAACAACAGCCAGCAACACTAACAACAGCCAGCAACACTAACAACAGCCAGCAACACTAACAACAGCCAGCAACACTAACAACAGTCAGCAACACTAACAACAGCCAGCTACACTAACAACAGCCAGCAACACTAACAACAGTCAGCAACACTAACAACAGCCAGCAACACTAACAACAGCCAGCAACACTAACAACAGCCAGCAACACTAACAACAGTCAGCAACACTAACAACAGCCAGCAACACTAACAACAGCCAGCAACACTAACAACAGCCAGCAACACTAACAACAGCCAGCAACACTAACAACAGCCAGCAACACTAACAACAGCCAGCAACACTAACAACAGCCAGCTACACTAACAACAGTCAGCTACACTAACAACAGCCAGCAACACTAACAACAGTCAGCAACACTAACAACAGCCAGCTACACTAACAACAGCCAGCTACACTAACAACAGCCAGCAACACTAACAACAGCCAGCTACACTAACAACAGCCAGCTACACTAACAACAGTCAGCAACACTAACAACAGCCAGCTACACTAACAACAGCCAGCTACACTAACAACAGCCAGCTACACTAACAACAGCCAGCTACACTAACAACAGCCAGCTATACTAACAACAGCCAGCTACACTAACAACAGCCAGCAACACTAACAACAGCCAGCTACACTAACAACAGCCAGCTATACTAACAACAGCCAGCAACACTAACAACAGCCAGCAACACTAACAACAGCCAGCAACACTAACAACAGCCAGCAACACTAACAACAGCCAGCAACACTAACAACAGCCAGCAACACTAACAACAGCCAGCAACACTAACAACAGCCAGCAACACTAACAACAGCCAGCTACACTAACAACAGCCAGCAACACTAACAACAGCCAGCTACACTAACAACAGCCAGCTACACTAACAACAGCCAGCAACACTAACAACAGCCAGCTACACTAACAACAGCCAGCAACACTAACAACTGCCAACTACACTAACAACAGCCAGCAACACTAACAACTGCCAACTACACTAACAACAGCCAGCTACACTAACAACAGCCAGCTACACTAACAACAGCCAGCAACACTAACAACTGCCAACTACAACAGCACTTTCGTCCACATTAACAATCCATAAACAACAAAATCCACCACACCACCCCCCCCATCAACACCTAATTACAACAGCTACAACATCTACACCTGCAGCAAACACCTACAACAACAACAACAGCTGCTGGTTACAACAACAACCACCAACTACAACCACATACAACCATCGTTATTATCAATTAATTGTGGAGTTGGGGGGGAGTGGTAGGAGGGCGACCATGTACCTATCTTGCTTGAAATCAGTGGCGACCAGTTTCAGAATATCAAGTGGATTGACCGACAGCCTGTGACAGCCAAAATAGCCCAATAGCTAGTTAGTGGCCGGGAACGGGTCCCAGATAAAGCTGAAAACAAGGAAACACTTAATTAGAAGACGGTGATTAACGATGTCCCTAACCAGTATTAAAGATAATAGGAGAGAGAGGGAGGGAGAGAGAGAGGGAGAGAGAAAGAGAGAGAAAGAGAGAGAGAGAGAGAGGCAGGCAGCTGATCCATGGTGGCTTCGTCCCTATCACCAAAGTTTTAGGAAATTTTGTACTTTCCCTCCCAACCCATTTTAGAATATTGACAAAAACTTGACACCAAAAATTGTTTGTTGTACAGCGTGAAGGGATGAACTAATTAATATGGCTAGTACAATAGTTTTAATAAGCTGACGTGTGTGATTTTTGTAGGAACTTTTGATTTTGTGTATTTGTGTATTTTAGACATTAGGAATCACTCTCAGAAATACACAGAGCGCTGAGTATACGCCGTTTTCTGTTACGGTTAATATTTTGTATAAAGCTTGTGTTGTATAATGAGTAGCATTACGTCCTCCTGATAGAACGTCATATTTTGACGTATAACTTCACACAAGGCCAAAAACTGTCATACTAGAAAATGGCAGCAGCTCGCAAAAATGACATATTGTCCCGTTTTCTGCTGTAGGTCCTCTGGAACGTTAGGATAATAGTATTTTAGCACGACAGTTTCTTGACGTTAGAGAACCCTTACGAGGAAGGGGGCAGAGACTCAAAGGTCGGGCAGGACTATGCACCCTGTGACCACTAAAGACCCAACTGCCCTCGAAAACACACCCAAACAAGACCAAACGCCGTCAATGGCAGAAATAATTGGGGCCTTTTAAGTGACAGGAACAATAATTAAGGCAAACTTGTGGACCGATCGCCTCTGCTGATATGGCTAAATGATTTTCTTAATTAATTTGGAAAGTTGGAGAACGTCAACACAAGGAGCTGATAGCACGATAGTTTCTGGACTCTGAAATCGACAAGGAAATAGGGGAGGCCACAGGCGCGAAAAACATCTTATAAAAAATCATTAACTACATCAAAAGATGTCTTACGCCCACTCCCTACCGCCCTGCTCGAAACCCACTTGTGGGAGGCCCGAAACATCCATCAGAAAGAGGAACGAAGGAGCGAAACTAAGATGAAAACAGACGGTAGAGGCGGAGGTTGGTGACACACCGTCGCGCACCTCGATAGTACGATAACTTACACGTCGCCGCGACACACAGCCGGCGTACGATAATGGGCAAAAGTGTTCGTAGTGTAAATAATGGCATTTAACAGTTGGGTAAATCAGTGAAGTGAAAGAATACATCCAGAGAGGATTTACATCCATTCACGCGTACTTTTTTTTTTTAGTTTAAATACACGTACTTGTGTGTGTGTGTGTGTGTGTGTGTGTGTGTGTATGTGTGTGTGTGTGTGTGTGTGTGTGTGTGTGTGTGTGTGTGCGTGCGTGCGTGCTTTGAAAGCTTGAGTGGTTCCCAAGCTGTATTTGAACAGCAGTCTAACCCTGTCCATGGAGAACAGAAGAAAAAATATATATATATATTCTGGTTAGCATTGTAAATGTGTGGCCACGTCTGTGGTAGAAAAAAAGAAGTTCATTCAGTGATCACAGAAGGGCTCGAACCCTAGACCGTCAGGATGGAAGCTCAGTACTGTGCCCAAATGCTACCAACGAAGTCCCCTCAGAGCCACAATCATCTACCCAGCAAACACAATACGTAACTGTCTCTATTTTCCGCTTGTTACAACTTGTAATAAAATTGTTACATCTCGGTATAACATTTTTATGACACATTAGAAAGTCGTTACAACTTTGCTATATTGATTGTTATAACTTGTTAGGTGTTACAACTTGTTCGAATGTTGTAGCAACGTCTCAGTTTCATTGTGTGTTTGGGAGGTGATACCCAATACATCATGGGTTTGCTACCCAATGCGAGACTTGTCCTGCACCCCTCTGTTACTGAGGATATACTGACAAGCTTTAGTATATAAAGCTTGTCAGTATATCAAGCTTGTCAGTATATCAAACATATATACTAAACAAGCATATAACAAGCTTGTTCTATAACAAGCTTGTTCTATAACAAGCTTTAAGCTAACAACATATAGCTTAAATATAACAAGCTTTATCCAGACGTCAATTCAATTGATTACAAACAAATAATTTCTATCCTGTTGAAAGGATTTTCAACAGGCTAGAAATGATTTCTAGACTTGAAATTTACAGCTACACTGTAAATTTCAGCTACAGCTTTTAACAACGGTAATATGCACTGTAAATTACTGCAACTTGAAGAAGAGGTATTGGTTGGCGGGGGACCAGGAGCTAAACTTCACTCTCACTTCACTAGTGCAGTGGGACTGCACTAGTAACAGTTCCTTTATGAATAAATTATCCTCAAATAAGGTTTTCAGGATTTATATGTGTGGGATTAAATAATATAAAAAAGGAATCCTTGATTATTCTCACTAAAAATGTGTGTGGCCAGTGATCGATTAAACCTTTCTTTTAAACATGTACCTGAATTTACCCGAGAGCCACTGACACTAGTGGCTTCGACGAGGACAGGAAGCCGGCGGCTTGTACTTGCGTATCTTAAAATTATATTAGATAAAGTAGCATATAATTATCGAGGACACTGGAATATTATAGAAAAAATTAATAATTATTACTAAATTTGTTTTATTACTAAGTTTTTTTTATGATAACAAAAATTTAGTAATGACAAAAGTTTAACAATGATCATATAAGTTTTGTAAACCCAACAGAACAAGTTCAGTAAATACGTTTCAGTACAAAAAACGCTCAATTTTCATTAGTTTTTCAATAAAAAAGTAAGCGAATAAAAGAGTATAGTACCATTACGTACTATAAATGAAATCTACAAATATGAACTGTTAGACTAAAGAAAAATATATACCCAACAACACCACCACTTGAGACATCAAATCAGGTGAAAAAACCCACTTCTAACTTTAGCTAGAACTGAAACAGTTCTTGAATCACAAACCCCTACTGAACAAAAACACAAGGGCTGTAATGAGGGTTCGAACCTTCGTCCGGGATGATCCCAAACGCGCATTTTGTGAATGCTGCTCCAGAAACCTGTCAAAAGAAGTGTGGAATCTCTCCTTCGGAAATGCATGTCTCCTTGTGGCACGAAGGAGTTAATAGATAGTTATTAAGAACATAGAAATTCATTGCAGACGATGAGTCACAATAACGTGGCTAAAGTATGTTGACCAGACCACACACACTAGAAGGTGAAGGGACGACGACGTTTCGGTCCGTCTTGGACCATTCTCAAGTCGATTGTGAATGGACAATCGACTTGAGAATGGTCCAGGACGGATCGAAACATCGTCGTCCCTTCACCTTCTAGTGTGTCGTCTGGTCAACATACATATACATTGTTTAGCCTTCATCACCCCGTAATACCCTAAAAAAAATACAAGAAAGCATCAAGACAGAAGAGGGAGATAATGCAATTTAAGTATTACTAAGCAGGACAAATTGACTTCCAAAGATGCCGCCACAGCAAGAGGTCTCCACAACACAACACCCACCCAGGGAGCCAAGTGACAAGAATGGTCTTCAAGACCATGTCATCAGCACGCAGTCATAAATGTTTCATGAATCTGTGGTTTATGTCAGTCCGTCCTTCTCCCCCCCCAGCTCAACAGCCAAGTTTCAGTGGCATTTACACCACAGAGCATCAAACTAAACCCTCCCCCCCCTACCCACATGCCCACGTCCTGTGCCCCGAGGAGAAGAAGAGACAGTAGAATGAGACTCGATTCTGTTCGTAATTCCCAGCGCACGCACGACCTAACCTCACCATTTGCACGCTGTCACAATGTTGTAACAAGTGTAATGACGTTAAATAACAGTTGAATGTTGTGTTTGCTTTGTTCCCTCCTGCGCCGTCACTGAGCAATCAGCTGAAATCAACTGAAATCAAGATGATTGTTGACTAGGCCACACACTAGAAGGAGAAGGGACGTTCTGACGTTTCGGTCCAATCGAAAATCGACTTGAGAATGGTCCAGGACGGACCGAAACGTCGTCGTCCTTTCACCTTCTAGTGTGTGGTCTTGTCAACATACTTTAGCCACGTTATTGTGACTCATCGCCTGCAACTGAAATCAACTTTTTCGTGGTCTGCAACGTCGTGGTCTTGGCACAGACCCGAGACTGCAACGCGGCATGACCGTATAGTCTCTTAAGATCACAGAGAGGAAGGTACTGATTAAGCTGGGATTACGGTTAATGTTTTCAAGCTGTTTAAGAGACATGCGGTGCTTCATGCTTTTTGAAGCTGGTTTTATCTCATTTATTCGCTCATTTGTAAATTCGTCGAATAATACTGAACCAATGATTCAAATATTCTTACATTGACGAACATTAAATTAAATCACTAATAAACAAATCACAAATGATAAATTATCACAAATGATTATCACAAATTTCACAAAATTTCACAAATGATTAT
>WNGS01164437.1:5902576-5924207 GCA_020271785.1 Procambarus virginalis
CAGAAATCACAATAGCGTGATGAACCATGTAGTGGCACAGTCGATTAAGCGCGTTTGGGATCCTCTCGGACATAAGTTCGAACCCTATCACGGCCCTTGTGGATTTGTTCATAACTGTTGCTTTTTTCTGCTTCTGTGTGTAGCAACAGTTTATCTCTACAAACTATCTACATACGAGACAGAAAATTTAAGATATCTGCCCAAATATCTTCAAGATTCTTAGCTTTTAACTAAAATCCCCAACTAAAAAGTTATCTTTGCGATGAAAGTCAAGTGCAAATACCTTGTGAAATTGAGAAATGTTAATCATACAAAAGGTAGATTATTATTTACAATTCAAAAAAACGAAAACATGAATGTCTAGAACCTCAGTTGAGCTCACTAACTATATTAAAATGTTGGGGTTCTCCATGTCTTATAAATTGATCTGACATTCACTGTTTACGTGAATCGCTTCCAAGACTGAAGCATTTTAAAATCGCCTTTTAAAAATCCCCCAAACAATAACAGACTCAAAGGTCGTCTTCTGGAACGCTTTTGAAAAGTTCAGCAATAGAATGGTAACAAAAATACCCTTTCAAAGAAAGAATGAAAAATATCCTAAGATTATCTCTTAAAAATGCAAGACGTTCCAGAAGACACTATTGCTAAAATTGCATCAAGAATGATGGATATCAACATGCATTCATCTGATTTTGTATTTATTTACCCTTGGAATTGAAGGAGGACTTCGTGTTTTCAAATCTTAAATCCCTTATATAGTTGATACTCAATGATCACAGCATGAACGATCTTCATAGACGAAAGACTCTCGTTGATTTTGCAACTTTCAACAAAAGAAAATGTTACAACTTTCAACAAAAGAAAATTTTCAGACTGATCCAGGCTCCCCCTGGAAGGTGAGCTACCTGGCTCTCTCTTGAGCGTCAACCACCCGGCTCACTTATCACTCAAAAAGGCTGCCAATTCAATTTCAGACTTAAGTCCACAACCCCTTTGTCCAGTTACTCCTAATGGTCTCTCACTTACCAGAGTCCGTAAGGCTGTCTCATGTCAATTCTTAATTCGTTTTGTCGAATGACTTTAGCCCTATGTTGAGGTCCCCCTCGCCCCCCCCCCCCCACACCTCCAAAACAAGGTTTAACTGCTGCTTCTGTCCAGGAAGCAACCCACGCTTGATATCCTTGCATCTGTGTACTGCTGGATGGACACAGCAACTGCTGCAAATGAATGGACATACCTACAGACCCGTATGTATGTATTAACACGTTGTACTGAACGGGGTGAGAATAGCTTGAGCTACCTCATCCCTTTGTGTGTATTTTACCTCAATAAACTTATTTCAATTTAAATTCAATTTCTACAGACCTGCTGCAACTTCTGACTGTCACATATACATTGCCAGTCAGCAAGTTATGCCTCACAGTCATAAAACAATGTGTATACAAATAAATTAACATACTAATAAATAGAAAACGCTAAATAAACAAAAAAAAAGCCAAAAGAACAAAAAATATATGTTAAAAAGCCCGGGACAGCATCTCAGGAAGTACAGGCATACTTGCTATGTAAATATATTCCAGAAGGCCACACGCACGAACGCACAGCTAAACATTTCTAACCATTTTCTTGCTACATTTCTTTATATTTGTAATGCGCTCTATATATTCTCTACCACTGCGCCACCTACAGCTCAGGGCTTCTCTCCACCACCATTTTTACGCATCTACGAGCGGAAACTTACAGACGATGAATAATCTATAAAAATTTAATTTTTTTCCCCTCTTCTTGCATAGCAAACGCCCTGGAAAAGTGTTATTAATGAAAGTTAAATGCGATGAATAATTTTTTTTGAAGTGATAAGCTCAAGGGGTCCTGACTCCGTAGGTGAGCCAAGTCATGTGTATTCAAGCTTACCCATGGGGTAAGCTTGTGGGTCCCCAACCTTTTTTTTTTTTTAGGAGGGCAGGGAAGGGGAGGGGGGAAGAATTTGGGGCCTGGGGAATAAAATCGTTCAAATGAGATGACATATCAAGTCGAAGTTTATATAATATGTTCCGTACAGGAACAAACTTGTCTAAATCTATGTTGACGATTTTCATTCCATTCACTTGGGCCATCGGGGCCTCGAACCATAGACCACATAAACAGCAGCCCGCACCTCTAGCTATTTAGGAGAATTTTATACACGCTGTGATCAGACGGCAGCCAACAGGAAATGGAAAATTGATGTGAAGAGAGTGTCACTCGCCCAAGACCCAACCGGTCATTCTAATCAGAGCTCAAAAATCTTTCTCTTTTCAATCAATCAATCAATCGATCAATTCTCAGGTCATGCTGGTCCAGACCAAAAAGACCCGTTCATAAATTTTAACGTGGTGCATAATCTGAACCGTAATTTTCTCCAGTATAAATTAATACTATTTTATATTAGAGTCTGCATCCAGGGGAGTGTGTGTGTGTGTGTATTTGTACTCACCTATTTGGGCTTGCGGGGGTTGAGCTTTGTCTCTTTGGTCCCGCCTCTCAACTGTCAATCAACTGGTGTACAGATTCCTGAGCCTACCGGGCTCTGTCATATCTACACTTGAAACTGTGTATGGAGTCAGCCTCCACCACATCACTGCTTAATATATATGTGTGTGTGTGTGTGTGTGTGTGTGTGTGTGTGTGTGTGTGTATATGTGTGTGTGTGTGTGTGTGTGTTCACCTAATTGTGCTTGCGAGGGTTGAGCTTTGGCTCTTTGGTCCCGCCTCAAAGCCTTTAGTCCCGTCCTGCCTGTGTGTGTGTGGGGGGGGGGGGCAGGAATCACCCTACCATCAGCAACACACTTCATTTCACAACCTTCTCTCCGGCCTTTTTCCCTTACAGTCAGGCACTATCAATAGCCACAGGGAGCAGAAGGGGGGAAAAAGTGAATAAACCCATAACACACTTTTATTTGTCCAGCCCTTTCGCCTCTTACCCCCATTCCCCTTATTCTCCCTTAACAGCATGGGTAAAGCCCTACTTCCTCTACCCTGCCTCACAAACTCCTCTCTCTCTCTCTACCTTGCCTCACAACCTCCTCTCTCTGCCTCACAAACTCCTCCCTGTGCCCTGCCTCACAAACTCCTCCCTCTCCAGCCTCACCCCTCTCCCCTCCTTCCCCACTTTCTCTCTCTCTCTCAACTAACACACACACAGTAAGACCTCCCCCCCCCAACGAGACCTCGCTAACTGATGGTCCTCGGACTAACGAGCACCGGCCTAGCACCAATTAAAATCCTGAAGAGGGTGCCAACTTCGCAAAAAATAGCAAGGTGGTGTTTCGTTAGCTCTGCAAAGGTTAATTGTCTCTACTTCAATTTAATGACGTTTGTGGCCCCTTTCCCGATGAAATCTGGTAAACAATTAAAAGTTTGGGAGCGGAATATATGGCAGAGACTCTGGAATAGTGTGTGAACTTGTTCTAATGGAAAACTGGAAGCCATTACAGTCTGGAACTGCTTTGGAAGTTCAACTGCATAATTTTCCGTGTGGAAATGTTTATATGGGGGTTTTTTGGGGGAATATTCTTTTATATCCTTTTATGCTTTTTTATAAGTAATATATCTCTGTAGGCCTTAATAATTTTATGACTGAGCTTCTAGCTTAAATATAATTTAGTTTATATTCCTTAAAATATACACTAATAATTGAGACAAGACTGCAAATATTTGTTTTGCCAACGTAATTGACTGCAAAGTATTTATTTGCCAGCATAATTGACTGCAAAGTATTTATTTGCCAGCATAATTGACTGCAAAGTATTATTTGCCAGCATAATTGACTGCAAAGTATTTATTTGCCAGCATAATTGACTGAAAGTATTATTTGCCAGCATAATTGACTGCAAGTATTTATTTGACAGCATAATGACTGCAAAGTATTTATTGCCAGAATAATTGACTGCAAAGTATTTATTTGCCCAGCATAATTGACTGCAAAATAATAAACTGAAACACAAGATATTAAAAAAATGGTCACGAACCCTTAAAATTTGTATATTTGCTGGAATGAAATAATTCTTAGATGCAAATATTATATTAAATGAAAATTGCTAAGAGTTTCTTCGAAGGAGTAACTTATAGAAAGTATCAATTATATTTGACGTCAGACATTTTAGTTAGCGGTTGACTACGTCATTCCGGTGACGTTCGGGTGGCAACCCCGACGTCGCTGAGATGACAGCGACGTCAAGGTCGACGTCATTGGTCAAGAAAGAACGTTTTCTCGGGATTGCGTCTTTTGCATTGTGTGGCCCATCTGTTCTTTGCTACTGCGCTGTGTTGCTGCTTCTTTGTGTTGCTCCTTGTCGCTGTCTGCGGTGCTCCTTGTCGCTGTCTGCGGTGCTCCTTGTCGCTGTCTGTGTTGCTCCTTGTCGCTGTCTGTGTTGCTCCTTGTCGCTGTCTGTGTTGCTCCTTGTCGCTGTCTGTGTTGTTCCTTGTCGCTGTCTGCGTTGCTCCTTGTCGCTGTCTGCGGTGCTCCTTGTCGCTGTCTGCGGTGCTCCTTGTCGCTGTCTGTGTTGCTCCTTGTCGCTGTCTGCGGTGCTCCTTGTCGCTGTCTGCGGTGCTCCTTGTCGCTGTCTGTGTTGCTCCTTGTCGCTGTCTGTGTTGCTCCTTGTCGCTGTCTGTGTTGCTCCTTGTCGCTGTCTGTGTTGTTCCTTGTCGCTGTCTGTGTTGCTCCTTGTCGCTGTCTGTGTTGCTCCTTGTCGCTGTCTGTGTTGCTCCTTGTCGCTGTCTGTGTTGCTCCTTGTCGCTGTCTGTGTTGTTCCTTGTCGCTGTCTGCGTTGCTCCTTGTCGCTGTCTGCGGTGCTCCTTGTCGCTGTCTGCGGTGCTCCTTGTCGCTGTCTGTGTTGCTCCTTGTCGCTGTCTGCGGTGCTCCTTGTCGCTGTCTGCGGTGCTCCTTGTCGCTGTCTGCGGTGCTCCTTGTCGCTGTCTGCGGTGCTCCTTGTCGCTGTCTGCGGTGCTCCTTGTCGATGCCTGCGTCTGTTCTCAATGTTGCTCCTGCCAGCTTTCTGTGTTGTAACCTGAGGCTGTTTAAGTATCATTATTCCTTATGACTCCATGACTATGTTCACCGTTGCATACTGTTGCTTGCAGTGTTGCTGTGATGGTGGATGAACTCTTCCGGGTTGCTTCTTGCCTTCTATGTAGGTCCACGTTGCTCTTGACTTGCAATTTTCATCCGCTTTGCAGGCTGCTTTTTTTTTTAGTATTTGTACTATTTACTATTTGTTAAAAAAAAAAAAAAGGTCCCGGCCCCCGAATTAATGGATGAGTATTTCTTTTAAGGCCTCCTGGAGAATTATTTCTCTCCTGTGTGATTGGCTGACATATGCAAGCGTGTGTGTGATTGGTTGATGTGAGGAAGCGTGCGTGTGATTGGTTAATGTCCACCGTCTTGTGACGTCAGTGAGTGCAGCCCAATCCTTAACTGTAGCCTCTATTCACCCAGCAGTAAATGGGTACCTGGCTGTTGAACAATTTGGCGGGTCGTATTCCAGGGAACATTAAGATTAAGGACCTGCCCGAAACGCTACGCGTGCTAGTGGCTGTACAAGAATGTAAGAACGCTTTTATATATATAAATAAATAAATAAAAAAAATGTGGTGGAGGCAAACTCCATATATAGTTCAAATGCAGATATGATAGAGCCCAGTAGGCTCAGGAATCTGTACACCATTTGATTGATAGTTGAGAGGCGGGACCAAAGAGCCAGAGCTCAACCCCCCCGCAAGCACAACTAGGTGAGTACAGTGACTGACTTCTGTGTGCACAAAATAATAATTTTATATTATGTATATATAGTGATGGAAAAAAAAGTGTGTGTAGGTGTTCGGCAGTCCTTCCAATGGCTGGTGTCAATGCCAATCACATTTACAAAACAATAGGAGAAAAAGAAGATGACTGCGTGGCTGTTGCCTCCTGTGGTCAAGTATAACGGAAAAACACGCAAAACAAATAGTATGAACAATGATATTTTAATTAACTTGAAAATAAATATGAACAAAGATAATATTCCCTTGGTTATGTACAGTGCGAAAAAACAAGATTACAAAGCCAAAAAATAATAATATAAAATAAAACAGTGGTGACGTTACTCTACAACCAATAAAGACAAAAAATGAATTAAAGGTGCTGAGAATAATGCGCTGGCTGATAACATCCACTAATAAACAGAGCGTATATCAGGTAGGTGTAACAGCTTTAAGAGCACAGGATATTCCGAATACAATGGCTAGTGCACGCTCAGTCATCGGCTATGTAGATGGAGCTGAAGTAGTGGGCAGACCACGATTCACCAATGGGACACGTGCTGGCTTTAAGTTGTGGTTTGGTGATCGACGAAGGTGGAGGGGGGAGGTGGAGAGCGAGTGTCTGATACGTTTACGCTTGGCAGAAACGTATTCCACTAAATGTGTACTACTCTTGATTGTAGTATCTAGATGTTGTAGATGTACTGAATTAACATGATGATAGGAAAGAGCAGGACAAATCTCTCTTGTAGGAGATTATCGTAATAGCTGTCCCCCGAAGCCTGCTCTTACGGGTTAAGTTACTTCAGTGGCTGGTGTAGAGGTAGGAGTAGCTGTCTCTACCTCGTAGACTCTGGAGAGGGCGTCGGCTATGATGTTGTCCGTACCCTTGACGAAGTAGATCTCCAGATTAAAATTCTGCAAGTACAGAGCCCAGCGCAGAAGACGTTGATTGCTGAATTGGGCCTGTTGTAGGAACCGCAGGGGATTGTGGTCTGAGTAGATGGTAATAGACCGATTCCCCTGTATGTAAGGTTCGAAATGTTGCAGATTCAGGACGATGGAGAGGAGTTCCTTTTCTATAGTGCTGTAGTTCTTTTGATGGGGCTTCAACTTGCAGCTGTAGCAGCTGACAGGAAGAACCTCTTCGCCTCCTTGTTGCATCAGGACGCCCCTGATGCCGGTACCACTGGCGTCGACATTGATGATGAAGGGCTTCGTAATATCTGGAGAGGCGACAATGGGATCAGAACATAGCAGAGATTTAAGTTGTTCAAAGGCAACGGTCTGTTGAATGGTCCAATGATACCGTTGCTTGGAGCTGATCAGATTAATCAATGGTGTCGCTACCGTACTAAAATTCTTCACAAACCTACGATAGTAAGATGCAAGTCCAAGGAAGCGCAGGAGCTGCATCCTGGTCGTAGGTTGTGGGTAATGCTGAATGGCTAGAGTGTGAATTGTTAAAGGAGCTAAGCTGCCACTCCCTATCACATGACCCAGATAACGCACTTTACCTTTGGCAAAGGTGGACTTGCCCAAGTTGATGGTAAGGTCAGCTGTCAGGAGCTTGGAGAACAATCGTTGCAGCTGGAGCAGATGTTCGCTCCAGGTGTTGGTTGCCACAACGATGTCGTCCAAGTAGGCGTAGGTGTGATCTAGGCCGTAGATGACGCGGTTGACAGCTCGCTGGAAGGTGGCCGGGGCGTTACATAGTCCAAAAGGAAGGCGTTCATATCTGTATAGGCCAAAAGGAGTGGTGAAGGCAGATATTTCCTTAGCTCTCTCTGTCAGGGCGATTTGGTAATAGCCCTTTAACAAATCAATTTGGGATAAATAATTTGCATTACCTACTGCGTCAAGGATATCATCTATACGTGGTAAAGGATAAGCATCCTTGACGTAGTAGGTAATGCATATATATATATATATATATATATATATATATATATATATATATATATATATATATATATATACATATATATATATATATATATATATATATATATATATATATATATATATATTTATTTATTTAACCACACACGTTATTGAAGTCAATTCTGCCGCTGTTGGTTCCAATCTGACATTCGGAGTGGCCTGTTTTTCTTTTAATTCGTAATCGCTTCAATAAAAAATGCAAAGAAAGCCTTAATCTCCATTTATGTGTTTGGTTAATAAGCTTACACAAGCATTGTAAGCCGTCGATGTGCTCAAGCGGAGCGCTTGTAGCCGCCATAAGTCCAAGCTTGTAATTCTTCTGTGCCATTTAACACTGGTGGTATTGAGGTAATACGGGAACATTGTGGTGTAAACAAGAGCTTACCTTCGCCTCCCCGCGGTCCCACGTGGCTTTTTAATCAACAAATGAAAAGGAAAGAGTGTGTTTGTTTACCTTAATTTGCATTAGGTCTTGTTTTGTGTTTGTATTGGTTCGGTGGTTGTTGAGAGATGAGAGATGTGTGTGTGTGTGTGTGTGTGTGTGTGTGTGTGTGTGTGTGTGTGTGTGTGTGTGTGTGTGTGTGTGTGTGTACTCACCTAGTTGTGCTTGCGGGGGTTGAGCTCTGGCTCTTTGGTCCCGCCTCTCAACTATCAATCAACTGGTGCACAGGTTCCTGAGCCTACTGGGGTCTATTATATCCACATTTGAAACTGTGTATGGAGTCAGCCTCCACAATCACTACTTAATGTATTCCATTTGTTAACTACTCTGACACTGAAAAAATTCTATCTGTGTGTGTGTGTGTGTGTGTGTGTTGTGTGTGTGTGGTGTGTGTGTGTGTGTGTGTGTGTGTGTGTGTGTGTGTGTGTGTGTGTGTGTGTGTGTGTGTGTGTGTGTGTGAGGTGACTCGTGCGTGGTAATCGGACATATCACATCACTCCCATCACCTGATGTATCTTCCCCAGCGCTCCTGTCACATGAAGTGTCTTCAGATCACTCCTATCCTCTCCTATGCATCAACTGCGCAGGCACGACACAGACTGAGCTATTGGGAATTTATCTAGCCACTGAGTACCTGAAGCTCAATGGTGGTAGAGTGATATTCTGTGACTCTAAAAGTGCTCTGCAGTCCTTAAATAACCCATTACAATGTATGTCTGAAGTAGCTTGTGATATTAAATGGTATGTAATTTTTGCCAATGATAATAACTATTGTATAAAATTTGTGTGGATCCCATCCCATGTTGGAGTTGGAAAACATGACTTTGTAGATCGATTGGCCAATGAGGCTTGCAGGAAAGAAAACATTGATTATGTCTTTAGACTATCTAATGAAATTATTAGAAACCTACAAATTAAAGAAATTAATTCAGATTTAGAAGAACTAAGAAATGCCCAGAGACCTGAAAGCTGCAATATTAAAAGCTATGACAAGTTTTGTAACAATAGGTATTTGTATGGCCAGCACAGTAACCGGACCAGGCAATGTGATGTAGTCATTGCGTGAATTCGCCTTGGCTATAGACACATCTGGCAGGTTAGTGAAGCTGAGCCACTACCAGAATACTCAGATTGTAAACTCTGTGATAAACCTCTAATGCATTCACTAGAACACTATATTGTTGAATGTAAAACCGTAAAGGACTTTAGACCTCCTGGCCTACTGTACCACCAACTATGTAACTATTTCATTGACTCAGGTGTTCTGACCGACATCCTAACAATTTATCAAAAATTTGCTTGTCCATTTTAAAGGTTTAAGAAAAAAATTTATGCATATTACTTCTAAGCTGCATCACTTATGAACCCATCCCTGCCCTTGTGTGGCAGTGCACAATAGAAAGCTGTTTTTACATTTTCATACATTAAAACATTGATTGTAACCATGATATATATGTGCTTCAGCCTACAGTTTAGACCTATTGTCTTGTGTATGACCCTCTGTCCTGCGTGACAGTGAATACCAGCATTATCCTCACTTTAATAAGACTTAATTGAAATCCGCAGATTAGGCAAAATTGTAATTAATTGTGTCAATAAAGATGTTAATAATAAATTCCATTACGTTTTTTCCTTGTAGCGCCGAGCTGGGGTACCTTCTAGAGGGCTTTGGGATACGGATTCGGAACTGGTTGTACGAAGAACACCTCCTAGAACGATGAAGTGACTAATGAGGACCCTAAACTCCCAGAGAGAATCAGACTCCATCCTAGAGAGGATTCGAGTCCCTTCTGGCAATGATAAACACTCGTAGTTAGACGCCTTTTTCTTGCAGGTGATTACCGTCAGGCGAGGATCTGGCTTTTTAGTTAGTAACAACTTTTATGAGATGTTAATGATGCTGGCGAAACTGGCTTAATGGGGTTCTGATTCTTTGCGTTAGGAGTAAATTTCTTCTCTGGCAAGAGTGGAGTTCAGTTTATTCTGGAGACGATTTGAAGAACTGGAGTCAAAATACTGTAGTTGAAGCAAATGTTCAATTTAGCTCACCACTTGAGGGCTGGTGATAGTGAAGGCTCAACAAACTCATCACTTGAGGGCTAGTGATAGTGAAGGCTCAACAGACTCACCACTTGAGGGGCTAGTGATAGTGAAGGCTCAACAGACTCACCACTTGAGGGGCTAGTGATAGTGAAGGCTCAACAAACTCACCACTTGAGGGGCTAGTGATAGTGAAGAGGGTGTGAAAGTTTGCTCGTTTCCCTCATCCAATTTCTGACGATTAAATTTCAACTCTTGGAAGGCCTGACTCGGCGTCGGAAATCCCGTCGTTATCGTCTGCTGGACGTGATTCTGTCTTAGGAACGTCTCTAGACGGTTACTGGATGCCCTTCATTTTCAGATGAAACTTGCTCCATCTCGAAGAAATCCTGACTCCATTTAAGGAAGGAGCAGACTTCATCCCCTGGGTTCCCTGACTCCATCTATATAAAGGTTTGAATGAATATCTGCATTGTTGATTAAGTTATCTCTATAAAGTTGTTTTGCACAATTATAGAAATTGTTGAAAATAGAAACTCTATGAGCACCTGGAAATAATGTGATTCTTTATTAGTCTAATCTTATCCCTATCTTTGATATATCTGAAAATATATCTGAAAACTTTGACAAATCTGAAAACTTTGAAAAATCTGAAAACTTTGAAAAATCTGAAAATTGTGAAAAATCTGAAAACTTTGAAAAATCTGAAAGCTTTGAAAAATCTGAAAACTTTGAAAATCTGAAAGATCCCTTGAGAATTCGTCTTTGATATATCTGAAAATATATCTGATAACTTTGACAAATCTGAGAACTTTGAAAAATCTGAAAACTTTGAAAAATCTGAAAGATCCCTTGAAAAATCGTCTTTGCCTGTCCAGCTGTTTTATGAATATAATTTCTGTTTTGCTTTGCTTGTTTTACTTGGTAACCGCTCTTAATAGTTTGATGAACTGTTGTTCTAGATTGACTTCCACATTCCTAATTCATTTGCATATAAATTATTTTTTCCTTGTAAGTGTATTTTTAGTGGTATTGTTACAGTGTCTCATCTTGAGGTGTCACGTCACATAAATGTTCTAAATTGCCCTAACCTAACCAAACCGTGGACCAACGAACAGAAAACATGACAGCCCGTCAATTTAGCGAGCCGCTATGATTTATAGTACATCATATTTGGTCCGTTTGCTTTTGTCAAAATAGGAAAGAACAGGTTATATTTTGGATCATTATCTTACTAATGGATTGTGATCTTACTAAACATAATTATCATTATGATCATTAGTTACCTTAATTAATCTCTCCGATACTGTAGTGTCGATTTTGATTATAACCAAATTGAGATTATAAGTGTAAGTAACGTAAGTGATAAGAACCAAATTGTCTCCAAACTAATTATTTATTATCCTAATGTTTGTATTATTATTGTATTATTGTATTATTATTATTATTGTATTATTATTTCATTCACTTATCATTTGTTCTGTTAGAGCACTAAAATATTCATTGAAGAATTAAGTCGCTGATAAAACCAAATATCCCCAATTTCTAGCCAATTGTAAAAAGATTAGCATATTAGGTTACGTTTACCGAACTAAATTATATTTTTTCCAAACGAAAACGTTGTATAAACAAAGCTTAAATTTAAGATATATTTTTATTAACTCATCGCGACCGCGTGTGAGCATAAACATCACACCAATGATGATGAGATGACTAAATCATCGTCTGTGTCTTTTTACAGCTATTCCCTGCATCAAAATTAATGCTCATAGTATCTATATCTAATTCCCTGCATCAAAATGAATGAACATAGTATCTATATCTTATTCCTTACATCAACATTAATGATCATAGTATCTATATCTTATCAGGTGTCAGTTTTAACATTGATATATATGCCATTGATGTTTAAAGTTAGATGCGAATTTAGGCAGTTCAGAGCGAGAGAAAATACATAGTTGTTATTTAATGATGTTTTCATTCAGATTTCATGTTTCAATCTCGTTGGGTAAGTGGACGCCATCTGTTGCACTTCAAGGTTTGGTGGTTCTAAATATGTGTCCACTTCGCTGCTGTATCGGCGACACTTGTGACACATGTGTCACAAGTGTAACATGTGTCTGCCTACCAACATTGGCAGGCAGACACATGTATCTACCTGCCAATGCTAACCAATCTTGGGTTGGGGGTAGAAATAGCCTAAGCTACTCTATCCCTTTGAGATGTATTTCTTTCTTGTCTCAATAATCATACTTGAACTTGCTAACCAATCAGTATCTCCAAGGAAGGGGAGGTCTAGCTAGTTATATCCTGCCAAGTTCTTAAGGTTAGTGTGTTTGGATATCTTTTGGTGTATTTGTTCTTGAAGCACAATTCCACTTGTTCATCATACTTATATATAACATGTACTTACCTTAGGGTTCATTATACTTATGACCTACATGCTTAACCCCCTTAAGGTGACATGAGGATGATCTTACGTATGAGGTGGAACGATGATGATTTTCATCATCATTATCATCATACTTGCCATGCCCCAGGTAGATGACCTGTACCACCTGCCATGTACCCAGGTAGATGACCTGTACCACCTGCCATGCCCCCAGGTAGATGACCTGTTCCACCTGCCATGTCCCCAGGTAGATGACCTGTACCACCTGCCACGCCCCCAGGTAGATGACCTGTACCACCTGCCATGCCCCCAGGTAGATGACCTGTACCACCTGCCATGCTCCCAGGTAGATGACCTGTACTACCTACCATGTCCCCAGGTAGATGACCTGTACCGCCTGCCTTGCCCCCAGGTAGATGACCTGTACCACCTGCCATGCCCCCAGGTAGATGACCTGTACCACCTGCCATGCCCCCAGGTAGATGACCTGTACCACCTGCCCCACTGCTATTGGGCAACCAGCCTCACTCAAGCCCACGTAACAACAACATTCCCCCTTCAACAAGAGTGTCTTTGCGAGAGTAAATAAGAAATCGCAATTACAGAAACCAGCTTGTACTCCAGTTCGCAATGTAAACACAGTAATCCTTGTAAGGATAACTGGCCAAGGGTTGCCGCTCTGACTGTAACCAGTTAAAGTTTAGTTCCTCTAGTTCACAGAGCCCCTAAGGTACCCAAGAGACTCGTTACTTCCCCAAATATCATCTGAGAGGGAGAAAGAAGGGTTTCTTGGCGTTTCGCCAAAGGGGGGTTATCTTGAGGTTATCTTGAGATAATTTCGTGGCTTAGTGTCCCCGCGGCTCGGTCCTCAACCAGGCCTCCACTTCCAGGAAGCAGCCCGTGACAGCTGACTAACTCCCAGGTACCTATTTACTGGTAGGTAACAGGGACATAGGGTGAAAGAAACTCTGCCTATTGTTTCTTCAGGCGGTTGGGATCGAACCCGGGACCACAGGATCACGCGACTAGTGTTCTGTTCGCTCAGCCACCGGCTCCCCAACACATTTTGCGATCCAAAGAAATGTCAAAGAAATATCCATGTCAATTTATGTTATTTCTGAGGCGCAGAGCTCCTATAGACTCGAACCACAATCATAAATGTGCGTGATTGTTGTCCAAGGATAGATAATCAGTGTAGGAAAGGTGGTCCCATTCTACCCACATTGCTAGAGTGTAGACGAGAAAATTGTTTGTGTCAATTGAACAATTATTGCACGACTGTTGAGACATTCACTCCTCCATCTTAACTCCTTACGACTTACATTTGCCTTCACACTTACGTGAAGTAACGTCAATTCCCTAATTTGCTCCAATGCTGAATTTTGTTAANCCACGGTGATGCTTCAACATTTTTTGAATGAAGTTTAGTTGGTCTCTGATTGAATTTTGCCCTCCAGTTGTACATCACACGACCCTAGGACACTTTGTGCGTGGCGCTGGGCCCGGTGAGCGAGCCACGGAGAGGGAGGAGGAGAGAGAGAGAGATGCCAGGTAAGGGGGGAAAAGGGGGAACTAAGGGGGGAAGGGGTAAAGGGTGGGGAAGGGAAGGGAAGGGACATGTGCATGACAAGAGTCAAAGGCATATGTCAGACGAAGAGACGATTGCATCTGAATTCCGTATTGAATTAGCTGCAATATTGCCATGGGAAAAATAGAGAGGTATTCTTCTTTTATCTGAAAACTGCTTGATGTCTTTTTTTTCTCCACTTTTGTTTTTGAAAAGCCGAAAATTCCAATAATTCAATAAAGGATATTAATCTCTCAGGTGAAAAAAAATGGTCTTTATAGCTAGCACTTATTGCTCAGGTTGACTGGGTGTGTGGGGGGGGGGGGGAAGAGAGGGTGGGCGGAACTTTTCTCGTAAAGTTCCTTTGATTCATTGGCAGGAGAGGGCGCAATCGTTCATACTGGAATTCACACTCTTTAGCCTGGTTGAAAAAATGGTGTTTGAACTGGCCCAAATTCCCCTTTTACACTACTGACTTAAAACAAAGTTAGGTTTTAAATGCCTAGTGGAAAACGACACAATTCCCTTTCAGGTTGAGGCGGATTCTGGCAGTCACACTCCCAGTGACAGTGTGTGAATGGAGTCCTTGGTCTTATGAGCACTTGTCTCACCATCCCCAAAGAAATAAATTCCATCTAATATGCATCAGTTCTTCTCCCTCTTTACAATACCACAAAGACCAGGGGGCCAGATTCACGAAGCAGTTAGCTGTATATCTTTCCTCAATCTTTGGAGGCTCTGTTTACACTTATTAAACAGTTAATGAGCTCCGAAGCACCAGGAGGCTGTTTATGACAATAACAACAATTGATTGGGAAGTTTTCATGCTTGTAAACTATTTAATAAATGTAACCAAAGCCGTCAAAGATTGAGGAAAGATGTACACGTTCGTAAGTACTTGCGTAACTGCTTCGAGAATCTGGCCCCAGTTCCATAGTTAACCCTACGTAAACGACCGTACTTTTGAAATACATAACGACAACTCTCCCTAATATGATGAAACTATGTTATCTTCTGTTTTATAATGAATTACTAAACATATTAATGCTACAGTGTGTGAGCTCTGTGCCTTATCTACCATCCTTGCTTTTTATAACGTGAATTAACTACGCTAATTATCCACCAGGAAGACACCTGACTAGGTGATAAGGGATATGCTTGAACTTGAGAATCCATCCATGGTTTTTGTCTTGTTATGTCTTACGTTTCAAAGGTCGCCTCAAGAGGATTACAACTTGAGTTAAAATTAAAAATAAGAGAAAAACGGAAAATAAGATGGACTCCAAATAACGAAGATTAAACGAATGTGCAGAAGTTTCTGACGAGTAAATAATCATCTCATTATTCTGGTGTTTTATAAACATCTCATTATTCAGGTGTTTTATAAACCTCTCATTATTCAGGTGTTTTATAAAACGTCTCATTATTCAGGTGTTTTATAAAACATCTCATTATTCTGGTGTTTTATAAACCTCTCATTATTCAGGTGTTTTATAAAACATCTCATTATCCAGGTGTTTTATAAAACATCTCATTATTCTGGTGTTTTATGAACCTCTCATTATTCAGGTGTTTTATAAAACATCTCATTATCCAGGTGTTTTATAAAACATCTCATTATTCAGGTGTTTTATAAAACATCTCATTATTCTGGTGTTTTATAAACATCTCATTATTCAGGTGTTTTATAAAACATCTCATTATTCAGGTGTTTTATAAACATCTCATTATTCTGGTGTTTAAAACAGTGTTTATGGCGTAACCTAATGACTGTCAACACTTTGCTTCACTTTATATAAATAATTTATCTGTCATGACGATATAAATACATTGCTATTGACTGTGCCATCTATTCCCGTGTTTCTTTACCGTTTGTTCCCCCAAGACACAGGCCAGGTCGAGGACCGGGCCGCGGGGACATTGAGCCCTGAAATCATCGCAAGGTAAGGTAGACTCTCACACCTTCGTTATCCACCTAAACTATTTGCCAATACGCAGAAAACTAAGTCACAATAAAGAGGTAGAAGGAAGCTAACCAATCCACATATATGACCACGTTTTGAGCCTTCCTGGACCCCTTTATATCGATCTAGGGCCAGATTCACGAAGCAGTTACGCAAGCACTTACGAACCTGTCCATCTTTTCTCAATCTTTGGCGGCTTTGTTTACAATTATTAAACAGTTAATGAGCTGCGAAGCACCAGGAAGCTGTTTATAATAATAACAGTTGATTGGGAAGTTTTCATGCTTGTAAACTGTTTAATAAATGTAACTAAAGCCGTCAAAGATTGGGGAAAGATGTACACGTTCGTAAGTACTTGCGTAACTGCTTCATGAATCTGGCCCCTGGAGTCTATAGGGGGGAAATAGCGCCATTTTTAATTTCTATTTTATATGTGGGTTGGCGGACTACTCGTCTTAAATACGTCATCTTCAAGAAATTTTGAGTAGTTAGAAAAAAGAAGCAGTTACGCAAGCACTATCCCTCTGGTCAACAAAGGGAACCAGGTCAGGAAAGATTAGAACCAGTAGAACAAGTAATAGTGAACATGTAACACACACACACACATAGTGTACACGCACATACACAAATAACAGTTCACACCCACGTACACATGTAATAGTGTACATGTACTTTCTCTCTCACTCGAACCCCCGAAGCCTAAGTTTGAATTTTCCAACAAAAGCAAGTTAACTTTGCCTTCGTTCGCCCCCCTAAATTAAAACAAAAAAAAACTCAAGATATTTTTGTGAGACTGCTCATTAACGTTATATTTTCCATGGGAACAATTACAGCCATTCGCAAGTCTCACTTAATTGTTATCTTCATTATTATAATTAACCCAATTGACGCGTTACAATATTTCAACTCAACATTTCTAACCAAATCATCATATAAATTCCTTCAGACTTTACAAATCATATAAATTCATCATGTAATTATATAAATAATCATATCAATTTTTTTTTCAAGTTTTACAAATCATGTAGATTTATCATGTAAATTATTTAAATAATCATTACAAATTCTTTCGAATTTTTACAAATCAAACAACAGGCATATCTTCACTATTAATATAATGTGGGGCGGAGCGGAGGTCACCCACCCCGTTCATCATTGCCACCATAACCATCAAAGATGTCCTCATCATCCTCATCATCATCATCAAGCGTATTCACTATCAGCTATTGTTGTTGCTCTTTTAGATTCAGCAAATCGGGATTAAAGCCCCCCTTGCAGCACGGGCTATGGCGAGCCCGTGATCACTATATGCGTATCTCCCACTCACTATTCAAGCATAATACCGCCTGTTTTCTCTATTGGTCACTCCGTAAAAAATGCAACGGTTTGTATCTAACCTAAAACGTCGAAATTTGCCAACCACCCTAACCTAACCTTGTGGAGGTCGCTGCATGGAAAACGTCAATATTAAGATGCTTTAATTGTTATTAACACGTCGCATTTTTTAACGGATTGGTTGTTGTAGCAGGAAAAAGTGTCGTTTGTAGCATGGAAAATGTGCCGTTTGTAGTAGGAAAAATATGTCGTTTGTAGTAGGAAAAATATGTCGTTTGTAGCAGGAAAATGTGTCGTTTCTAGCAGGAAAATGTGTCGTTTCTAGCAGGAAAATGTGTTGTACATCTCTGGCACACTCTGATACGAAGGAGAGAGATCTGGGTGTCAGGATTAATTAACTCGAGTGGTCGTCGGAATATAAAATTTCGGCTGGAATTTTCATTACAGAAGGTTAAATATGCTGCTTGAAAACTGTAGTCAGAGAGAAGAATTCTCTGAGCATTACAGCTTTGAAAACCTTAGGCTTCCACATTAGCAGCAACTCAGGATAATAAGACGAACTACATTAAAATGCTTTGGAACAAAAGTATAATAAATTTATTGTAAAGTACCAAAAAATAAATTTTTGTCAATGAATAAATTCTTCAAGGAACGCATATTCGTGTCATAAACAAAATTATCATATGCAATTTATAGAAGAGAAGAACATTGCAAAATATGTATAATGGGAAGACAAATGAATGAAAAACAGTTTCACAAATAATATAATGAGATAGGCTAGGATAATTAGAGAATGGGAAGGTAAATCTATGTTTTATATTCATGCAGATACAATATAGAATGATTGCATTGAATATAGCGAGTATTACCTCAAGTATTTGAAGAGGCTCGGTCCTCTGGTATGAAAGTTATGGTGCCTAGTCCTTCTGGTACACGAGAACCTCGTACTTCTAGTATGAAAGTGAGTGTTGAAAGATCTAGCTAGAGGCCCCTTAAAAAACACACAACTTACAGAAGCTTCAGCTACTGGACCTCATTGTTCCATCTATCAGTCGTTTAATGCATTTTATGGAAGCTGATCAGAATTACATTTCACCTTTGTAAATGTACATTAATGACACTATGTAAAAGACACATCGAACACTTTATGTAAGGCATACGTAAATCTGTGTATCTATGTATTTACGTATATAGGTTAGCTTAGCATTTTAAAAGCACCGACTCACCTTCAGTGGTTGATTGTTCAATAAACCCTTGAAATATATGTTTAACACATCTCTAACCCTGTCCATAGAGGACAGAAGAAAATGTATATATGCTGGTTAGCATTGTAAATGTGTGGCCACGTCTGTGGTAGAAAATAATAATAATAAAAAAAAAATGCATTTTATCCCATCTTTTTATCCTCCTTGCCATACGTGTTGACAACATGTTTAACAGAGGTCTTGGGAAGAGTGGACCCTTATAGTTCATTACACTTAATTAGTGCCTTTACTCTTGTTACGACCCTGGGTTCCTTAGTTGGAAACCAGAGGTCAAATTCACCTCTAAATAATTACTTTACATTAATTGATAGGTCTGCTGATGCGTTTTTGTTCCTATCTTCCTTGCCAGACGTAAGACGAATCTTGTTTCTCACAGAGCATTCAGACTCTGAGCTTGTTGTTGATTAAATATAACATTGAACTAGTTATCAGCTATTCTTAAAATGATTAAGGGAACTAGTAAAAAATGTCTGAGTAAACTTGGGTTAATCTCTGCTGTACGATCAGCTGAATGTCCGTCCGGCAGCAAGTAGAGTGGGAGGCAGGAGGACTCTGGTTCGCTCTTCTCTGGTCTGGCTGTGCTTGTGGCAGCATCTTCCCTATGTGGCTCTGTCTTCATCCTCCTCCTCCTCCTTCTTCCCTTTCCCTTACCTTAGTCTACAGGGATTCTCTAAGTTAAGTATCTTATCTTGAGGTTATCTTGAGATGATTTCGGGGCTTTTCAGTGTCCCCGCGGCCCGGTTCTCGACCAGGCCTCCACCCCCAGGAAGCAGCCCGTGACAGCTGACTAACACCCAGGTACCTATTTTACTATACACAGTATAACCCTGTGTACCGGTCTCTGGCGAAAGTTGTAGTTATTGAGTAGTCTAAGCCAGTGTTTTTGGCATCGATAAGTGTACTCCATAGTGAGTAGTGTACCACGTGGGTCCTTAGATACTGTAGCTGCTCGAAGCCTTTGAGTGCTTCTCTTCAAGTAGACTTTACCCTAGTTTTGTCCAAGTGTAAGCCTTGTATCCTGTCTATGTGGACCAAGGTAGTTAACGTAAGATAGTGGGGTAAAGCAGTTATTGTTATTAATGTATATGGGGGGTTATAAGAGGGTTTAATAAATAAGTTAGTTTTTGAGGTGTATACATTCTTCCTGTGAAGGGGATCAGTGATCAACCGCTAGACTGAGGATTTAATAAATAAGTTAGTTTAGTTAACTAACTTTCCCTAAATAAGTTAGTTTAGTTGACTTATTTTGTTAGTTTAGTTAAATAAGTTAGTTTAGTTAACTAGTTAGTTAAGTTAACTTTAAGCCACTAATTTAATATTGTTTTATATTCTTATTGGGGGCCGGGCCTCTCTGATCTCCACTGATTTTAGGAACTCCTAGTTTCCCCTTAGGACCTCTCAATACCGCCTTCCCATAGCAAGTAACATTATCCTAACTCTCAAGAAATGTTTGTCTTCTTATCCATGAGGATCATCTGCGTGTTTCACTCACACTCGCGTCCACTCGCTACGCCTATTATTACTTTTCCTATTATTATTACTATTATTATTACTATTAAGTAATATTATTATTATTATTATTATTATTATTATTATTATTATTATTATTAAGTAAATATTATTACTGTTCCTATACCAGCAATATCACTAAAAATTGTGCTCGGTTCATGCTCTATTATTTCTCCTTTCTTTCGCGGTTCAAGGGTTCATATCCGTCAGAGTTGTCCAACCACTTGGGCTGGACGGTAGAGAACCGGTCTCGATTCATACAGGTCGGTGTTCAATTCCCGACTATGCTGAAGTGGCTGGGCACCATTCCTTTCCCCCCCGTCCCATCCCACATCATTATCCTGACCCCTTCCCAGTGCTATATAGTCGTAATGGCTTGGCACTTTCCGCCTGATTGTCCCCTTCTCTCCGTCAGAGTTTTTAGCTCGATTTATCCAATTTATGGGACTAATTCACTAGGAAACCTATGTACGTTTTCTATCTATTTTTGTATGTGTTTTTTTATACGCGGGCGTCATGCTGATGTTATATAATACAGCATTAGTTTGACACATGCTGTAACTATCGTTTTTATAGCATTCTTCCCCCACCCCCCAAGTTCCGAAAGGTTCTACTGACATTCACAAGCTTAGCATGCGTTATTGAGTTGATTCTATATATACTCACTGATGTTTGCTAAACGAGAATCACCTTTGTATTGTCTTAAAGTCAACAGTAATTCGCTGGAGTGGCTCGCCAGAGTGACTCGCTAGGGTGGCTCGTGGCCTATTTTACCTACTGTTCGTTAAGCAAGAGGTACGCCTCTTCATGCTCAATACGTCAGAGTTTATAAATTCCCCCTGGAAGGGGCACTAATTTGACCCATACTCCTGGCAATCGGCACTAATTTGACCCATACTCCTGGCAAGGGGCACTAATTTGACCCATACTCCTGGCAATCGGCACTAATTTGACCCATACTCCTGGCAAGGGGCACTAATTTGACCCATACTCCTGGCAAGGGGCACTAATTTGACCCATACTCCTGGCAAGGGGCACTAATTTGACCCATACTCCTGGCAAGGGGCACTAATTTGACCCATACTCCTGGCAAGGGGCACTAATTTGACCCATACTCCTGGCAAGGGGCACTAATTTGACCCATACTCCTGGCAAGGGGCACTAATTTGACCCATACTCCTGGCAAGGGGCACTAATTTGACCCATACTCCTGGCAAGGGGCACTAATTTGACCCATACTCCTGGCAAGGGGCACTAATTTGACCCATACTCCTGGCAAGGGGCACTAATTTGACCCATACTCCTGGCAAGGGGCACTAATTTGACCCATACTCCTGGCAAGGGGCACTAATTTGACCCATACTCCTGGCAAGGGGCACTAATTTGACCCAT
>WNGS01164437.1:5934173-5953035 GCA_020271785.1 Procambarus virginalis
CTATTATGCTGATATCCAATTACGACCCATTTATTAAGCAATTAAGACCCGGCTATTGGTTGGTTTCTGTATTGCGCGAACCCCGACAAGGAGAACAATAAACACCCCCCCCCCCGTTAGTATAACGAATGAATAACATAAAATGCAACAATAAATGGGAATACAGCTGTAGACATGATAACAAATGGGCTGGATTGGAGGCCGGTAATTTGGAGAGCTCTTGATAGCGTGGGAACTGTCCCATAGGTTGAAATGGGTCCTTCCTCCCTACTCTCATCTCTCCCAGCCCCACATAACCACCTCCTCCTCAAAGCCCCTATTATATATATATATATATAT
Source organism: Procambarus virginalis (assembly GCA_020271785.1). Lineage (NCBI taxonomy): Eukaryota > Metazoa > Arthropoda > Malacostraca > Decapoda > Cambaridae > Procambarus > Procambarus virginalis. The sequence continues at coordinate 5,934,513 of WNGS01164437.1, forward strand.
ATAGATATAGAGATAGAGATAGATATATATATAATATATATATAGTATATATATATATATATATATATATATATATATATATCATATATATAATATAGATATATATATCTATATATATATATCTATCTATACTCTATCTATATATATATCTATTATACTATATATATATATATATCTTATATATACCAGGTAACCTTCCAGGTAAGATATCTGAGTAAAGTATCAGGGGTAAATCTCAGTGATAAACTACCATGGTTAGCGACCAGGGTTAATTACTAGGATAAGCCATAATGGCAAACTATCAGGGTTATCCACCAGGATAAACTGTCAGGGTTATCTACCCAGGATAAATTATACAGGTTAAACTAACAGGTGTAGAACTCGTAACAATAGGAAAGAGCTGAATAAATTTGGTCTCAGGTGGGATGCAGGCCGGTGGGGAAATAGGTAGACTGTCAACTAACAATTTTGAGACAGACAGCGAGAGCTGGTATTGTGACCTACTGTCTGCCTACTGAGGTAAACTTCCATAGGTAAACATCGCCTGCAGAGTTTACTTGAGACAAGATATCAATTCATCACAGTTGTTGGACATATTGGAGGGATTTCTTCTTCGTTGTTGACATATTGAGGGATTTCTTCAGGTTGTTGACATATTGGGGATTCTCAGTGTTGATATTGGGGATTTCTTCAGTTGTTGACATACTTGCAGGATTTTTATTTGTAAGAAATTCCACATTCAATATTTGCAACACTTAACAATGGTATTATGTCTCTCCGGTGATGGGACTATGGTTCCCAGCTTGTTATTTCATTACGATTTACAACCAATTTTCAGGTTGGCTTGTCTAGGCTGCGACTAACCTCCAAAGACAGATAAAACCATTTTTACACAATGTTTAACCGAGAATGGAATTTTTTTCAAGATTAAAACCATTTTTACACAATGTTTAACCAAGAATGATTTTTTTCCATATAAAACCATTTTTACACAATGTTTAACCGAGAATGAATTTTTTTCCAAATGGAAAACCTAAATTGAGTGTTTATTTTGTGTATAACTAACTTATCCTGAGGACAAGTTGCAGCAATTTGTATTTTTGTCATGTATATTCAGGCGGGTTCGAGTGATTACTGAATTAACAAGTATTTGCCCATATTATTGAAAATGTTTATTTCTCTCATAAACAATGTTCATATCTCTTCAAGAGGGTCGTAAATCCTATTTTCAATGGAGTTTACATTCTTAATCTGTGACTCATCTGCAACAGAAAATATCTAGAATGAAACGCGTTCTCGCCATGAACGGGTTTTCTATCACCTCCAGTGACATTTAATGCAAAAATGTCCCTTCTCACTACTCCATGAACAGCAGAAACAACTACACCTAGACACTACTCACACACAGCAGCTACAACCAACACCAAGATGGCCATCAGCGGTTCGTAATATGAAATACAAACGCGAAAGTTTACAAAATATTCCTGAAGAGCAAACAGATGATTTTTGGAAATCTTTTGCAAAGTACCAAACCTTGTGACGAATTTACATGTAAATTCAAAGGGTTATGCAATTATCTAAGTCTGTGGTGTGTGTGTGTACTCACCTATATGTACTCACCTATATGTGGTCTGCAGGATCGAGCATTGACTCTTGGATCCCGCCTTTCGAGCATCAGTTGTTTACAGCAATGACTCCTATCCCATTTCCCTATCATACCTGTTTTAAAATTATGAATAGTATTGGCTTCCACAACCTGTCCTTAAGTGCATTCCATTTTCCCACTACTCTGACGCTAAAAGAAAACTTCCTAACTCTCTGTGACTCATCTGAGTTTCTAACTTCCATCCATGTCCCCTCGTTCTGTACTATTCCGTGTGTGAACATTTCGTCTATGTCCACTCTGTCAATCCCTCTGAGTATTTTATACGTTCCTATCATGTCCCCCCTTTCCCTTCTTCTTTCTAGTGTCGTAAGGCATAGTTCCCCCAGGCGCTCCTCATACCCCATCCCTCGTAGCTCTGGGCGAGTCTCGTTGCAAACCTCTGTGTGGTGTGTGTGTGTGTGTGTGTGTGTGTGTGTGTGTGTGTTGTGTGTGTGTGTGTGTGTGTTTCAGTACTTATCTAGTTGTACTCACCTAGTTGTATTTACAGTGAATGATTCTTGGGACCTGCTTCCAACTCTTAATTGACTAGCGTGATATTCATCCTTCTCACCCTTGACTAATTCATCACCATCCCCTTAGTCTCCCATTTGGGCCTCTCCTCGTACTACCCGCCCCCCTTTCTCCCTCTTCCCCTTCTCTATGAAAATATATTATTACGTTCACTAAAAACTCTATAGAAATCACGCCATATATTTCACAATATTTATGTATGAAAATCGCATTACTATATAAATGCGATTATTTCCTAAATAATTTAACTTAGGCTTACCTTGACCAGCCTATGTCCGTCTCGTACCCCAGACCATTACTCCTGCAACGTTGAGTGAGGCTAGCCCTTAGCGTCTGGCCTCCAACTTTGGACAAACAAAATGAAAAACATTCTTATAATATTCAAATACCAAATGCACTAAATATAACAAGGCAGGTAAGGCTATCAGAATACCCTGACCAAGGTATTTTGTGGACAAGCCGCTGGGAAGGTGAATTTGATATTCATGGTCGAATCAGACAAGATTCTGATTTCAATGATTCTGATTCTCGCACATTCCACTTCACTGAGCAGTGGAATGCTTCCACTCCTATGATTGCACGAGAGAGAAAAAAATGATTTTATATACAACTATGTGCGATATGTACGTATGTTTATGTATATGTATAAACACATGAAAATTGCTAGGAGCTTTCTCTGTTACTTATGATTTAGCGTATTTCATGCCATGTTCACATGTAATCTGGTAAAATTCTTGCCTCCATTCAGGTAATTCGAGGAGTAATTGGAATTTTCATAACAAAAGCAAGCTAATTCTGTATAACAGTCCTTGAGAACACGCACCCCAAAGTTCACCACGAAAGGAAGGGCAAATTGCATTGCCTAATGCATCAGGAAAATATATAATTAATGAACAGCAATACATATATCCATACAATTACTTTTATTTTTACATCTAGAGTATTATATTTTTTTTGTTCGTTATGATCTTCTCTGTGATATACGAGATTACTGAGCCAAAAAATAATTAGGGTACATATAATTTACAGAAAATCTGTGGTTGTAACATTGGCTGAATCCGATTAGAATGCTGATCTTCCTGATACGAAACCTGTGTATCTATACGGCACGTTCGAAGGGTTTCCCATCACGTAAGATTCCATGCCACGAGACAGGCAGCCCGTCCTCCTAAACATTGGCCAAATGCTCGTTAATCCTCCTACCAAACTTGCTACCAAACCTGCTAATATACTTATGTTTAGGAATACAAAAAAAAATTACATACGACTCACAACTGATGATGTTCGAACTTGTCTCGAGCAGTGCTTCACTCACGTTCTTCGTTCGAATTGCAGCTTTGGGGGTGAACAGTCCGTTCACATCAACAAAGTCCAAATCCAACCACCAAAACTAACTTCTTTTTTTTATTGAAAAGCGGCTTACACGCGACTCACAATTGATGACGTTCGAACATTTCTCGAACAGTGCTTCGCTAACAATCGATGTTCGAATCACACCTCTGTAAGTGCTTCACCAATATACTTCAAATGCAAATAATCGCCAACAGAACCTAAACACCTAACTACCCAATACTTAACTATACACAGAACTTAAATATACAATAATATTAACTTAAATATGCAAAACGAAATGTATACACAATATGTTAAAATTGACGAATGCGTTTTGGGGAACGGCCGCGGCAAAATATATCAAAAAATTATCCCGACTTGGTGAAACAATTCATCAATTGTGTGTATTGTCACAATGTTAATGACAATTGAGGCGTGAGAGGTGAGAAGAGACCATGAATCCCAGAACTCTTCTCCACACGAAGAAGAACATGAATTCTAGAATCATTTTCCACAGGATTGGCCATGAATCCCAGAAGCTCCACAGAAAGAGGATCATGAATCCCAGAAGTTCCACAGAAGGAGGGCCATGAATCCCAGAATCTCCACAGAAGGAGGGGCCATGAGTCTCAAAAGTTCCCACAGGAGGGGCAATGAATCTTAGAACCATTCCCCGCACAAGGGCCATGAATAACTGTTTGAACAGCTCGGCCAGAAGGAAGGCCATGAACCCCCAGAACCGGTTCGTGCAGTCAGAGGTCGGCCATGTGGCACCCACCTCAACCCCCCCCCCCCTTCCCCCTCACCTCCACAGCTGTGCCTTGACGCGGGAGTGGCACAGCTGTATTCTATGGCAAGCAGCTGCATTTGCATTCTGGTCGGGAATCATTAAAAGTTTACAGTCTAACTTTAGAACTCTGGGAGCAAAAGACCGGCTACCCACCCAGTATGTTGCTGCTGGACCTCATACTTGGGTCTATATCTTGGGGATTGGGTCTATCCTTGCACTCTTTGCAATCACCTGCCTGGCCTGGTGTCTGCACCCTCACTTGACGAAATAATTCACGGAGGAAAGATGCCATTTTGTCTGAAAGGAATCACCCATCCAGCAAACTTAATCAATTCTTTTGTTTTTCTCTCTCAGGCACTCACTCATCACTCACTCATCACTGGCCACTCATACTTTTCCAGAAATGTAAACTTAATTGTTAGGAAATACAACTTAAGAATGAGTGATATTTTTATAATGGGGGCAGCTGTTGCACAGGACAGGACAACACAACTGGTCAGCTGGTAGAGCAACTGGTCAGCTGGGAGAACAACTGGTCAGCTGGTAGAGCAACTGGTCAGCTGGTAGAGCAACTGGTCAGCTGGTAGAGCAACTTGTCAGCTGGGAGAGCAACTGGTCAGCTGGTAGAGCAACTGGTCAGCTGGGAGAGCAACTGGTCAGCTGGTAGAGCAACTGGTCAGCTGGGAGAGCTGGGAGACCCACAGCTGGAAATTTGAAATGATTAATGAACTAATGTGAATACTTAATTAACTAATTTCTGGCAGGAATTATAAGTCGAAGTGAAGTCAAAACGATGCTATATGAGCTGAGTGTTTGGAGTGATTGAGAGCCACGATAATCCCAAAATCTGTTGACATAGTATGCTAAATGTGTGCATATATGTAAACTATCAAGGTATGATTAGTTTATATTAGTTTTAGTTGTACTGCTAATTGCCTCATCATCCTAATTGTGTGATATAAATAGTGTCTTTATAATACATTCTCATTCTAATTGTTAGCTATATGCCTTAAATGCCTCACATTACGCCTAAATATGTTTTTTCCTCGCTTACGATACACCTGTTTTTGTTCGGTCAATATTGTAATCATTTGTGTAAGTTTTTACCAATTAAGTTTGTGAATTTGGTAATGACAAAATCTTCGTGCTGTGGTGCTATTGTGACTCTCTTATGTAATTAAGTATTAAACTTACGTAAACTTTCCCAGTTTTAAATTAACAAAGGTTTTTATTTGATTTAATAATTCTTGTCTAAAATTATTGTATGAATAATTGTTTTCTAAAATTTATATGTGTAATTCTTTTCTAAAATTATGATATGTGTAATTATTGTCTAAAATTATTATATGTGTAATTCTTGTCTAAAATTATAATATGTGTAATTCTAAGGATTTTTTTCTAAAGCCCCTTAAAATAATTGTATTTAATTATCTATATTAATGGGAGCAGTGCCAGCAGTGACCCAGAGGAGTCAGTACTTTAATTAATTGTATTCCTGATTCATGAGGACGAGGCCTCAGAGGGGACAATTTTCATTGTTGTTTGAAGATGACTGAAAACCAAAGAGGAAAAATCTATGATTAACGCCAGGAAAATACCCGCAGGAAAACTTGAACTGTAGACGTTGTTCAACGAGGGTTTTTTTGTGAGGGGTTCACCTCATACAAGAGCAAGGAAATGAGGATGAATGATGAGTATATATATGAGTCCAGAGACACAATATAGGACGGGGAAAAATATTTTATATCAGGAAAATTAATAAAGGGGGAGACAGGACACCGAAAACAAAATTTAGTTTCACAAATTGAATATCGTTAGCAAATATAAGAACTTCAAAAATCCATATATAATGAATAACTATCCCTAAAAAGTTAGACAATTTCAGGACTATGCGCAGCAGAATGACGTTTATCCTCATTAAATACAAAATTACAATGAACACCGATTATAGAAATTACATGAAGACCAAACCACATATCAGAAGATGAGGAGACGACGAATTTCGGTCTATCCTGGACCATTATCAAGTCGATTGTGACACATAGACACAGGAGACACAGGGACACAGGGACAAAGTGGACACATCGACGTGGTGGCCACTGAATCATCAACATGGCCACGTCACCATCAACCTAGTCACTACACCCATATTATGGTGATCACTATACTCCTTGGACCAAGTCAGGAAGAGAGAGAGAGAGAGAGAGAGAAGAGAGAGAGAGAGAGGAGAGAGAGAGAGAGAGAGAGAGAGAGAGAGAGAGAGAGAGAGAGAGCTAAATCATCCCCCTTACCCCAACCCCCCCAACTCTTTGCTCAGAGAACTCATCAATAGCATAATACACACATCTCGATTCCAGAAGATAATCATTGACGGCATAAAACGCTTCCCAATACTACCTTCTTGCCGCGAGTCAGAAAGGTCGAAGCGTTTGGCGCCATTAATGTCACCAGATGAGGCGGTGGCCAGACACCGCTGGCCATCACAATGCAAAATGCTTCTCTAAATCTTTCCTCGGTGTCTTATCCAAAGCGTTTCCTCCTTGGCGCGGTCTCTCTTCATCGCGTTAAAAGGGAAAATATGGAGAGGGTTGATATCGGGGTCTGTATCGTCACTACGAGTGAGAAATATAGATCGCTCGATGAGGACCTTAACGAAAGCGGTTAGGCACTGATTTGAAACCAAAAGTTGTGGCTAATCGTATATAGAACAATGCCAATTTTTTTTGTTATTTTGCCTTCACGTAGGATAGGATATCCTACGTGATCCTTTCACGTAAGTTATCCTTCACGTAGCGAAGGATAATTAGGAATATAAGGGGTAAGGCTGCAGGCTAAACAAAAGCTCGATTAGAACTGGATGTCCAGACTACTAGTGGGATAGCAGTAGTAGTAGTAGTAGTAGTAGTAGTAGTAGTAGTAGTAGTAGTAGTGGTAGTAGTGGTAGTAGTAGTGGTGGTAGTAGTGGTGGTAGTGAGATAGTCAGTCAATTAGGGAGGGTGTGTCGCCTCCGTCCGTCCCTCCCCATGACTGAATAATGAGGAAGTAGAAGGAAGAGATGTGAGGATTTGGAGGAGAGGATGAGTGAGAGAAGAGGAGAAGGAGGAAGAAGAGAGATGGAAGGTAGGAACTTGCAAAAATTGAGATAATATCTGGATGGCAAAGTGAAGCCGCGTGTTAGACATACACAATTAGAGGAGAGTATAGGGAAGCGAGGAGTGTAAAAAAAAAAGTAGAGGAGAATGAAAGGACAGGAAGTGTAAACAGAAGCAGAGGAGAATGAAGAGAGGAAAGCAAGTGTAAACAGGAGTCAGAAGTGGAAATCAATGCCAGAGCCGTCCTGGGAGGTGAGGCAACAAGCTATAATGAGATGCGACGAATCAGAGGTTTTGAGGAGAGAGGAGAAGTGTAAGGATGAGATGTGAGAGAAGTGTAGGAATGAGATGTGAGAAGAGAAGGTATAGAAAAAAATAGAGAAAAACAGAACTAAGAATAAGTATGTGAAAATTTGTATGAGTTAGAGTATGCTACTAACAGGGAACTCAACATCAAAGAGAGAGAGAGAGAGAGAGAGAGAGAGAGAGAGAGAGAGAGAGAGAGAGAGAGAGAGAGAGAGAGAGAGAGAGAGAGAGAGAGACGAGAGAGAGAGAGAGAGAGAGAGAGAGAGAGAGAGAGAGAGAGAGAGAGAGAGAGAGAGAGAGAGAGAGAGAGAGAGAGAGAGAGAGAGATCATACCCCCCCCCCCCCCATAGAGTCACAAGTCCAAGCATACAGAGTACCTTACTTGCAACAAAGAGACTCAACCACTGCATCTTTCCCAACTAATACATTTCGTTTTCTTTGTGAGGCAGCCATCAGCTGGGGGCCCTGCCACCGTCTCCATCATCGGCCCTTCGCTGCGTGATTGCCTCGTCATTAATCATAAAGAATCCAATCATGAGACCGCCCCAATCATTGATAAAAATGTAATACAAATGGGACTAATCTGCGAGAGTCTGACGGGTCCTCAAGAAGGGAAAAAACACATCAGAATGGGTAAGGCTCCCGCAGGAAATAGATTACATGTCATTTAATATTATAATTTGAATCTGGGTCCCCCAATCAAAACGAGAAAGATGCTGAAGATAATGACTTCAGAAAGCTGTTTAATCCGCATAATCTTTTTATAAAAAAAAATAGGGCAACGGTGATGTAATTTATCTCCATATGGAGTCAATCGAGGAGACAATAGATTGGAGAAATTTAATAATATTCGTTTGGGATTGTCACTGGAAGTCAGTGTGGAGGTCTGGGAGTCTTATCTGTGCAGTCAGCTCATTATCGCAAAGCTTTTTTTGTGTGTGTTAAAAATATGACAGCTTTGAGCCAGATGGAACGGACTCGCTCGAAGGAGACTTAACTTGGCACTAGTTAACAAGACCTCATTAGTTACTCGTTATAACATCGAAAGAACCATTAGTTCGTTGCTGTTGTGAGTCAGGCAACCATTGGGAATTTCGTTGAACGAATCTGAATTTCGTATAATATCTTGGTGTTCGTATTTCATAACGGACTGAAAGGTCAGCAACTCATGAGATTCATCACAGTGGGATGAGAATCACCCAAGATGCGAGAGATTCATCTTAGTGGAATTAAAAAATCATCGAAGCATCATGCGACTCGCTATATAATCATTCAACTCTTGATAGCAATGCAAGACTCATCATATCATCTTACGACTCATCCATCACAGAGATGAGTGACACAGCACTGATCAGGAAAATGATATCAACATACCGGTTGATTCTCTTCTCGTTATCCTCCTCTTTGTTTATGGTATTACGGGCAATGTGTGAAAGTCTCGTCTCATTAGTTATGACAAGATTATTGCCTCACTTCTCTCTGCTTAATGAGGAAGGAGGGTTTATGAGGAACGGGAGAGGCGTGAGGCAACTTGGTGTGTTGGAAAACTCTCCGAACTTTATATTGTTTATGTACGTAGTATGTACATTACATATGTATAACTTGTGGATTGTGCTGTTTTAACAGTAACAAGAAAAAAATTGTTCACCATATATTATAATGTGTGTGTGTGTGTACTTACCTAGTTGTGCTTGGGGATGTTGAGCTTCGGCTCTTGGGTCCCGCCTCTCAATAGTCAGTGTGTGTGCGCGTTTCATTTAATACTGACCAACGAAAAATATTTGTAAATTTGATGTTAGTTATCTTAAGATGGATCTGTTGAGAAATCTTGTTTTAATTTGAGGGAAAATAATCGCCCATATGTTTTTTAATTTTGTTTATAAAGTTTCCATTCTTAACAAAATCAGAAATTTACATATCGCTCTCTATAACCAGATCTCAATGAACATAAATTAGGTTTCACTATCTACAAACTTGATATTACAATGGAAAATTTACACGTTTCAAAGTGGATAATAATTGGCTAGGACCAGGTTTGGCCTCCACTACGGGCTCACCATAGCCCGTGCTACTTGGAACTTCTTGTTCCAGGTAGCGAATCTGTAACAACAACAACAACTGTATGATTGATGTTCAGGAAATCCTAGTTACACTTGCGAATGCTGGTTCAGCAACCCATGTTTTGAACATTGTTACATAGTGAATCAGCACCACTCTTAATACTGAAGTCCTCCCCTCGCTTCCAATTTGATAGTTTGCATTAATCTCTTCATTAGATTAGCATAATAATTTACTCAACTTGCCGTTTTCTGTGGCAGTTAGACAGGTATGAACATTCACTTCTGAATCATGATAATTGCTGTAATATTCTTCGCTGTGGCTCGAACGCTGGACTCCTCAGGCAGCGAGGAGCCCTGGTGGTTCAGCTGCAGGTTCTGGCGTGTCCTCACAGCAGGAGTGAAATTATCAACAGAGAAATTGCAAGTTCTGAATGTGTGCAGCCCGGTGTGCTTATTTTTAGTCTATGCGTAATCAGGAAAATATGTGCAGAACACGGGTCAATGATCATATTCTTCTAAAGTGCACAGATATCGGTCGTGTTACGATATCGCAGTTNACCATAGCAGGCACCATGACAATGGGAGGACCAAGAATAGTAGTAGCAGTAATATATACCCTCCACCAAATGACAGAAGACCCAGTCAGAGTATTAAAAAACCAACAACATGGCAGTTAAACACTATAATTGAGAGGGCAGCCTCTGCTGCCTGTAGAAATAGATCCCACCTGCTCATCATGGGGACTTCAATCACGGAAGAATTGATTGGGAGAACAAGGAACCGCATGGCGGCGAGGATACGTGGAGAGCCAAACTACTGGAGGTGGTGACTAGAAACTTCTTAACCCAGCATGTCAGAGAACCCACAAGGATGAGAGGAAATGACGAACCAGCGAGACTCGACCTGGTCTTCACCCTGAACGACTCTGACATAAGAGAAATCGGTTTGAGGCCCCTAGGGATGAGCGACCACAGTGTATGGAGTTTGAGTACCTGATTGAAGAAGTTATTGAACTCGAGGAGAGATACTGAAACCAAAAGGTAGCATACCGAAAGGGAAACTATGAGGAGATAAGAAAATTCCTAACAGACATAGCATGGGAAACAGAGCTCAGGGAAAAGACGGCCCAAGATATGATGGACTACATCACGCAAAAGTGCAAGGAAGCAGCAAACAAGTTTGTCCCAGTCCAAAAGGAAAACAGTGATGAAGATGAGAAACCCATGGTTTAATCAGAGATGTAGCTAGCTAAGCACAAAGTAAAAGGGCATGGAGAAACTATAGGAATAACAGGACACTGGAGAGCAGAGAAAGATACCAGAATGCCAGGAATGAATATGTCAGGATGAGAAGAGAGGCGAAAGACAATACGAAAACGACATCGCAAGCAAGGCAAAGACTCAGCCTAAATTGCTGCATAGCCACATCAGGAGAAAAACAACAGTAAAGGAACAGGTTATGAAATTAAGGATAGGGGCAGAAGGATTCACTACAACGACAAGGAAATATGTGAGGAACTGAATAAGAAATTCCAAGAGGTCTTCACCCTAGAACAAGGAGAAATCCCAGAGTTAGGAGAGGGGATAGCTAACAGGAACCACTGGAAGAGTTTGAGATTACAAGCGGGAAGTAAGAAAGTGTTTACTAGAGTTGGATGTGAAAAGGCTATAGGCCCAGATGGAATCTCTCCTTGGATACTTAAGGAAGGAGCAGAAGAACTGTGCCTACCACTCTCCATAGTGTATAACAAATCTCTGGCAACAGGGAACTGCCAGAAATTTGGAAAGCAGCTAATGTAGTCCCGATATACAAGAAAGGGGATAGACAGAGGCACTGATTACAGGCCAGTGTCCCTAACCTGCATACCATGCAAGCTGATGGAGAAGATTGTGCGAAGAAAGCTAGTGGAGCACCTGGAGCGAAGGAACTTTGTAACACAGCATCAACATGGGTTCAGGGATGGCAGGTCCTGCCTCACAGGGTTACTTGAATTCTACGACCAGGCTACAAAAATAAGGCAAGAAAGAGAAGGTGGGCAGACTGCATATTTTTGGATTGTCAGAAAGCCTTTGATACAGTGCCACACAAGAGGCTAGTGAAAAAGCTGGAGATGCAGGCTGGAGTGAAAGGGAAGGTACTCCGTTGGATACAGGAGTACCTAACCAACAGGAGACAAAGAGTCAGTGTGAGGGGTGAGGTCTCAGATTGGCGAGACGTTACGAGTGGAGTCCCGCAGGGTCAGTCCTTGGACCTATACTGTTTCTGATATATGTAAATGATCTCCCAGAGGGTATAGAATCGTTTCTCTCAATGTTTGCCGATGATGCAAAAATTATGAGGAGGATTGAAACTGAGGACGATAGTAGGAGGCTACAAGACGACCTAGACAGACTGAGTGAATGGTCCAACAAATGGCTGTTGAAGTTCAACCCGAGTAAATGCAAAGTAATGAAACTAGGCAGTGGAAACAGGAGGCCAGACACAGGATACAGAATAGGAGATGAAGTACTTAATGAAACGGACAGAGAGAAAGATCTAGGAGTTGATATCACACCAAACCTGTCTCCTGAAGCCCACATAAAAAGGATAACATCTGCGGCATATGCGAGGCTGGCTAACATCAGAACAGCGTTCAGGAACCTGTGTAAGGAATCATTCAGAATCTTGTACACCACATATGTAAGACCAATCCTGGAGTACGCAGCCCCAGCATGGAGCCCGTACCTTGTCAAGCACAAGACGAAGCTGGAAAAAGTCCAAAGGTATGCCACTAGACTAGTCCCAGAACTAAGAGGCATGAGTTACGAGGAAAGGCTGCGGGAAATGCACCTTACGACACTGGAAGACAGAAGAGTAAGGGGAGATATGATCACAACCTACAAAATCCTCAGAGGAATCGACCGGGTAGACAAGGACAAACTATTCAACACTGGGGGGACGCGAACAAGGGGACACAGGTGGAAACTGAGTACCCACATGAGCCACAGAGACGTTAAAAGGAACTTTTTCAGTGTCAGAGTAGTTAACGGATGGAATGCATTAGGCAGTGATGTGGTGGAGGCTGACTCCATACACAGTTTCAAGTGTAGATATGATAGAGCCCAGTAGGCTCAGGAATCTGTACACCAGTTGATTGACAGTTGAGAGGCGGGACCAAAGAGCCAAAGCTCAACCCCCGCAAGCACAAATAGGTGAGTACAAATAGGTGAGTACACACACACACACACACACACACACACACACACACACACACACACACACACACACACATTTGGAGGGTGACTCCATACACAGTTTCAAATGTAGATATGATAGAGCCCAATAGGCTCAAGAATCTGTACACCAGTTGAATGACAGTTAAGAGGCGGGACCAAAGAGCCAAAGCTCAACCCCCGCAAGCACAACTAGGTGAGGCATTGTGGAGAAATGCCCGACAGCCCAATGGAACATTATCTAACACAGTGCACAGTTACTAACGCATTAAGATTTTAACTTAAATTCAACAGAGCAGAAGTTGTTAAACGCATTTAGCAAAATCTTACTGAAGCGACCATACGAGTCATAAATACTCACACTCCGCCCAAGTAAAACAGAAATAAGCAACACTTAGTGGGCCAGTCAGAGGCTTAGGGCCCGCGCAGGAATATCCCTGCAAAAAAAACTAGGTGAGTACAACTAGGCGAGTACATTTGATGGGGCCTCGCGGCTGAGAGGAAAGCGTTCTGGGGTCGTTGTCCTAAGGGCCTGGGTTCGATGCCAGGCAGAGGCAGAAACAAATGGGCAGAGTTTCTTTCACCTTGATGCACCTGTTCACCTAGCAGTGAATAGGTACCTGGGAGTTTAGACAGCTGCTACGGGCTACTTCCTGGGGACGTGTGTTTGTGTGTGTGTAAGAGAAATATATGTAGCAGAAATATATGTAGTAGACATAATAGAGGAAAAATAAATTGGTCAGAAAGGCAGGGTCCAAGAGCTAATAGCTCGATGCTGCAGATACATAGAGTAAATACAAATAGTGAATGCACACGCACACACACACACACACACACACACACACACACACACACACACAGGTCTGGTAGCCTGGTGGATAGCACGCAGGACTCGTAATTCTGTGGCGCGGGTTCGATTCCCGCACCGGGCAGAAACAAATGGGCAAAGTTTCTTTCACACTGAATGCCCCTGTGACCTAGCAGTAAATAGGTACCTGGGAGTTAGTCAGCTGTCACGGGCTGCTTCCTGGTGTGTGTGTGTGTGTGTGTGTGTGTGTGGTGTGTGTGTGTGTGTGTGTGTGTGTGTGTGTGTGTGTGTGGTGTGTGTGTGTGTGTGTGGTGTGGAAAAAATAGTAGTAGTTAGTAAATAGTTGATTGACAGTTGAGAGGCGGGCCGAAAGAGCAAAGCTCAACCCCTGCAAACACAACTAGGTGAATACACACACACACACACACCACACACATCACGACCTATAAATTAGAACAGTTGAATGACATGCAATGAATAATGACCCTACGAAGTGAATTATGTGTATTCGTTTGTATAGAAGGATAAGATTCTCTCCCTTAACTAGCGTACACTTAGCTGTATACAAAGGCAGCTTCTCCTGATGCGGAAATCATGTCGCATCTCAATAATTCGGTTATTATATATATATATATATATATATGCAAACACGCCTGAATGGTCCCCAGGACTAGATACAACTGAAAACTCAGTTGTATCTAGTCCTGGGGACCATTCAGGCGTGTTTGCATTTGTGTTCCTCACGTGTTGCCCCAAAAAATGAGGTGATTTGATAAAATGCTATGCCCAAGATAACCATCCAGGTGCCGGCGGGGAAGTGGTTCATATAGCTCAGGCTATCACTTCCTTATGTCCGGTCGTGATGGTCAAGCGGATTAAGGCGCCCTGTAGTTACCAGTTGCTTTGCTCCTGGGAGTATGGGTTCGAGTCACTTCTGGGGTGTGAGTTTTCAGTTATATATATATATATATATATAAGTACATAAAATTCTTCTGAAGATGTATTATTAAATACGAAAGCACTTCAGGAAACTCTTGTCTTAATCCTTCCTTCGTGGTCTGACATTGTCACATTGTTCATCGCGTGTTAATTTCTTCGTGATTTGCACACATAAGTACGTTTAATGGATTTGGAGAAGTGGCATCAGTTGCTGCTATTATGGCCAACTTCACCAGATATCTGAGTCAATCTTGAGGTAGAAATACACTTCAGTGACAACGAGGACCAATAATCTAGTAACCTTGTTAAAATCTATTTAAATCTAGTTAAAATCGTTATAAATTCAAGCTCGCACACACACTAGTGCAAAGTGAGCTAGAGTGCAAAGTGCAAAGCACAAGCACTCAGCGTAGAGTGGAGAAGAGTGAACACAGGAGAGATACCAGCTTCGCTTTAATCAGCAGATATAGTTCCCCTATACAAGAGAGGAAGCAAATATTCGTAAGATTTGAAAATCTAGTTTATATGGCAGATTACATAAAGTTTATATGGCAGATTATGTAGAGTTTATATGGCAGATTACATAAAGTTTATATGGCAGATTATACAGAGTTTATATGACAGATTTTATAGATTTTATATGGCAGATTATATAGAGTTTATATGGCAGATTATAAAGAGTTTATATGATAGATTATATAGAGTTTATATGGCAGCTTATGTAGAGTTTATATGGCAGATTATATAGAGTTTACATGACAGATTATATAGAGTTTATATGGCAGAATATATAGTTTATATGGCAGATTATGTAGAGTTTATATGGCAGATTATGTAGGGTCGTAAAGTGGTTTATAAGACTCCAACTTACGCGTAGATCGTAAGTTGGCTCTATTAGTGGTAAGTTAAGACTATTACGGAACAGATTCGGTAATAGCCCGTAAGTATATATATCACAGTCGCCGTAAACACCAATCAGCTTGTGGTAGACTCAGTTGTCATCTCAAACTATGCTCAACAAACTAAGCAAATATTCAGGACTATAAAATGTTCTTGTTGGTTGGTTAAATATCTTGAGGTTAATATTCACCTCAACCTCAAAGCCTACTTTTTAACACTGGATCAATTGACGACTCAAATCTTTATAAACTAGTAAGCATTGGTATTAGTGATGTGAAACTGTCTTATAGTCGCCTGGTCTGTGTGAAAATTTGAATTAAAGAAGATTCATTAATAATAAAATTTGACATTGCTAAGAATGTCTTATAAAAACACTTGGTTATAATTTTTTTGTATCAAGAATCAGTCCTTTACAGGAAAATTGAATTTGAAGACGCATTGCGCAGCGCGACCTTCATGGGGGTTACTTGTATATAATTTATCAAATGGTCTCCCATTTTTCCCATTTCCCAAACATCGCTTCAAGCGACGCTTCAAACAGCCGACCCTTCGTGAAGATCCCATCAGCGTGTACCCATTCTCTTGTACGACTCTTGGGTCAAAATTAGACAAGGCAATTAGACAAAATTAGATAATTCCGTCAATCAAATCACCTGTCCAATCACTGGCTGTCTACGAGCCACACCCGGCCATGCCGGCCTATTATGCTGATATCCAATTACGACCCATTTATTAAGCAATTAAGACCCGGCTATTGGTTGGTTTCTGTATTGCGCGACCCCGACAAGGAGAACAATAAACACCCCCCCCCCGTTAGTAAGCTGGTGTATAACGAATGAATAACATAAAATGCAACAACAAATGGGAATACAGCTGTAGACATGATAACAAATAGGCTGGATTGGAGGCCGGTAATTGGGAGAGCTCTTGATAGCGTGGGAACTGTCCCATAGGTTGAAATGGGTCCTGGTGCCCCCCTTCCTCCCTACTCTCATCTCTCCCAGCCCCACATAACCACCTCCTCCTCAAATATGTATATGTATATATATATTATATATATATATATATATATATATATATATATATATATATATATATATATGTATATATATATATATAATATATATATATATATATAATATATATATATATAAATATATATATATATACCAGGTAACCTTCCAGGTAAGATATCTGAGTAAAGTATCAGGGGTAAATCTCAGTGATAAACTACCATGGTTAGCGACCAGGGTTAACTACCAGGATAAGCCATAATGGCAAACTATCAGGGTTATCCACCAGGATAAACTGTCAGGGTTATCTACCAGGATAAATTATCAGGTTAAACTAACAGGTGTAGAACTCGTAACAATAGGAAAGAGCTGAATAAATTTGGTCTCAGGTGGGATGCAGGCAGGTGGGGAAATAGAGTAGACTGTCAACTAACAATTTGAGACAGACAGCGGAGCTGGTATTGTGACCTACTGTCTGCCTACTGAGGTCAACTTCCATAGGTAAACATCGCCTGCAGAGGTTTACTTGAGACACGTATAAATTCATCACAGTTGTTGGCATATTCGAGACTTGGAGATTTCTTCAGTTGTTGACATATTCGAGGGATTTCTTCAGTTGTTGACATATTGAGGGATTTCTTCAGTTGTTGACATATTGCAGGATTTTTATTTGTAAGAAATTCCACATTCAATATTTGCAACACTTAACAATGGTATTATGTCTCTCCGGTGATGGGACTATGGTTCCCAGCTTGTTATTTCAATTCGATTTACAACCAATTTTCAGGTTGTGCTTGTCTAGGCTGCGACTAACCTCCAAAGACAGATAAACCATTTTTACACAATGTTTAACCGAGAATGAATTTTTTTCAAGATAAAACCTTTTTACACAATGTTTAACCAAGAATGAATTTTTTTCCATGATAAAACCATTTTTACACAATGTTTAACCGAGAATGATTTTTTTTCCAAATGGAAACCTAAATTAGTGTTTATTTTGTGTATAACTAATCTTATCCTGAGGACAAGTTGCAGCAATTTGTTTTTGTCATGTATACAGGCGGGTACGAGTGATTACTGAATTAACAAGTCTTTGCCCATGTTATTGAAAATGTTTATTTCTCTCATAAACAATGTTCATATCTCTTCAAGAGGAGTCAGTAAATCCTATTTTCAATGAGTTACATTCTTAATCTGTGACTCCATCTGCCACACAGAAAATATCTAGAATGAAAGCGCGTTCCTCTGACCATGAACGGGTTTTCTATCACCTCCAGTGACATTATAAATGGCATAAAACTGGTCCCCCTTCTCACTACTCCATGAACAGCAGAAACAACTACACCTAGACACTACTCACAACACTAAGAGCTACAACCCAACACCAAGATGGGCCATCAGCGGTTCGTAATATGAATACAAACGCGAGAAAGTATTACAACACATATTCCTGATAGACGCAAACAGATGATTTTGGAAACCTTTTGCAAAGTACCAACCCTGTGACGGAATTTACATGTAACATTCAAAGGGTTATGCATCTATCAAGTCTGTTAGTGTGGTGTGTGTACTTCACCTAATATGTACTCACCCTATATGGTTGCAGGACGAGCATTGACTCTTGGATCCCGCCTTCTCGAGCCATCAGTTGTTTAGTCAATGACTCCTATCCCATTTCCCTATCCATACCTGGTTTTAAAATGATGAATAGTATAGGCTTCAACAACCGTTACCTTAAGTGCATTCCATTTTCCCAGCTACTTGACGCTAAAAGAAACTTCCTAATAATCTCTGAGACTCATCTGAGTTCTAACTCCATCCATGTCCCCTCGTTCTGTTACTATTCCATGATGAACATTCAGTCTATGTCCACTCTGTCAATCCCTCTGAGTATT
>WNGS01164437.1:6028391-6050681 GCA_020271785.1 Procambarus virginalis
AAGGATCACGAATATAAACCGGAACAGCCGTAATTTTGCGAACCGCTATGATTATACTACATATATTCCGCCTTTGGGATTTTACCGTAAAAAATTTAGAAATTTGGGGATTTTGACGTCAAATTTTGAGAAATTGGGGATTTCGATGTCAAAATTCGAGAAATTTGGGGATTTCGACGTCAAAATTGAGAGGACTGGTTGTGTGATGAGAAGAGAGAGGGGGAGTGAGAGTGGTTGGGTGAGGGGAGAGTGGTTGGGGTGAGGGGGAGGTGGCTATAGAATGCGAAATGGTAGTAAAGATTTACGATGTGTTGGTAGGGAAGGAGCCGAGGCAGAGGGAGAGGGAAGAGGAGAGATCCAGGAAGAGGGAGAGAGGGGGAGAGCGAGAGGGGTGAGGGAGAGGGGAAAGCAGGGAGAGGGGAGATAGAGAGAATGATGAGCTGGGGTGAGAAGATGATCCTCGCGAGGGCAAGAGAATAGGGTAACAGTGCGGAGAAATGTGATGGAGTAAAAGATTGCTGAAAAGAGTTGAGGAGAGTTGATGGGTTTGCCTGAGAATGTTGTGGACCGGGTTATGGGGGGATGGGGGGTTTATGAGTAGTATTGTGGGGAAGAGGTTATGAGTAGTTGTGAGGAGCGCGGGGTATGAGTAAGGACTGTTGGGGCAAATAACAACTATAAGGGTTGTAGCCCCTATTTGTAATAGGTAAGAGATCGTGGGAGAAGACTTTCCCTATGTTAATTGGCCTATCCCCCCTTACCAATGTTTCCTTGCCCCTTCACCTCACCCCCCACCCCCCTCCCCTTCGACTTTACAGTGTATTAAAAAAGCGTTTACCTCATGTGTTGTAAATTGTTGTAAATTACTTTTTTACGGGTATTATGCCCGTGTCCCTTTGAGCGCTTAGCTTCATCAATCAATAATCAAGAGTTGTAGGGAACGGTATAGTGTAAAGTTGTTAGGGGGGGGGTTGTGAGGGATTTCAGGAGAGGTTGTGGTGAGGAGGTTATGAATGAGGTAGGACGAGAGAAATGATATATGCGTGTAGGGGAGATGGAAGGGTATATCTACCCCCCGCAGGATCAGTAGATATACTCTGGTAGATACTGGTAGATATTACCCTGGCAGAGATGGGTAGATATACTCTAGGGAAAATCCAGACATCACATAGCTGCAAATGTGATGAATGAGACACAGCATGACGGACGAGAGACAGAGTGAGCAGGTGGTGACACAGGTGGTGACGCAGGTGTGGACGAGGTGTGGAAGGTATGCCTGAGATATCACCAGCACTGTGGCAAGAACGCGACTTTCAGCATGTGAAGGAGACTGGGGCTGAGCACCAAGCAATGTGGGAATGTTGATGGAGAGTGAGTTAAGAGGCACTCTAATGTCGCCACTGAAATTCCTCTCAGCTATTGGTGTCTCTGAGAGCTGAGGCGAGTAGAGAAGACGCGGAGCAGATTAACACTGCAGGGGGGGGGGTGGGGTATAAAGCATTAATGCTAAGTGGGCAAGGAACTCAGAGAGGCATCTTCAGTAGGAACAATTGTGGCGAGGAACTCAGAGATGTATTAAATGGCTGAATCTATCGTTGCAAGAAACCCAGTGCGGGTGTCTAAGGAACTATCAACTGTATCCATCAACTATCAACTAGTAACATAATATTATATGATTTATTGCAGTTGATTGAAATTGAAATTGAAATAACCTCAATAAGCTTATTTCAATTTCAATCAACTGCAATAAATCCTGCAATAAAACAATATTCGGGGCTTTTTACAGTTGAAGATTTATTTTTATGTAAATTTCATTTACTTTTTTCGTTGAAGCATATCCTATATTAAAAGAAAATTATATATATTATAAAATAAAAATAACTCTTTTCCATAGTAAACTTTCTTACCTCTGATGAGCCTATGTAATTTATATATGTTTAATTCACTATTTGGCCCGAGGATAATATTTAGGTAAGCTGTTGGTTGTATATTATATGTATAATAGCATTTTTATGTTATTGTAACATATATTCCTGTTTGTTAAGGCTTATGAGATAATACAGCAACTGTTCTTAATATTTAATATTGTCTGCAAATAAAAAATATTATCGATCATCTCAGATATGAAATATGAATCACTAGATGGAACTAGATATTGATGTTAATAAAATATATGATTCCCTGTATTTATTTATTGGGGGGGTTATCTTTATTGTGCCTTTATCTGCGTGCTTTCCGGTGTGGCCCCTGCGTCCTTTCCTTGAGGTTCATTTCACTCTGTCTCCATTAGATAGAAAGGCCTGCAGAGCTATTGCCATCAGAGGATTAAACCCCGAAACCAATCTATTAACATGCTTGAAATGAGGGCCACTCACTGTTACCGGCATTTTCAAATCCAGAATCAACTTTACTGCAGTATACCAATTCTTGTTCACTATCTACTTGCAAGTTTATACCATGCCTTTTTCTTCTTCCATCTCTGTTGATACATTTTCAACCTATCGTATAGCAATAATCAGACAGACCCAACCAGTATATTTATTTTAATAATGAAATTAATTAATATTTTTATTTTTAATCTTTTATAAAATATTGTTCGTTTATTGTTCTTTCTTTGGAACAAACTTTTAAAGTTCGCAGAAGTTATTTGTATTGAATAAATCAATAATAAAGGGTGATCGTTTAAAGGATCCAATCGACCTTTGTCACTATATTGTTATTTTGCCAAGAGACGAGAAAATCGCAAAAAATAACTTTCCTATAATTCGAATCACAGATCATATAGGCGGAAGTGTGCCTTAGTCGATCAATTGCAGAAGCACACATGCAAACAGAAGGAGACTGAATGACCCTGCAACAAAAGGAAGTAACCAGAAAACATTAACTGCCAAACATGAGTCACACTCTTACTTTACTACCCCATTAATACCAATTATATAAGGACTCCATTAATACCATGTAATGTCATTCATCCATGTTACCTACTCCCACCATGTAGAGGTATATATATAAATAATATATTATAATATATATATATATAATGTGAATGTGGTTGGTGTGGTGGTGTGTGTGTGTGTGTTTGGTATCTTGCTGTGTGTTATTTATGATCTTATATATTTTCCATTGTTATTTATTGGCTATCACATGAACTAGCATATGTTCATATGATTATTTGCATTAAAATTTACACCACTGTTACTACATCCAATTTATTAAATGTCGTTACGCGACCATACCTTAAAACAACACGTTTGTATCGGCAGTTCTCCAGTCAGTGAGTGTTGGTCTTGACCAGGATCTGGTGGAGGTAGTTCCTCCATAATAATTTATATAATTAAACTCCCCAATGTCTACATGTGATAATCGAATTTTTTTTTGGATGAGTAACCAAGCCATTTTATTTTATTTTATTCATTTTAATTGAAAAACTAAAATTTGATCCTCTAGATGATTAATAGTTAGAGCAACGCATAGTCCCTTTGTAAGCTAATATTATGAAAGTTTGTGTCGGGTTCGACACCCGCAGCCATTGGCTACGATTAGTTGTGTCTATGGTAAGTCGGTTGAGTGATTGTAACCTGCAAATTGCAGCGTCACAAAAGTCAAGCGAGACTGTATAAGGTTAACTGTTGTTGGCCTCAAGGGAAGCCATTTAGCGGAATATGTTTCCTCAAGTGATTGCAGATCAGACCACTCAGAGTGAATAGTGAGACGCTCGTTCAAGAACCACCCCCCAAAAAAAAATTTTTTCCCCCCCCGTCAAGATTGAACAAATTCACAGGAGCCGTGCGAGGATTCGAACCTGCGTCCGGGAGCATCCCAGACACTGACTAAATCGAAACTGAGCTCCGACAGGGTAAAAGAGTTTGAAACCGAAGTTCTACTGAACTTACTGGATCCCGCAGGCTTTTCCGAGACACAAACCAGATTTTTACCACAACTCCCCCCCTGCACTCGAGCTATGTCAATAGGCCGTTCTCCCTCTTCGCCTTACATCATCACACAGAGATCACACTAAACGTGATGCAACAAATAAAGAAATCCACAGGGCCGTGTAAGAGATTCGAAGACAAGACTAACAGGATATCGTCAATATTGATGTTGGAGTGGTAGTGCGTGGAGGTGTGCAACATTGTGATGTTATTTTGACATGTCAAGGTAACTATTGTAACCAATAGAAAATTCTCAAATTTCCGGTCTAAGAAAGCAATTTCTTGTCCTCTTCTTCCTGTAGGTCATCCCTAGCTTCCATATTGACCTATTACAATCGCAAGGGACTTCATGCCCGAACTGTACTGACTCTCTCTCTCTCTCTCTCCTCTCTCTCTCCTCTCCTCTCCTCTCTCTCTCTCGCTCTTCTCCTCTCGTCTCTTCTCTCTCTCTCTATCTAATCTTTCTCTGCTCTGCTCTGGTTGTAAAGTTCTGAAATACGGAATCATTTAAAAAATTCAGACACATGTTACACTTCCATGGATCACAGCCCTGCAACATTACCCCGTCAAACACTGTGTTTCCAAGTGCATTCCACTCAGTTTGACGGTTTTTTGGGTGTTTGGGGGGGGGGGGGGGGGGGGCCATTATTTTTGTCTAAAACTTCGATTGTTATGTTGAAGGCCGTCTCTGTGTGTACACTATTCCCCAACTTCTGGGTTAAAGTAATTAAAACTGTTAAAATTCGTTTTATGGAAACGTGAAAAAAAATCTCAAAAAATGCGCTAGTTGGTAATTTTATAATGAGCCTTGGTTCGTTTAGGCCTTCAGCTGTATTAGTAATTAATATTATTTGTCTTTGGGCAACATATGGAGATAAGCAAATCTATATATGTGTATGTACCTAACAGTACTATATATGTAGATAACACTTCTGTGTATGGAAGCAGCATTGCTGTTGGAGGTTACACTATATGGATGTAAGACACTATATTGGAGGAAGCACCCCTATACATGTACGAGACAATCATATTATACAGGGTAAGAATCTATCATATATATATAGTATATATTATATATATTATATATATTATATATATATTAATATATATAATACTATATATATAATATATATATATGGTATCCCCCAATGTACATGAAGGTAACACTCCTATATATATGGAGGAATTGCTGTTGAATATGAGAGGTTATTGGACATTATTGGAAACTGTTAGTAGTTTTCATGAAGGAACTTATCCTGAGACGCTACGTGAGGATAGCGTTAATGACATTGGGGCAGTATTAAACAAGAAAGTATTAAACAAGGAAGTATTAAACAAGAAAGTATTAAACAAGGAAGTATTCAACAAGAACTTTGCGACCAAAGTATTATTATCCAGTTTCCCAATATCAATCTTCGACATGTTATGAACAAGGAATCTCAGCTTTAATAACGAGAGGGGGTTATTTAATTGAGGGTAGACGCATATTGACCAATTTTGATTTATATCAATTCAGTGTCATATCCGAAGTGACGTTGTTTCGACGTTGATTTGACGTTGAATTGTCGTTGCTCATACGGGCCTATACTATGTAAGATTCATCGTTTTTTATATGACGTAATACCAGACCAATATCTCGGTCAAGATCGTCTCTGGGAGAAATTGCGGTCATAGTTTAGTTAATGGCCCTCATTAAGTGAGGAATTAAGCCGTTCAGATGCCAGAGTGACTGGGAAGAGGTGAAGTGTGATGCTGAACGGTCGGTTTAAGATATAATCTCTGAAAATTGTTTGTTTACATTTGGAGTCTTGGAGCAAGCTTGGAGTCTTCGGTACAGCAATGGAGAGTAAATTCTTTTCGAGCCGGCGTTCGAGACCCGATGTTAACTGGTTGGAAGCTGTTCCTTCGAATCGTCCTTATATGTGAGCTAATTGTTGAAGTAAGAGGTAAAGCAGACCTGTCGGCTATTATAGAAAAGTTGATTGTTATGATATTAAATAGGAACTTGTACTAATTTATACCAGATACTTGTCCTAATTACTCACAGATACTTGTATAATATCACAGCTAATTGTTATCATATAAAAGATTAATTCGTCATCAATATAGAAGATCATTTGTTCTCAAGATTAAAAGATCCTTTAATAAAATACCAAGCTCAGTCCTCATATCCAAGCATAATTGTCATAATATACCAGATCCTTGTCCTACATACCAGCTACCTTGTGTCCTCAATATCCCAGATCCTGTTCTCAGATCCCAGCTCCTTTTCCTCAAAATCCCAGCTCCTCGTCCTCAAACCCCAGCTCCTATCATCATGCCCTTCCAAGGGCTAGTAGTCACACTGGATAAACAATTCTAATGATAAATACCTTCTATTCACTTATTCACTAACATCCACTTCAATTATGATAAAAAACCCACTATGAGTAGCAGCCATGGCATGGTTCCCTACCTAAAAACCTAACATTGAGCTACAAAATATAAAAAAAAATAAAAAAACCCCAAAAAAAATGGAAATAAGTGAAGTTCGCTGCTGTGTCGACATTTTGTGGAGGGGACAAACTACAGTGAATGCAAAGGGATGACCTTTAATTACACTGGAGAGAAGTAACCTGGGATCAAGATAGTGACATAAATGATTATAAAAGTTAACGAAAAAAAGAAAACGAGAACGACATTCAGCGCAAGGGATTAATAGGACGTAGAAGTATAGAATTAGAAGGCGGGCGACTCAGATAAATCACAGGAATATAAAATTGTTATCCACACTTCCAGGGAAGAGGGTAAAACGATCTCAACTCGTTTCGAAAAAAGAAGCGGTCTATTTTCTGACCAAAAACCTCGGTCGCACAGCTTCGGGGGTCCCTCCCCTCAACGCGCTTCGGGGATCAACGGTTCGAGTCTCCTAGAGCCATGGTGAATCACAGAAATGCCAGAAAATCATCAGTTATATAAAATTCCAAAACAGTGACACAAAAGGTTATGACGAACACCCGTGAAAGATAACTAAAAGGAAACCAAAGAGCTTCACTGGAATACTCGCGACAAACTCCCCTGAAGGCGGGCTGGGAGCTGGCGAACGACCTAACAGGTACACCAAGTTGAGTGCACTGGACTCAGTAGCAAGAAGAATGGGGAAAACGAAGCAAAGGGGAGCTCGAACAACAGTACACACACCAACACACCGACAAACACACATCAAAACAAAAAATACACAGCACACAGCACACGCAACACACACACAACACAACACACACACAACTACCACACACACAACAAAAGCAACACACACACAACACTACACACACCACACACACACAAACACACTACAGCACACACACACATCACACACAACACACACACACACACACACACACAACACACCACACACAACACAACACACACACACACACACACAAACACACACAACACAAACACACACACTACAAACACACCAAAAACAAACACACACAAAACACAACCACACACACACCCCACACACACACACCACACACACAAACACACAACACACACACACAAACACACAACACACACACACACACACACACTCACACACACACCACAACACACACACACACACAACACACACACAACACAACACACACACACCACACACAACACACACACACACACACACACACCACACACACACACACAAAGCCTAGCCCCCAACAAACCTCTCCTCTTTGCCTCAAGCCAACCCCCTCTTTTGACATGGCGTAACTAGCTCTCCTTCGTGGCTTGCTAACGAGAGCGTACATGCATGGCCATTGCTGAGGGGGGGGAAGGATGCGAGGTAGAGAGAGGGAGAGGGAGGAGGAGAAGAGAGAGAGAGAGGGAGGAGAGGAGGAGAAGGTAGGAGGAGAGGTACGGACAGTAAGGAGAGGGAGGGCAAAACAGGATGAAAATAAATACGGAAAACATTCCCTATTAGTTAGTAATATGTGCAGTAAAGAGTGAAGAATAATAATATATATAATAAATAGCAACGAAAGGAAAAGAATACACATTTAGGAAAAATATTAGAGAGGGATAATACGTGTAATAGCCAACAATGAGATTATACTAGAAGAAAGGATGAGAAAAGTATATCATAGACGAAAAATAGGAGAGAATCAAACAAATGATATCACCAAAATTAATAAGTTTTATAATCAGAAGAGCTGTAAGGAATAAAGAGGATTAAAGAGGAGAGAATGCCAAAAGGGCATTTTGCCCGTTAACGTTAATCACGTTAACGGGCATTTACGTTAATACACGTTAATCAAGTTAATCACATTGAACGTTAATCACGTTAATCAAGTGATTAACGAAGGCTTAGTGGAAGACTTCAATTAGAAAGGGAGAGTGTAGATAAACAAGTAGTGAAAGGCTAAGAGAAAGGCTGACCCGAAACTGTGTAAATCGGTTCCGGGTTGATGTGTTGTGTGTGTGTGTGTGTGTGTGTGGTGTGTGTTGGTTAGGTTAGGTTAGGTTAGGTTAGGTTGGTTAGGTTAGGTTCGGGCAATTTAGTACATCTGTTTTGTGACGTTGTGACAACTGGAGAAAACGGGCTGCACCTCAACCAGTCTCACCTCACAACAACTACTCTTTCCTCTACACAAACCTTCTCCTCTGAGTTATGGGCTCACCATAGCCCGTGCTACATAGACACTTCGTTCTGAGTAGCTAAATCTAAAACAACAAACGTCTCCTCTCACATATAGAAGGCAAGTACATAAGTTGTAGATGTAGACAAGAGTGATTGGGAAGTGCTTCGGTGGATATGGGAGTACCTAAGCAACAGAAGAGAGCGAGTCACTGTGAGGGGTGAGGTCTCAGAGTAGCGATATGTCACTAACGGAGTCCCACGGAGATCAGTTCTTGCACCTGTCCTCCTTCCTTATACATGTAAACGATCTTCCAGGGGCAATAGTTCTTGCAATGTTTGCTGATGATGCAAAAAATCTGAGAGAAATTAAGACAGACGAAGACAGCAAGAGGCTACAAGAGGTTCAGGATAAACTAAAGGATTGGTCCACAAATGGCCACTAAAATATAACTTGGATAAATATTCGGTAATGGAACTAGGGGTAGGGAGCAGGAAGCCAGACAAAAGGTACGAAATGGAAAATTAAATCCTCCATGAAACAGAGAGAAGGATCTAGGGACTGATATCAGACCGAGCCAAGCCTCCTAAAATTAAAGTATTTAGAGTAACTATTTAGTGGAAAGTACCAACCTGTGGTGATAGACCACCAGAAAATTGACTTGAATGATTGAATTTGGACAAACCAGATTTTTTTTAACAGCCACGTAAATATAAGACCTAACCTAACCTTTTATAGTTGTTCTAGGCCTCATATACGCTATCTTAGTCATAATATAGAACATATATGTGCTTTACTAAGCCTAGGAATATTTAAGTTTGGTATTTACGGACTCTATAAAATTAATAGTACAAAAAGTGGTCTACTGGCGGTCCAACACTATTTATTGGTGCTCTCGACTAAATTCTTGCTATGACTACTATCATTCAAAGAGGCTGTCAAACCTGACTCTTGAATATCTCGTCCAAAGGCACATCAGCGACATATTCGAGGTTGGACAACATCAGAACTGTCTTCTGAAAATTGTGTAAGGATTCATTCAGAATCTTGTATACCGCATACGTCAGTCCAGTCCTGGAACATGCAGCTCCAGCGTGGAGTCCATATATCTAGTCAAATACATGGTAGAGTTGGATAGTGTTCAGACTAGCTCCAGAACTACGTGATATATATAAGTCATGACGGAAGGCTACATGAATTGAACCTCACGTCGCTAAAGGGCAGAAGAGCTAGGGGAGACATGATCACAACATACAAAATTCTCAGGGGAATTGGTAACGTAGATAAAGTGAATAAAATTAGGCGAGTAAAACCACTGTCCCTTCATCACAACCACTTTCTCATCACCATAATCCCCCCCCCACTCACCATACACCCTCCCCCTCACCATACACCCCTCCCCCTCACTCCTCACCTAACTCCTCCCCCCCCCTCCTCACAATCCCTCTCCCCTCCTCACTCCCCCTCTCACCTCACCCCCCCCCCTGCGAGTTTTCACAGCCAAAAAAATAAGAACACACTCCCCTAACCCCAAGGCAGCAGACACAGCGTGTCAAATTTAATGCTTGTGACGACATCCATTAGGGAGAAGAAAATTGGCCCCTTAAATATACGTGGCTATTCTTCCTCTCGAAATTGGTTCCCACAGTCTTCAATTGATCTGGGAAATTTATTAGACATGTACCAATACAAAGAGTCTATCAAGGCTCACTGAGTCAATATTGACAGAATGACTTGGCTGCAACGGCCGGCCGGTCAGGGGAGGAAGACGCAGATCTATTGTTGTTGCTGCAACACTACAGGCTGCAACACCACTTTCTGCAGCACCTCTACCAGTTGCAACACCACTATCTGCAGCACCTCTACCAGTTGCAACACCGCCACTGCCAGTTGCAACACCACTATCTGCAGCACATCACCAGACTAAGAGTACTCCATTTTTCTAAATATAAACCTTTGGCTCTAATCTGGCTCTTCCTGTAAGGGAATCGAACTGAGATTCTGAACCTACTTGAAACATGAGATGAATATTTGTGTCTTTGACTAATTTATTTATTACGTCGCTTAATAAAATGTTTGTCAATCAATCAATCAATTAATCAATCAATCGTTCGATCAATCGTGTTTTCGTCTCAAACACTTGAGAGAGAGAGAGAGAGAGAGAGAGAGAGAGAGAGAGAGAGAGAGAGAGAGAGAGAGAGAGAGAGAGAGAGAGAGAGAGAGAGAGAGAGAGAGAGAGAGAGCAGTAATTTTTCGGGCCATTAGACCCCTTGAGATGAGAGGCGCCGCTAACGACGGGTCCCCTTGTGGTTGACAGTGAATTGAAGAGGAGAAAAGATGTTGACGTACAGCAAAAATTAACATGTGACGCGCATGTGTTTTCCATCTAAACTACCGACAGTCAGACGGGTACGCACGCACGCACACACGCACGCACACATATACACAAAGTAAGAGTACAAGTCTAAACACACTCAGGCACACACATATTTCACACAATGAAGCACATTAGTCCCTTAAACACAAAAACACACAACACACACCCACATGTGTTGCTTTCAAACGTGTGTGTGTGTGTGTGTGTGTGTGTGTGTGTACTCACCTAATTGTGCTTGCGGGGGTTGAGCTTTGGCTCTTTGGTGTGTGTGTGTGTGTGCGTGTGTGTGTGTGCGTGCGTGTGTGTGTATGCACAAGCGCGCGCGTGTGCGTGCATGTCTATTAACCCAAGACTGTTTATCCTCTCATAGTTGTACAAAGTAATACTTTTCAAGACTGTACTGAAATGACCACAAGCAAATATTTGCAGATTTAACAGTTCTTTAAAAAAAACACTTCAAGAAGAGTTGAAAACTAGTGAACGGAAACGTCTGAGTTTGCCACGAGTATAGCGACTACACACGTTCCTGTCTAATGGCCCACACACGCAAATATATATAATTTGAACAAAAAGTAATATAGAAATAGTCTGCACGTATTCTGCGTTCTTCTCTTAAGGCGAATATTGTCGCGGGTTAGTGATCTTAGCCACGACAATTGAGAATGTCTGGGTTTAAAGTTGTATGACTTGTGATTAGCTATTCATGGGAAAACGTTAGTGAAATTGTTTTTCCTCGGCCTGTTTCGTTGAGTTCCTTGTAGAGGGTTTTAAGTGCGTTTCAGCGCAGTGTTTACACTCCACTTAGGGACTTTTAACGTCCTTTAATAAAATATGACTTTTACCAGAAGCCAACAATGGTGGAGGAACATGATGCTTCTCCGGTGGAAAGGGGAATGTTCAGGCAACATTGCAGGGTTCGTTGCTTCTCAGGCAACATTGCAGGGTTCGTTGCTTCTCAGGCAACATTGCAGGGTTCGATGCTTCTCAGACAACATTGCAGGGTTCGTTGCTTCTCAGACAACATTGCAGGGTTCGTTGCTTCTCAGGCAACATTGCAGGGTTCGTTGCTTCTCAGGCAACATTGCAGGGTTCGTTGCTTCTCAGGCAACATTGCAGGGTTCGTTGCTTCTCAGGCAACATTGCAGGGTTCGTTGCTTCTCAGGCAACATTGCAGGGTTCGTTGCTTCTCAGGCAACATTGCAGGGTTCGTTGCTTCTCAGGCAACATTGCAGGGTTCGTTGCTTCTCAGGCAACATTGCAGGGTTCGTTGCTTCTCAGGCAACATTGCAGGGTTCGTTGCTTCTCAGGCAACATTGCAGGGTTCGTTGCTTCTCAGGCAACATTGCAGGGAGAGGGGGGGGAGGGGTGCTTTTCAGGCAACATCAGCAACATCAGCTTTTCAGGAGAGGAGGGGAGAGGGTTCTGCCCAGGCAACAGCGAATGTGTTCGATTGAAAGCCCCAGCGTGACGACTGAACATTTGATTTTGACCGATTAAACAGCGGAGTGTTCGACTGAATACTCGAGTGTGTTCGAGTGAACACTCAAGTGCTGTAGAGTGTTATACCAATTGGTCAAATAAGTAATATAAACAAAACAAGAAAAACTAAAAATAATTTATAAACTAACCATAGCAGAGACGACAAAGACAAATCCTAAAGTTAT
This sequence comes from Procambarus virginalis, assembly GCA_020271785.1. Lineage (NCBI taxonomy): Eukaryota > Metazoa > Arthropoda > Malacostraca > Decapoda > Cambaridae > Procambarus > Procambarus virginalis. Next base: position 6,040,978 of record WNGS01164437.1, read on the forward strand.
CATTAGACATATCAGACAAAGATTAAGAAAAAGACTGGATCCTTAACAAAATAGAGACAAGAAAGGTAATTGGTAATGTGAAATAGGCACGTATAAATAGGAGCTTTGTCTCTCTATTTACTAGAGAAGAAGTTGATATTATTAGAAATCTTTATAGTAAAGAGGACGAATTGACTCGTTTTGTGGTTAAAGGGGAAAACTTTATTTAACAAATATGAAAAATTACCGCTAATTGATACCCTGGGGCAAGACGAGGGATTTGTCAGGTTCTTAAAGAAAGTAACGAAGACCTAAATGAGTCGTTGAGCATAAATGATGATTGTTAAGAAAGGAGATAATCACTTCCATCGAACTATCGTTTCATTAGCTTAGCATCAATTACAAGAAAATCATCTGAATAGATAATCATGAAAGGAATTCATTTACACCGGTTATAAATAAGATTGTAATATACAGAACAACAACACGAAACAATGAATGTAAAATTGGGTAAGATTTGATACAGGAAACACCTGGGTAAATACTGGTTTTTTGAAACAAGGTTGTTGATTATCAAACAAATTACCTGCTAGTACAGCAGACGCGGAATCGCTGGATTGTTTCAAGCGCAGGTTTGACATTTTTGTATGAATGAGTTTGGGGGGGGGGATGAAAATATTCGCTTAGCTTAGTGCTGGGCTTACGGGCTATTCATGCCCGTGCCACTCTTGGCTGGCTTAATTTTCACCAATCAATCAGTGTTGGGCTTAATTAAAACATATCGATCGCAGGAGTATGATCAAAGCCACCACAACAGCATATACTGACCAATTGGCAAGTATACTTCAGCCCTGAACATACCCCAAGACAAGAATATACTCTCACCGATAAATGGGGCACGTATATAGGTGTTTATACAGTGTAACTCTTCACATAGTAACCGCCTCGTATGGACCAAACAAGGCAGCTTTGTTTGCATCTACCAGCATCTAAATAGCATCTAAATAGCATCTACCAGTATCTATATAGGATCTACCAGCATCTATATAGGCTCTACCAGCATCTGTATAGCATCTACCAGCATCTAAATAGCATCTACCAGTATCTATATAGGATCTACCAGCATCTATATAGGCTCTACCAGCATCTGTATAGCATCTACCAGCATCTACCAGCATCTATATAGCATCTACCAGCATCTACCAGCATCTATATAGCATCTACCAGCATCTATATAGCATCTACCAGCATCTATATAGCATCTACCAGCATCTATATAGCATCTACCAGCATCTACATAGCATCTACCAGCATCTTTATAGCATCTACCCACATCTATATAGCATCTACCAGCATCAATATAGCATCTACCAGCATCTACATAGCATCTGCCAGCATCTACATAGCATCTACCCACATCTATATAGCATCTACCAGCATCTACATAGCATCTACCAGCATCTTTATAGCATCTACCAGCATCTACATAGCATCTACCAGCATCTACATAGCATCTACCAGCATCTACATAGCATCTACCAGCATCTTTATAGCATCTACCCACATCTATATAGCATCTACCAGCATATATATAGCATCTACCAGCATCTACATAGCATCTACCAGCATCTACATAGCATCTACCAGCATCTTTATAGCATCTACCCACATCTATATAGCATCTACCAGCATCTATATAGCATCTACCAGCATTACTAAGGGAGCCGGTCGGCCGAGCGGACAGCACGCTGGACTTGTGATCCTGTGGTCCTGGGTTCGATCCCAGGCGCCGGCGAGAAACAATGGGCAGAGTTTCTTTCACCCTATGCCCCTGTTACCTAGCAGTAAAATAGGTACCTGGGTGTTAGTCAGCTGTCACGGGCTGCTTCCTAGGGTGGAGGCCTGGTCGAGGACCGGGCCGCGGGGACACTAAAATGCCCCGAAATCATCTCAAGATAACCTCAAGAAGATCTACCAGCATCTACATAGCATCTACCAGCATCTATATAGCATCTACCAGCATCTATATAGCATCTACCAGCATCTATATAGCATCTACCAGCATCTATATAGCATCTACCAGCATCTATATAGCATCTACCAGCATCTTCTTCAGCATCTACCAGCATCTATATAGCATCTATACATCATCTACTAGCATCTTCTTCAGCATCTACCTTCAGCATCTACCTTCAGCATCTACCTATATCAACAACGTCTCATGTACTTATGTAAAGCCCCAGATTCCAGCAACACTCAACAGAAGACACATCACCGTTACTCTGCATTATTTTTTGGGTTCTAATTTCTTCCTTTCTCCTACTAACTGTCTAATTGCAAAATGACATTATGCAGGACTCTCAAGGACACCAGAGGGATGTACCCCTGGGAATGGCGGCACTTAACAAGTCTAAGGGGAGAGTGAGGGGTTCTGGGGTAAGGGGAAGGGGAGGTGGTAAGGGGTAATGAGGAGATGGGAAATGAGAATGGTGAGAAAAGGGAAGGGGGAGAAGAGAAAGTGGGAGAGGATGAAAGTTATAGAGGGAACGGAAAGGAACAGGAATGGGTGGGTTGGGAGGATGGGTGAGAAGGTCAAAAAAGTGGAATAGAGACCAATGGCTAGTGTATAGAGATGGGGGGGACGTATGAGAGATGAATGAAGAGTGAGAAGTGAGGCGTCTGAGAAATGAGTGTGAGGTGTGACAAGTGTGTGAAAGGTGAAAAACAAGTGTTTAATCATTCATTTAACTTGATGAATCTTTCGTTCAATTTGCTTAATCTTTTAATTGACTTAATCTGTCGTTTAACTTGCTTAATCTTTTGTTTAATTTGCTTTTATCATTTATTTAAGTTCCTTAATCTTTCAATTAGGTTTCAATACATTTCTGTTAATTTTCTTTATCTTTTAACTTTCTATATCGTTTAACTAGCTTAATGTTTTCTTTAAATTTCTCGATCTTTCATTGAACTTGCTTTATCCTTCGTTAAACTATTTCTTTCTTTTTAACTTGATTTTGTATTGGTTTTGTTTTATTGTATGGAACCATTTCGGATATAATCTTATTAAGAGGATACGGTCGGTAAAATAGATTTAGTCTAAAAGGCTGTCTCTAAATCCGAATTTCTTCTAAATATATGACCAGCAATTTCATTACAATATTGCTGAAAATTTCTTAAAACGTTTTCTCTGCAATACTCCTTTTCTATAAATCTTCCTTGGGTTTATTTAATTACTTGGTGTATGACCATACATCAGGCAAGAGACATATTTCAACACATTCGTAATACACATAATGAATAATGTTATTTTGCCTCTCGGACGAATTGTTTAAAATCTTGCTGTCTTTCCCCTTCTCATTCAAAAAGATTTGATAGTTTTTGTTTAAGTTTCCAGACGAATTTCTTTCTTGAAGCATTTTAAAATTGTTTATAGAATAATTATTCTTCACTCTACCTCAGATTTGTGTAGATCGTGATGTTTCATCTTCTTGAGGGGCTTCCCTTTATCTATTATTACGGGCTATTCATGCCCGTGCCACCTCTTGGGTGGCTTAATCTTTATCAATCAATCTTTATCTATTGATATTATTGGGATGCTGTACGTCAGTTGACGAGTGAGTGTGCATGTAGTGCAGTCTCTTGTTTTATATTCATAGTGTTCTATGCATGCCGTGACATCCCCATCCTTATCAACTCAGTGCCTTCCCATCCTTATCAACTCAGTGCCATTACCATCCTTATCAACTCAGTGCCATTACCATCCTTATCAACTCAGTGCCATTACCATCCTTATCAACTCAGTGCCTTTCCCATCCTTATCAACTCAGTGCTTTTCTCATCCTTATCAACTTAGTGCCTTCTCATCATTCTTCATCCTTATCAAAAGAGTATCCACACGTGTATTGTGTGAATACTGCTGTTGTTTTGAAGTTTGTTTTTCTTGGGTGTTTTGAAATCGTTTTGTACACTTTCTTTTTATATAACATTTGGACTGTAAGAACTGTATCATATCTAAGAGGTACAAGCAGGACAAGTGTTTATACAGGGAAGCAAAGGGCCTGAGGTCAGTGAAGCGAAGGTGGAAGACGTGGGAGATTCTGTGTAACAATTAAATAAAATTAAATATTGAGTTAGAGTGGTAACAGTCCTGAATATTTTGTTGATTCTGTTAAATATTGTAGTAGTATTTGAGGGCTGCGAAATCTGTGTTGATTACTAATGTTGATTATTTTTCTCAGTTGAACAGATTAGCGTCCCTAAAGTTCATGAGAAATGGCATCTGAATCCGGTTAGTGAAAAAAGTACTATTCGTATTTTTGCCAGTGATGGCATTATTTAGTTTATTAATTCTCTTAGCTAAGTTTCAATATGATTAACCGATGAATACCTTATCAGAATTATTTCAGAATATTGTTTTGTTAAATGTATTTAGCGATGATTTTGTTCGACTTGTGACGAGCGCGTTCACTGTAGTCAAGGCAATGTGAACAACCTCTTTGTAGGCTTAATTGTAAGTGATAATGAGTTTGCTGGTTGTATGTTAGGCATACGTGCCCTAATTCTGGCCTAGTTTGGGCTATTGTTGATGAATTTTGTTGCACGTTCTGCGTTATCCAATACTCCATTTTGGGGTATTTTAGTTTAGGAAAGACCCGTTGACACTCTTACTTCAAAGAAGCGCTGATTACAAGCTCTGAAAAACTCAAAGAACAATTCAAATCACTATGTTTAGTCTCGTCTTGTTATCACTCAAGGTGAGAGTAACATTGAACGACGTAGCTTCTCTTCATAAAAGAAGCGACGTCTTCTCTTTATGTAGACTTCGTTAGCCACTCGTTATTAGGGTCTATAGGAAAAAACTTTCATACAAACATCCAGACAAAAACAGCGTAGTATGATGAACAAAATATTGTCCCATCGATGCAAATTTATTGATCTGGAGAATATGCTGAAAAGTAATCTTACTTCAAGTGATTCAATAAAGCAGCAAGAAGAAAGTTAATTGTACGTGCTGCTTATTGCTATGCCCTAATGCTGACAATAGCATTGGGAGCCAAGGCTGAAGCAATCGTTATAATTGCATAAGTCGATCAAATCCATGAAATCGGAGAAGATTGATATCCATGATAGAAGAAAGTAGTTTCGCCTTCAGCAATCTTAAGGCTTTGTTAGTTGGAACATTTGCAAATATCTCGCTTTCGTATATAAATACAAGCGGTGTTTATATATGATAAATGACATTAAGGTACTTTACAGGCAAAATATCATCTAATAAAAATTGTTTTCATTTTAGTGTTTAGTGTGCTGCGAGTAGTTATTGATCTGTTCCTCTACGTGTTCTATGCAGTGTTCTATATAGTTCTATGTTCTATGTAGTGCCTTATATAGCCATCTTTGCATTATACAACATGAAAAAGTTATGGTTTCTTAAGAAGACATTGTTCTTTGCCTAATGTTTCTAGTACTCATTATACGCCTTGCTCCTGTCATTGTTCCCTTGTACTGGTCCTCTTAGAGCCTTGCCACTTTATGACTTAACTAGAAATAAGAATGGAATAACTATAAGTATTAGTGACTTAACTAGACGTGCTGGCAGTCAAGTTACAAGTGTTAAAAATCCAGTTAGAAGTGTTAACTGCGAGTCAAACAGTATTAGTGGAAACCTAGAAATAATAACTGGCAAATGACAGTCAATTGAGGAATATTGATAAGAATTATGATAAGAATACTGATAAGACGATATAAAGTACTGGACTTAATATCTATTCCAACCAACAAGAGTATTGAAAGAGAGATACATTAAAGAGGACGCACACAGGAGATCTATCAGAGGTGGAACATGTTGGGCAAAGTATCAGTGGTGGAACACACTGGGGGAAACATCAGTGGTGGAACATAATGGTTAAATTATCAGTGGTGGAACACACAGCTTGAAGTTTCAGTGGTGGAATGTAATAGGAAAAGTATAAACAGTAAAAAATACTTAATAAAGTATGAATGGTTGAACACACTGGTTAAATTATCAGTGGTGGAACACACTGATTGAAGTTTCAGTGGTGGAACGCCCCCCCCCCCCGTACAAATATCATGCTGACACACTGAAACACTTGCGTGTACCCACTGACAAGTTCCCACGCGCCCTTAGTAACAGTGCATTTAGATAAGTGGCATTAATAATCAGCTTCTGAAATATTCAACAGCCGTCTGTGTCTTTCTGTTAGTGTTAATGCTTTAGTAATCAACATCCATTAAGGTCGCCAATGAAAGCATCAAGTTGAATACAAAATTTTCCAATCAACATAATTCACAAAGTGTACTGAACAGTTATAGTTTCTTAAGACGTTTGGAAGAAGGGGGAACTGTGTTGATAGAAAATATATATTCCTGGCCATTAAGTCATTAACTCAAGAAGGTGTTGGAGGGTATATTTATTATTGTGATTAGTTAGTTCCTGTTTCAATTTGCTTAACTTGTACACAGAGTAAAGAAAACTTGTTGGTGAAGGAATTAAGCCACTGTCTTGTTGCGTTCCTTAGTGTTCCGTAGTTCTGTAAAACTCAACCCACTTGGCTCCTGTTCCTTAAGAGCCTGGATTCGATTCCAGGTTGAAGCCGAAACAAATGGGCAGTTTCTTTCACCTGATTATCCCGTTCACCTAGCAGTATACAGGTACCTGCGAGTTAGACAGCCGCTACTGGCTGCATCCCAGGTGATGTGTACTCACCTAGTTGTGCTTGCGGGGGTTGAGCTCTGGCTCTTTGGTTCCCCCTCTCAACCGTCAATCAACTGGTGTACAGATTCCTGAGCCTACTGGGCTCTATCATATCTGCTCCACCACATCACTGCCTAATGCATTCCAGCTGTTAACTACTCTGACACTGACAAAAAGTTCTTTCTAACGTCCCTGTGGCTCATTTGGGTACTCAGTTTCCACCTGTGTCCCCTTGTTCGCGTACCACCCGTGTTAAACAGTTTATCCTTATCAACCCTGTCAATTCCTCTGAGAATTTTGTAGGTGGTGATCATGTCTCCCCTTACTCTTCTGTCTTAAAGTGTCGTGAGGTGCATTTCACGCAGCCTTTCTTCGTAACACATGCCTCTTAGTTCTGGGACTAGTCTAGTGGCATACCTTTAAACTTTTTCCAGCTTCGTCTTGTGCTTGACAAGGTACGGGCTCCATGCTGGGGCCGCATACTCCAGGATTGGTCTTACATATGTGGTATACAAGGCTATGAATGATTCTTTACAAAGGTTCCTGAAGGCTGTTCTGATGTTAGCCAGCCTTGCATACGCCGCAGACGTTATTCTTTTTTATGTGGGCTTCGGGAGATAGGTTTGGTGTGATATCAAGTCGTGTGTGTGTGTGTGTGTGTGTGTGTGTGTGTGTGTGTGTGTGTGTGTGTGTGTGTGTGTGTGTGTGTGTGTGTGTGTGAAAGATATGTAGTAGATAGATAAGAGTAAAAATAGATCGGAAGTCGGTAAATTAGACAACCGATGGTTAGTAAGGCGGGTCCAAGAGCTAACAACTCAATCCTGCCGGAACAAATACTAAGCACAAATAGTAAATACACACACACACACCACACACACCACACACACACACACACACACACACACACACACACACACACACACACACAGTAGTGTTTAGGCGGGATCCAAGAGTCAATGCTCGATCCTGCAGACACATATAGGTGAGTACACACACACACAAAACACACACACACACACACACACACACACACACACACACACACACACACACACACACACACACACACACACACACACACACACACATTTTGCGTTGTGTGGAGGAGTGTGAATCATTCCCCCGTTGTGGAGTATTGTGTGGACGGCCACAGGGCGCCATTAGTGTCAGGAGAGGACCTGCAGGGGCCCCCAACACCGCTCCACAGACAGCACCTGCACTTTCGAGGCACTTAAGAGGCACTTAAGAGGCCAGCACTTGCGTCCTGGCAACACAGAGAGTGCCGGCTAATGGGGGCTGTGGGTGGGAGGAGAGTGAATGGGTGAGCAGGGGCCCGAGAGCTTGAGACTTAGATAGTGACGAGTAAAATGAGAAGAGAGAGAGAGAGAGAGAGAGAGAGAGAGAGAGAGAGAGAGAGAGAGAGAGAGAGAGAGAGAGAGAGAGAGAGAGAGAGAGAGAGAGAGAGAGAGAGAGAGAGAGAGAGAGAGAGAGAGAGAGAGAGAGAGAGAGACAGACAGACAGAGAGACATATCTACAGACAGGAGTTATCTTGAGGTTATCTTGAGATGATTTCGGGCTTAGCGTCCCCGCGGCCCGGTCCTCAAAAAGGCCTCCTTATTGTTACACATTCCCAGGAAGCAGCCCGTAGCAGCTGTCTAACTCCCAGGTACCTATTTATTACTAGGTAACAGGGGGGCATCAGGATAAAAGAAAAATTTGCCCATTTGTCTCCGCCTCCATCGGGGATCGAACCCGGAACCTCAGGACTACGAATGCGAAGCGCTGTCCACTCAGCTGTCAGGTGCTCTTGTGGTTCAGTGGTTGAGGATCTTGTATACAACGTACGTCAGACCAACTTTGGAAAATACGGCACTACGAGAGAAATCCATATCTTGCTAAACAGAGCAATGCTAAAGAAACTAGCGATCTGGACACACACACACACACACACACACACACACACACACACACACACACACACACACACACACACACACACACACACACACACACACACACACATTAAGTAGTGTTGAGGTGGAGGCTGACTCCATACACAGCTTTAATGTAGATATGATAGAGCCCAGTAGGCTCAGGAATCTGTACATCATTTGAGTGACAGTTGAGAGGCGGGACCGAAGAGCCAGAGCTCAACCCCAGCAAGGACAATTAGGTGAGTACACACACACACACACACACACACACACACACACACACACACACACACACACACACACACACACACACACACACAACACATCATGCTTCACAGGATTAATTGAATTATATGACCAGGCAACAAAAATCAGGCAGAAACAGAGGGTGGGCAGACTGCATATTTTGGATTGCCAGAAAGCTTTTGACACAGCGCCACACAAGAGGCTAGTGCAAAAGCTGGAGATGCAGGCAGGAGTGAAAGGGAAGGTTCTCAATTGGATAAGGGAGTACCTAAGCAACAGAAGACAATGAGTCACTGTGAGGGATGAGGTCTCTGATTGCGAGACGTCACCAGTGGAGTCCCGCAGGGTTCAGTCCTTGGACCTATACTGTTTCTGATATATGTAAATGATCTCTCAGAGGGTATAGACTCGTTCCTCTCGTTGCTTGCTGATGATGCAAAAAATATGAGAAGGATTAATACGGAGGAAGATAGTATGAGGCTACATGATGACCTAAAGTGAACTCTCGGTGTATATATATACACCGAGAAGGTAAATATACATTGCAGTATATTCCTTGTTTATATCTGTTAGATTATTGTGATAATCTTGTATGTTGTTTATATTGTACATTAGGATCTATCAGGATAAAGCGCCAAGCCATTACGACTATATAGCACTTGGAAGGGGTCAGGATAAGGATCTGGGATGGGACGAGGGAAAGGAATGGTGCCCAATCACTTGGACGGTCGAGGGATTGAACTCCGACTTGCATGAAGCGAGACCGTCGCTCTACCGTTCAGCCCAAGTGGCTGGTGGATAAAAATCTGTAAAACAAAATAAAGTTGCTTTAA
>WNGS01164437.1:6056749-6070197 GCA_020271785.1 Procambarus virginalis
TAACCTAACCTAACCTAACAATAACCTACCTAACTTAACCTAACCTAACTTAACCTAACCTAACCTAACCGAACCTAACTAACCTAACCCAAAAAAACGTACGAGCTCAAGCCCTTACCTAAGCTACACATACATAGAAATCGTGGACATATGTGAGCCGCTACACGTTGGGCTCACATGTACGTTGTAATTTGTACGTTGGGGGGGACCAAACGGCGAAAATTAGACGTACTAGTTGAGAGGACGTGGACGTTGGAGACGACGTACTGGACGCGAGCTCGCAGAGTGCAACGTCACTGAAGTGTGGATGACGTCACTGAAGTGATCAACGAGTGCTGGATGACGTCATAAAGTGGGTAGCAAGTGCTGGATGACGTCACTAAAGTGGCCATTCGTGCTGGATAGGAGGATAACGAGGACGGAGTAGATAACAAGTGCCGGCAGTGAACAGTGGATAACGAGACCGGAGAGAGGTAACGAGAGAGAAGTGGTTAACGACGCGGGACATCGCGGCCTTGTTAGCAGTTTTAGCTTCCGCTGCCGCGGCCTATTGCAAGGAGGGGGGGGAGACAGAGAGAGAGAGAGAGAGAGAGAGGAGAGAGAGAGAGAGAGAGAGAGAGAGAGAATTGAATAAGAACAAACAGGAAAACTACTGGCGTTAGGATTCTTAGAGTCGACTCTCTAAGAACTAGAATAGAGTCGCTTTCAAGACCCGACAGTTAAGACAGCTCTAAGGAGTCTAAATACCTTTCAATCGATGTTAACTCATCACAAGTTTCCCTATTTTAAAACGTCTAAATCATCTAAAACTCATCACAGAAAACCATTCCTACACAAATGGCCACACTTGTATAAGAAATGATATATTGCCTCCATCCTAGAGATAATCAATGCCGGGCAATTATATCTGTCTAGGGTACGATATGGCAAATTGCATTTATTGCAAAGGCAACAGGCCGTAATGACCATTGGACACCACATTATAACGAACGAAACAGATTTATGGATGAATTAGGAAGAGCGGAGGTAATTGATTCTCAATTACACCGGAAGTTATAAAAAATTCCTTCCAAGGCCAAACCAAATTTCTACACATGTTGAATACGCCCCCCCCCTCCCCCCCCCCTGGCTCTACGCAGTTCGTAGATTTGTCTCGACGTTCAAAATACAAAGTCGTAACCCAACTCAAAGTCCTAATACCCTAACCCAACTCAAAGTCCTAATACCCTAACCCAACCAGATAAGTACGAACCCAGACAACCCACTTAATCTAACTTAAAGATGTACAACATCTTTAAGTTACTTCAATCTACAGCTGTGCATCTACATTTGAAGTAGCTTCGCTTTGGCTCAAAGTCTCTCACAAAATCCTTATTAACGAACAATATCTACAAACTACACGTCAAAAATGCTCAGACGACAGAAAAATAATTGAAAAAATATAATTAAATATCCCAATCAAAGTTCGTGCTCAAAATTACTTCACTTTATCAATGGAATAAATATTGATCAACCTCGATATAAGTAATGTAACTAGGATTCAGCTGAATCCCATTTGTATCCATCTGAAGGGAGGGATGGAGAGTCGAACCCCATATAACACACTAGAGTGTACAAGGGCAATGTGTGAAACCATGATTTGGTATCAATTTCACTACGGGGTCATCATAGTCCGTGCTACTTGTTACAGCTCCGTTCCTGTGCCAGATAAGTTCACTACGGGCTCACCATAGCCTGTGTTACTTGGAACGTTTTTGTTCCCAGTAGCTCAACCTAAAACAACAACCTCAGCAGAAACCGTCGCTGCTCAAACCGTTGTTTCAATCCTACCTAGATAGCTACAGTTAGATGATGAGTCAAATACGTGCCCAGCACAGAGGCCGAGCGTCCATACTTCCTTGACCTAAAACATAAAAATAACCTGCATTGGACTCCCTCACGTGTGACCTCTTTGTCTTCTATTAGCTAAGCCAGGTCATGTGATCTGCAGTGTTTCAGCATCTGATATGACGACAGAACTCTATCCTATATCTCCTTTGTCGAAAATAATTCACAGGAATACAGATACAACCTGTCATGAAGCGTAATATAATTTTCATATGTCATTCATCTCACTGTTCCATTGGAGAGTTACGGGAAGCTCATATGCAGGCGATGAGTCACAATAACGTGGCTGAAGTATGTTGACCAGACCACACACTAGAAGGTGAAGGGACGACGACGTTTCGGTCCGTCTTGGACCATTTTCAAGTCGATTGTGTCCAGGACGGACCGAAACGTCGTCATCCCTTCATCTCCTAGTGTGTAGGCTGGTCAACGGAAAACTCAGTTCCTCTATGTTCTTATCATAGAACACAGTATGAGGCGTACAAGGAAATGGCACAAGTTACAGGGGCACATAATTGGTTTAGGAACTGAACCACCTAGTTCGTTTAGCTAGGCAAATAACAATCTTTTGATGCTAGTTACACAATTATTAATGTTATATATACTTGTACACATACTCATAGATACATGTACATATACATATATACATAGGAAGAATTGAAACAGGAATTTCCTTAAGTACTTTCGTATATTAATACATCTTCAGAAGGAATGTATTAATCAGTACTTTCCGAAGATATATTAATATACGAATGAACTTAAGGAAATTCCTGTTTCAATCCTTCCTCCGTGGTCTGACACTGTCACATTTTTCATCACGTATTAATTTTCGTGATTTACACACATATACATAGGTGCGTATATGTGTTTACCCATATATACATATAGGTAAACTGGCATTACGTGTTCGCAAGACAGAACACGAAATAATGGGTTTAAATTAGATAAGTTCACACTTAGGAAAGACCTGGGTAAACACTGGCTCGGTAACAGGGCTGTTGATTTGTGGAGCCAATTACCGCGTAACGTAATAGAAATAGGATCTCTTGATGGTTTCAAGCGTAGGTTAGACATATATATGAATGAAATATATAGGAACTACCTCGTATAGGCCAATAGGCCCTCTGCAGTTACCTTCATTCTTCAGTTCTTATGTTCTCAGTCCTCCCTGAGGACAACAGCGGGTTAGACGCGATGAAAGATGTGAATCAGTCGATCTGGATGTATCAAGCACTTAAGTATTGTCATACGAAACCTTTACATCTTTCCATAATCATGGTGCATAGTTGGCATTGATTACACTGTTTATGAACTTAGGAGCGCGTTCTCGATCAAATGTTAATTTTGTTATCGACAATTCGTAGCGGTTGGGCGCACATAAGCTGTTTAGTATATGAAAACTATGCCGTCACGTTTGGGGAAAGATATAGAGGTTTCGTAAGTGGCCACTTAAATGTTGGAGTAATCTATTCTTGCATTAGGTTAAGCACCGTTGGTCTAGCCAGTAATTGGAAAGACACCGCATGGATTGCATTATTATTATTATTAGCTAAAGAGAGGATTTCGATGGACCCTATAAAATACTCTGTACCCTTATATTAATATACTATAATATACTAAATAATAATATATTAATATACTAAATTGTGAAGCCTCTGAAGTTAGGTAAATGGAGATAAACGTAAATACTTTTCTTTACGAAAACTATTTTTACTTAACAGCAGTAGAACGACGGTCTCGCTTCATGCAGGTCGGCGTTCAATCCCCGACCCTCCAAGTGGTTGGGTGCCATTCCTTCCCCTCGTCCCATCCAAATCCTTATCCTGATCCCTTCCAATTGCTATATGAGTCGTAATGGCTTGACGCTTTCCCCCTGATAGTTTTCTCTCTCTTTCTCTCTCTCTCTCTCTCTCTCTCTCTCTCTCTCTCTCCTCTCTCTCTCTCTCTCTCTCTCTCTCTCTCTCTCTCTGGCTTCCCAGAGACACGGCGTTAATAGTCTTATAACAATATTGATATTGATAAAACTCCCAGTCACTGATGTTCCCACCCCACCTACCACCACACACAACCACTCACCATCAACCATCCCCCCTCGCTAACCACCACCATTCCCACCAAACACCACTCCGCCAACAACCCCACACTACCAAGGGTCACGTAATTAGGGTTAAACTGCTCCCACAACTTTTCCTGTCAGAACTTGATTTAGGGAAAAAGTTTTGAAATATGTTGTGAATTTACCACTTCAGGGCCGTGAAATATGAACGATATTGCAAATTAATCTCCATTTTCCGTATCACATATCAGGGTATTCATCATTCTTATGTCATTGGTCACGTGAGTAGCGTAACGAGATGACTAATTAATTATAAGCAGCTTACCTCTTGAGACCTGCGCCTTGCCCGCCACACTGAGGGATTAGAAGACATTGGTTGTCTGCCTTGACTTAACATTGGGTCTGTACGCCTCGCCCTTGGGCTGTCTGTCTCGCCAAAGGGGGAAGGGTGTCTCCTTCGCCCCCTGGGTTCTCAGCCTCGCCCCGGGCGCCTGAGATTCATCCCGTCACTATTTTCCTGGTAGATAAAGAATCAATCACCTATCCCCCACCTATCTGCTAATTGCTGGAGATGATGTGGCCACCGGCTAAGCTCTTAATAAACACACGCCACTTGGCATATACTAAATTGTAATTATTTTCGAATCCATATTTACATCTTCCGTGATTCTCGTCCAGCAACCTGAACTAAGCGTGAGGCTGCCAGTACTCTATCTCATCCAGGTTCAGTCACATGATGAGTGACGATAACGTGGCTGAGGATATGATGACCACACAACATATCAGAAGATGTGGAGGCGACGACATTTTGGTCCGTCCTGGACCATTATGAAGTCGATTGTCTCACGGTCACAGTCGACTTGATAATGATCCCCAGGACGGACCGAAACGTCGTCATCTCCTAATCTTCTAGTCCTCAAATCATATGGTCCCATGGTCACCCTCCGGACCATTCTCAGAGGGCCTCGACGCCTGGTGAGGCCCTCCTCCGTTAGAATGCTTCAACCCAATTCCGTTCTTATATGCATAGGTAGTCAGCCAATGTCCACGATACGTGACCTGTTAAGGTCTGGTACCCCTGCACTACACACACTCACTACTGGCTCTTATATCAAGGATTTGCTTGGGACGTTATATTGGTTTACTGGAAGTAAATTTGTTGATATTTGTAAAGATTAAAACATGTGTAACAATAGCTGTATTTAGGTTCGTAGTTCTGTGTGATGTGATATGAAGTATTTTTCTATGAGGATAGGCTCGTCTTCATCAACCAGTCAGTCCTCATCAACCAGTCAGTCCTGATCAACGAGCCCGTCCTCATCAACCACCCGTCCTCATCAACCAGCTCGTCCTCATCAACCAGCTCGTCCTCATCAACCAACCCGTCCTCATCAACCAGCTCGTCCTCATCAACCAGCCCGTCCTCATCAACCAGCCCGTCATCATCAACCAGCCCGTCATCATCAATCAGCCCGTCCTCATCAACAAAGAACAAATGCTCGTTAACCCAGCCGCCAAACATCCCTATTTATTAATGAAAAACGGCTTACCCTTGACTCACAGACAGATGACGTTCGAACCCTTCTCGATTCGTGCTTCGCTGACCACCTCTGTTCCAATCACAACTCCGTAAATGCTCTCTCACATACATCAAACGCAAATAATTACCAAAAGAAACTAAATTCCTAAACTAACCCACGCCTAATTATACATAAAATTCTAAAATATAATATTAATTTATATGCGATAAAAATAATTTTTAATTCGTAACTTCGGTAAAATTGATGAATACGTTTGTAGGCCGCCGCTTTAACGAGGCTAGCATGTGGACAGGTTGAACTAATTACTAACAGAACCTAAACACCTTACCTAACCTCGGCCTAACTATAAAAATGAATGAAATATATATAATAATACAAATATTAATATAATTTATATGTGAAAGAAAGTTTTTTTAAACATTGTTGATGAATGCGTATGTTAGAAACACATTAAGGAAAAAAAAGTATATTTTAAGATGTTTGAAGATGTTTTGCTTTTTAAGTCGAAGCTGTTGTTATTGTTTAAGATTCAGCTTCTAGGAACAAAAAATCCAAGTAGCACGGGCTATGGTGAACCCGTAGTGGACTTACCTGGCACAGGAGCGGGGCTGTAACTGACGGACGCTCGAAAGCTGATTGGAAAGCATTATATATACCATTTTCACCCCTCAATGAACAAAAAACTA
Source organism: Procambarus virginalis (assembly GCA_020271785.1). Lineage (NCBI taxonomy): Eukaryota > Metazoa > Arthropoda > Malacostraca > Decapoda > Cambaridae > Procambarus > Procambarus virginalis. The sequence continues at coordinate 6,062,920 of WNGS01164437.1, forward strand.
ATTTGTCAGTTGAAAGCATCTAGTCAATTTTAGTCAATCACCTTCAATTTCAACTCAGGTGGTACACCAAGTGATGCCCCACCAAACTGTAAACATATAAACAATTGTGACGCATTCATTAATTAACAGGTAATTAATTAGTAAAATATATCAGTGACTACATCAATTTTCCTCTCTTAAATTTTATTATTCTCCATTGTCGTCTATTGTTCTAATTATCTTCTTGTTTCTTTAATTGTTATTATTTGTCTTTATTTTTCTTTATCTTCCCAAAGGGTTAACTTAACTCTAACTAATCAGTCAAGAACTACGTCACAAGTTAATACGAGGTTATCTTGAACGTTGAACTATAAGGAGTGAAACAGTCAACTGTGAATGTCCAGTCAACTTATATGAGTGAAACAGTCATCTGGGAGTGCTCAGTCAATTATTAAGAGGTAAAACCATTATATCTTATACACATATATCTATATTTACTGAGTCTCTTCTGTAAATGGTAGATCAGATAACTAGAAATGTTGAATCTGTAATCATCAATGACCGGTGAATCAGATATTTATCTTGTGAGTAGGTAATCATGTTTGACTGAGGTCAGCCATTATCTGAATGTTGAGTCATCCAATGAGTGTTGAGTAATATCATACTTTGAGTGCCTAATTGTGCTAACCACTCTAACCTTATTTGTTTGTCATATTTTTATTGCTAACGCAGATAGAGTATACTGATAGAGCTGGTCTTCATCAGCTCTATCAAAGAGCTGGTACACGTGAATGATAAATCTGTCATCAATATGCGTTGGGATACCTCGTAAACCCAGCTAATTACAGCGGTAAACTCGGGTAAACTAACTTCGCCAATATTCTGGAGGCCAAAATTGTCTCTTAGTAAACTCCGGAAATTCATTGAGAGTACGAAAAATCGCACCTAATTAGTAAACATTCAGATTTCTTTCAGATTCTGAAGGATGCCTTAGTTCAGCCCTGAGGTGATGAATGACATGAGTGTTTGCTTGGGCTGCGAACGCGTGTACACCAAGTAAACTAAGTATCCTTGGGGCCCATGTAAACACGTTCTCCAAGTTTGCTAATTATGTAACGTGATTTTTTTTCTAAATTTCCTATGCCACCGTAATTTGTTTGTTTTCTTTACAAAACTTTCCCAGATGTCTTACGTGAGCGTATCTCAAGACGTATATAGCGTATTCCTTATAAGTTTCCTTGAGATATTGAGATTACGTCTGCGTCAAGCATCCTTTTGAAATAATTCTCAAATTACGTCTCATTATATTTGAAGATTCCTATGTCGGAGAAAACTTCTCTAAGTTTTGTTACAGGAAACAAACAAATTGCGATGGCATAGGATATTTAGAAACACACACACACACACACACACATACACAACAAACACACACACACACACACACACACACACACACACACACACACACACACACACACAACACACACACACACACACACACACACACACACACACACACACACACACACACACACACACACACACACACACACACACACACACACACACACACACACACACATCAAACCGAACCGATGTACACAGTCTCGGGTCAGCCTTCTCTTAGCCTTTCACTACTTGTTTATCTACACTCTCCCTTTCTAATTGAAGTCTTCCACTAAGCCTTCGTTAATCACGTGATTAACGTGATTACGTTAAATGTGATTAACGTGATTAACGTGATTAACGTTAAATGCCCGTTAACGTGATTAACGTTAACGGGCAAAATGCCCTTTTGGCATTCTCTCCTCTTTAATCCTCTTTATTCCTTTCCACGCTCTTCTGATTATAAAACTTATTAATTTTGGTGATATCATTTGTTTGATTCTCTCCTATTTTCGTCTAATGATATACTTTCTCATCCTTTCTTCTAGTATAATCTCATTGTTGGCTATTACACATATTATCCCTCTCTAATATTTTCCTAAATGTGTCATTCTTTTCCTTTCGTTGCTATTATTATATATATATTATTCTTCACTCTTTACTGCACATATGTAGAACGTAAAATGTTTCTGTTATTTATTTTCAATCCTGTTACCCTCCCTCTCCTTACTGTCCGTACCTCTCCCTAGCCTTCTCCTCCCTCTCTCTCTCTCTCTCTCTCTCTCTCTCTCTCTCTCTCTCTCTCTCTCTCTCTCTCTCTCTCTCTCTCTCTCTCTCTCTCTCTCTCTCTCCTACCCCCCTCTCCCCCCCCCTCAGCAATGGCCATGCATGTACGCTCGTTAGCAAGCCACGAAGGAGAGCTAGTTACGCCATGTCAAAAGAGGAGGGTTGGCTGGAGGCAAGAGATGCAGGGTAGTTAGGGTAGGCTAGGCTTTGTGTGTGTGTGTACTCACCTATTTGTACTCACCTATTTGTGCTTGCGGGGGTTGAGCTTTGGCTCTTTGGTCCCGCCTCTCAACTGTCAATCAACCGGTGTACAGATTCCCGAGCCTACTGGGCTCTATCATATCTACCCTTGAAACTGTGTATGGAGTCAGCCTCCACCACATCACTGCCTAATGCATTCCATCCGTTAACTACTCTGACACTGAAAAAGTTCCTTCTAACGTCTCTGTGGCTCATGTGGGTACTCAGTTTCCACCTGTGTCCCCTTGTTCGCGTCCCCCCAGTGTTGAATAGTTTGTCCTTGTCTACCCGGTCGATTCCTCTGAGGATTTTGTAGGTTGTGATCATATCTCCCCTTACTCTTCTGTCTTCCAGTGTCGTAAGGTGCATTTCCCGCAGCCTTTCCTCGTAACTCATGCCTCTTAGTTCTGGGACTAGTCTAGTGGCATACCTTTGGACTTTTTCCAGCTTCGTCTTGTGCTTGACAAGGTACGGGCTCCATGCTGGGGCTGCATACTCCAGGATTGGTCTTACATATGTGGTGTACAAGATTCTGAATGATTCCTTACACAGGTTCCTGAACGCTGTTCTGATGTTAGCCAGCCTCGCATATGCCGCAGATGTTATCCTTTTATGTGGGCTTCAGGAGACAGGTTTGGTGTGATATCAACTCCTAGATCTTTCTCTCTGTCCGTTTCATTAAGTACTTCATCTCCTATTCTGTATCCTGTGTCTGGCCTCCTGTTTCCACTGCCTAGTTTCATTACTTTGCATTTACTCGGGTTGAACTTCAACAGCCATTTGTTGGACCATTCACTCAGTCTGTCTAGGTCGTCTTGTAGCCTCCTACTATCGTCCTCAGTTTCAATCCTCCTCATAATTTTTGCATCATCGGCAAACATTGAGAGAAACGATTCTATACCCTCTGGGAGATCATTTACATATATCAGAAACAGTATAGGTCCAAGGACTGACCCCTGCGGGACTCCACTTGTAACGTCTCGCCAATCTGAGACCTCACCCCTCACACTGACTCTTTGTCTCCTGTTGCTTAGGTACTCCTGTATCCAACGGAGTACCTTCCCTTTCACTCCAGCCTGCATCTCCAGCTTTTTCACTAGCCTCTTGTGTGGCACTGTATCAAAGGCTTTCTGACAATCCAAAAATATGCAGTCTGCCCACCCTTCTCTTTCTTGCCTTATTTTTGTTGCCTGGTCGTAGAATTCAAGTAACCCTGTGAGGCAGGACCTGCCATCCCTGAATCCATGTTGGTGCTGTGTTACAAAGTTCTTTCGCTCCAGGTGCTCCACTAGCTTTCTTCGCACAATCTTCTCCATCAGCTTGCATGGTATGCAGGTTAGGGACACTGGCCTGTAATTCAGTGCCTCCTGTCTATCCCCTTTCTTGTATATCGGGACTACATTAGCTGCTTTCCAAATTTCTGGCAGTTCCCCTGTTGCCAGAGATTTGTTATACACTATGGAGAGTGGTAGGCACAGTTCTTCTGCTCCTTCCTTAAGTATCCAAGGAGAGATTCCATCTGGGCCTATAGCCTTTGTCACATCCAACTCTAGTAAACACTTTCTTACTTCCCCGCTTGTAATCTCAAACTCTTCCAGTGGTTCCTGGCTAGCTATCCCCTCTCTTAACTCTGGGATTTCTCCTAGTTCTAGGGTGAAGACCTCTTGGAATTTCTTATTCAGTTCCTCACACACTTCCTTGTCGTTTGTAGTGAATCCTTCTGCCCCTATCCTTAATTTCATAACCTGTTCCTTTACTGTTGTTTTTCTCCTGATGTGGCTATGCAGCAATTTAGGCTGAGTCTTTGCCTTGCTTGCGATGTTNCCCCTCCCTGCTGACCCCCACCCCTCCCACTCCCGCTACTCCACCTACTCCTACTACCCCTTCCCCTGCCAAGCCTCCCCCATGCCTGCCAAATTCATTAGCAAGCCTAGTTATTTCTCCTTGCCATTCTACCCTGCTCTTCTGATTTCCTCTTGAATATACTCCATAAACTCTTGTTTGAGTCTTTGAACTCGTCCTGTATCTTATTAAGATTTCACTTTTAATCCCCTGGATTAGATCACCTACCCAGACATCCCTCTTCTCTACAAATTTCCCAATCATCTTCTCCACAAACCTATCTTCTTCTTCAATCATACTACTGCTGGACCTAGACGCCCTTCCTGACCTAGTCATTGCTATAATCCAACTTTACGCACAGGGGTTCCAAGTATCTTACCGTCCTGCTAACACAATAGGTGAGTGAATCTCCAGGAGTCTCCCACGTGTATTGCTGCCGATGGGGTGAGGTCACGGTCAGAGGTCAGGTCCACTCTGCACAACTGCCACAGTACTTCCTGCATCAACTATTTTCAATTACGCTACTTATACTGTTTTTCTTCACTACCTTATGGGTTTGGTCAAATCCCAAGGGTTTTTTCATTCACTTGTACACACTTTTTCACTTCGAAGTTGCCCGATTACCCCTCCCACGCCACTAGTGAACCAGGAGCTCCCAAACCCGTCCACTCGACACGATGGTCACAGTAAAAGGTCGTGTGTGGTGGGTGTGTGTGTGTGTGTGTGTGTGTGTGTGTGTGTGTGTTGTGTGTGGTGTGTGTGTGTGTGTGTGTGTGTATTTGTTTTATTTTTGTGGCTGCAGAATCGCGCTATTAGCTCTTGGACCCCGCTTTTCTTGCCAATCTATTTTTGTCCTATGTTATGTTTACTACATATATTTCTCTCTAACACACACACACATCAACAGGAATGTGTACACCTGTTGATTGACGGTTGAGAGCAGGACCAAAGAGCCAGAGCTCAACCCCCGCAAACACAACTAGGTGAGTACACACACACACACACACCCAGGAAGCAGCCCGTAGCAGCTGTCTAATTCCCAGGTACCTATTTACTGCTAGGTGAACAGGAGCTAGGTGTGTACTCACCTAATTGTGCTTGCGGGGGTTGAGCTCTGGCTCTTTGGTCCCGCATCTCAACCGTCAATCAACTGGTGTACAGGTTCCTGAGCTATTGGGCTCCATCACTTGAAACTGTGTATGGAGTCAGCCTCCACCACATCACTGCCTAATGCATTTCATTTGTCAACCACTCTGAGACCAAAAAAGTTCTTTCTAATATCTCTGTGGCTCCTTTGGGCACTCAGTTTCCACCTGTGTCCCCTAGGACGTGTGCCCCTTGTGTTAAATAGCCTGTCCAATAGCATAGTGGTGTGTGTGTGTGTGTGTGGTGTTGTGTGTGTGTGTGTGTGTGTGGTGTGTGTGTGTGTGTGTGTGGTGTGTGTGTGTGTGTGTGTGTGTGTGTGTGTGGAGTGTGTGTGTGTGTGTGTGTGTGTATTCACCTAGTTGTGCTTGCGGGGGGTTGAGCTCTGGCTCTTTGGTCCCGCCTCACACACGTTTGGGTCGAGCTGCAGCTCCGTGTTTCAGCTTTTTCAGTTGTCAACATTTCCGCTCTAGTATATACAGGTCAGAGAGCACTCATCAACCCAGACCTTCAGGAACGAAGAGTAGTAGATTGTTGAAGTAGATGTTCAATGAGCGAAACACATCTTCGCGACCCTGTACACCAGTTGATTGACAGTTGAGAGGCGGGATCAAAGAGCCAGAGCTCAACACCCCCCCCCCAAGCACAAATAGGTGAGTACATTACCCTGGTACACTGGTGCCAATTGAGTGACATTTAGATTTAGCTCTATTAGTAGCTTATTTTAGAGCTCTCCTCATAGAGCTCTTAAGAGCTCGTTCCTATTAACTGTAGAATAGAACCTGAAATACCAAGTGCTTGGAGTTAATACCACCTGCAATCTGCCACTTCAACTGTTCGTGCATTCATGCAACAGTAGATTCTTGGGTTCACTTTCAATCAAGTGACTGATGCCCCTTAGTTGAAAGGTTCCACAAGAGATCAGCAGGAGAAACCACCTTCCATGAAGCCGAATTCTCTACCACACAACAGCTGACGATGATCAACAAATGCTGTCAAGTGTGGTGGCATTATCGTCTTGAGAATGTTGACAGCAGTGGTCATCAACAAAACAGTAGTGACACACAATCGAGAATGGTCCAAGACGGACCGAAACGTCGTCGTCCCTGCACCTTCTAGTGTGTGGTCTGGTCAACATACTTTAGCCACGTTATTGTGACTCCTCGTCTGCAATAGTGACGTTGTTGTTGTGTTGCCGACCACTGTACGGCTCTTGCTTTTGTGGACTGGGGCTACATTGGTCTTTTTGACTTAGAGGATGAGGACCTATATACCTCGACCCCTAACTTATCACCAACGAGACCCCCCTAATTAAATGGCAATGAGTCCCTGGAAACACAAACCGAAACTGTCTGTATTTTCCGCTCGTTACAACTTGTGATAAAGTTGTTACATCTTTGCTTAACGTGTTTATGACGTATAGAACGTTGTTACAACTTGCTATATTGGTTGTTATAACTGGTTAGGAGGTGTTAAAACTTGTTCGAACGTTGTACCAACGTCGTAGTTTCGATGTGTGTTTGGCAGGCCTAACTTAACGACAAAGTGACCACAAGTTGACTCAACGAGGCATTAATCACAACAGGGCCAAGCCAGACGTAGGCACAATGAACATGACCTTCTTATAGACAATTGCCAAATAAAAATTCGACACAAACTACCAAACAAATCTAATTATAAACCATCTCCTCTCGTAATGTTAAGGGTTATCCTTTAACAAATCATAAGCACATCAGAATCGAGGCTTTATCCTTAACAAAGCGCGAGTGTCTAACCCAGTAGTAACGATAACTTGACCTTAACAAAGCTTGACAGAAACTGTCAATGAGCAATAGTTAGCAATACTGTTAACATGGGCACTTTAAAGGACTAGTTTGACCAGCAAATGCGTGGTTTAAACAG
>WNGS01164437.1:6070297-6106236 GCA_020271785.1 Procambarus virginalis
TTTATATTGAGTTAAAATTAACATAGATATATGACCGAACATAACCAACCATAACCTAACCTTATCAGCCTAACCTTATCTGTAAGCTAACCTAAACTAACATAACTAAGTCAATAATTTATGGTGCTCAATATACATATACTGTAATAATAATATTTAAAAATAAACCAATAGAAACAATTTATCGAAAATAAAGAAAATCACTCGGCCTATTAGTGCAAATAGGGGCTTGCATAGTAGGCCGAGATGTGCGTTCTGGCTACTAGGTGCGACATATATATATATATATAATATATATATATATATATATATATATACTATATATATATATTATATATATATCCTAAGAACTCTTTTACCCGGCCAAGGATTCGAACCCATGCCATCCAGGATCACCCCTAAACGTACCACAGGTACCATGACCACCGCACCAATGATTGGACGATCATTGGTGTGGTGATCACGGTACTGTTACGTTTGGGGTGATCCTGGACGGCAATGGGTTCGAATCCTGGCCGGGTCAAAGAGCTCTTAGTGATCTATGGCTTGCGCGTTCATTTCGTTCGCTATCCGGCAGCTTTCCCACACAAACACACACACACACATGATATATAATATTATTATATAAAAATATATAATACATAAGATAATAATATATATATAATATATACTATATATAATAGACATATATATATAGCTATATATATAGTTATCCGATACATATGTATATATATTATATCTATCATCTCCTATATTATTATATATATATATATATATATATATATGCAATTGACGATCACAAAACACTGATCATTTTATGGGAAAATCCCAGAGAAAAATGAAAGGAGGTAACGTTTCGACTTTGTTAAAGCCTTTGTCAAACCAGACTGACCAAACTGCGACTGTCAGTCTGGTTTGACAAGGCTTTAACAAGTCGAAACGTTACCTCCTTTCATTTTTCTCTGTGGTATTTTCCGCATATATATATATATATATATATATATATATATATATATATATATATATATATATATATATATATATATATATATAATGTGGACAGACTAGTCCCTATTTCTTTGAATGTTAAATGGTACCTAACAATTATAACAATTACACACTAACAATTATACTTGACATAATTTTATACCAATCCCAAATCTTATCAATTATAAAGCTATCTGATTTATATAATTTTGGAACTTATATGAATATTATCAAATTCGCTACTTTTTTATATAAATGAAGATTCAATAATTTTCTTTCACTAACTGATCTACTTTCAACAATTTTTTTGCCTTCAATCCTTGACCTAGCAAATGATTGGGCGCCATTCCTTTCTCCCCCTCCCCGTCCCATCCTAAATCCTTATCCTGATCCCGTCTAAGCGCTATATAGTCGTAATGACTTATCGCTTTCCCCAGATAGTTCCATTCCCCCTTCTCGACAATAGTATGAATTAATGGAGCCAACTGAATGATCACAATCTCTTCAGGGAAACAAAAAATGCATTGGACTCTTGACCTGGCTTTACGCATACTTATGCTGCTTTAGACTCTGCTCGAGGTGTTTACCTGTTTGACCGACGTAGAACCTTTTGCGTTGATGATGTATATATGGATAGAGAGATGAGTAGTTGGAGTGATATATTGGTGGATAGATGGATAGATGATGCATGGATGGAGAGACGTGGTGGATAGGTGGATGGAGAGACGTGGTGGATAGGTGGATGGATAAACAGATGGATAGATGAATAGATAAGTAGATGGATATAATGAAATGTGGACAAATAGAGGGATGGATGCGTGTATGGATAGTTGAATGTCTAGTATGTTAGAGGGATAAATAGAGGGATATAGGATGGATAGATGTATGGATAGAATAATGGATATAATGGCTGGATGGATAAACAGAAAGATGGACAGATGAGAGACCACACAGACCCGGGACACGCCGGGTAAACCCCCCATAGTACATTTGTATACTAAGTTTTCAGGGTTTCCTTTCCATCAATTTAAAATTTTCTTTTGCATGAAGTGGATTATTACTAATTAAAATTTCCAACATAAAACATCGTTGTTTTTTTGCGTTTTAACTAGAAAAAGAGTAATTTTGAGAGTACAGGAATTAGCTACGTTTGTTATTCATAATTTTTACTTTCATTAATGGAAACCGGAACGTTGCTTTGTGGAGGCAAAATATAATAAGCCCTGCATTAGCTCTTGCAGTCTGCACGACACTCTGCAATGTTTCAGTTCTGGATCTGTTGCAGAGAGAGATATAAACTATAGTAACGTTTCGATATATTCCCAAGGACGCAAGGAGTTTACTCTATCCGGCTTCTGAACTGACCGGATGTTGGTGTACTTTGTTCCGTTCCGGATGACGGAATTGTTGAGCTTTTGTTCTGTGTTTATCTCATCATGTACTGTCAGTGACAGATTATGGCAAGCGGTGCCATGGCTGTCAGGTTATAGAAGTTCGTCTTAAGTAAATTGTACTAGCATATAGTACAGTCATAGTAACGTGTACTAACCCACCATAGTATCCAGATATGACACCAGTGACTCACCACACATGATATATAAGAGTTCTGATGATATGGATTGAAAGATTTTCCAAACTGCAGAGTTGGTCAGAAAAATGGCTACTGGAGTTCAATATCAGTAAGTGTAAGACGATGGAAATGAGTACAGGTGACAGATGAGAAGGACGGTACACAATTAAGGGAAACTACTTTCCCTATAATGACTAGAGAAAAATGACCTGGGAGTGGAGATAACACCAAACCTAACACCAGACGCTCACACAAATAGGATAACGACAGCTAGCATACTCTACATTAGCAAATGTTAGAACATCATTCAGGAACCTAAATAAGGAGTCATTTAGATGGCTATTCACCTACGTGAGATCAATTTTAGAGTATGCTGCTCCGTCATATAGTCTCCATCTGGTAAAAACTACATATGGTAACACGAAAAGTTTCAGAAGTTTGGAAGAAGGCTCCTTCCAGAACCGCGAGGCATTGTGTATGAAGATAGAGATAGAACGAGAGAGAGAGAGAGGAGACATGAAGGGACTTATAACATAATTATGGGATTGACAGTGGTAAAATATTGAATGTTTACAATGGCTTCCAACAGAACAAGAGCACATGGATGGAAGCCTGAGACAGATGAGTCATAGAGAAGTTAGAAAGTATCTTTAGATACTTTCTTAAAGAGTAAGATTCTCTTACTTTAGAATGTATCCTTTCTACGTAGGAGTAGCGGAAAAACGGAGTGATTTAAAGTAGCAGGTTGTAAATGCAAACTCCACTCACAATTTTAAAGATAGACGCACCAGGCATCGATCGAGTACACAGGCGGGGTTTAAGAGCTGATGCTCGATCCTGCAAGCACCCTAATAGGAGAATACACAAATATAACTTAACCAAAACCCATCCATTAAACCTTAACAAGTGTTGCTACCAAACTTTGATAAAGATATCAACACAAGTAACACAACATTGAAGGTAGTTTTTATTTTTTTTTGCCTGTTGTTTTGAAGGTCTATGGACTCCCGTGTCATTGTTCCAATTTTTCGAGGCTGAGTGATCATTGCGTCAATTGTGTCACTGGCAACATCCTTGTCACCAGCTGCGTCAAAACAAGCTGTTTTTTGCATGATAAACACCTGTCCATCAGCGAGCCAGACCCGGTCGTGCCTCTTCCACTTTTGCCATATTAAACAGTGTAAATGAGAGGTATATATATATATATATATATATATATATATATATATTATAATATATATATATATACTATATATATATATATATATATATATATGCATTGACGATCACTAAACACTGATCATTTGTATGCGGAAAAACACAAAGAAATGGGGAAGAGAGATGAACGTTTCGGCCTGTTAAAGCCGTTGTCAACTCCAGACTGGTGTTGACAACGGCTTTAACAGGCCGAAACGTTCATCTCTCTTCCCCATTTCTTTGTGGTTTTTCCGCATATATATATATATATATATTCTAGAGTGAACCTAGAAGAGATTTACATTGCCTATTGAACATAATAAGAATGGATAAAGACTAATTTTGTAATATTCATCAATGAGTGGAAAACAATTTTCATCAGTGAAATATAACAAAAATAACTGGTTTCTGTTAGGTTAACGAGATTCTCTTAATACAGTTTCTTTTAAGTAAGAGAAAGTAAACTACAGAAAAGTTCACAAAACATTTTCGTGGGGAATTCAAGGAACGTGATAAGTCGAATTCAGAATATTTTGGATCAGTCTACTTAGTTCAGAATTAAACTGTTTAGTTATGGTGATTTTCTATATACATGCACATCCGTAGGCAATACTAACCGGATTAAAATAGGAATATATTTGCACCGACTTCAGCTTGATCCAACTAATATTGCATTCTAATGGTCTGGTCAAGTTACTTTAGCCACGTTATTGTGACTCTTCGCCTGCATAATATTGCATGTTTATGGCTGCAATTAACTCATTTGATGCAGGTTGTGAGATGTGTTGACCATTCCTATGATTGGCAGAAGCATAGCCCTTATTTCTTAGAAGTAAGATGATTGTCCTCCCCGAGCTGTAATTGACCAGCTTGTCCTCCTATGGTTCCCCAACATCAATAAACTGTCGTGCTAAAGTGCCCTAATCCTAACCTACCAGAGGACCCAAAGCAGAAAACTGGACAGTACGTCAATTTCGACAGCCGCTGCCATTTTCTAGTACGTCAATTTTTGGCCTTTGGTAGAGTATACGTCAAAATGCGACGTTCTATTAGGAGAACGGGTTGGATTGACAGGAGCATCGTAAGTCTTTCCAAGACGCAAGCTGTTAGATTCTCATCCGTGATTGGCACACATAATACATTTTGCGTCTGCAAGACCGAAAATGATTGGTCGTTTGTGTGAATGACCTTCAACACCCAAGCACTCCTTCCCTCTCTCACCTGACTTACTGATATTCTGACCAAGACAATTGAAATTGAAATTGAATTAAGTTTATTGATGTAAAATACACACAAAGGGATGAGGTAGCTCAAGCTATTCTCACCCCGTTCAGTACATCGTTTTAATACATACATATACACACATCACAAACAATATACATATTACCAAACATTCTGAACCAAGACAATTGTATTCTCACCTCATACTGAGTAAGACAATATAATATGATATTCAGAGCACGGACCAATCAGCTTACATGTTGCCTAAATATACGTGAATATGACTCGTTGCGTGTTCGTTAATCTTGGTCGTTGATCGCTCTTGAGAGAATTTGTTTTCGTCCCAGGCGAATCAGGGCCTTGATTCATGCAACAATTTTAAACTAATACATGAATCTAGTCACATTGCGGAGCCGGTGGCTGAGCGGACAGAACACTGAACGCGTGATCCTGTGGTCCCGGGCGCCGGCGAGAAACAATGGGCAGAGTTTTTTTCGCCCTGATGCCCCTGTTACCTAGCAGTACATATGTACCTGGGAGTTAGTCAGTTGTCACAGGCTGCTTCCTGGGGGTGGAGGCCTAGTCGAGGACCGGGCCGCGGGGACACTAAAGCCCCGAAATCATCTCAACACTGCACAGTTTCACGTTATAGTAAGTTACGTGAAAGGGCTCAAATGAGTTATTACTAACCACCGTCCACATGGCGATTGATGATAATAAATCATTTGAGTCCTCTCACTAAACAATGTTAAACTAATGAAACCTTTTAAATTATAAAATGTCAAGGCCGAACCCATTTTCTCGTTAATACAAACATAAAATGTCTTTTTGGATTATGTGAGATATGATTTGTGATGATAGACAACACTGGTAATATCTCCAATCAATAACTAATCAATGGGAAATTAGAATTTCCCAAAACTGACTATTTCCACAACTATCTATAGTTAACTCGATAGATAGAACATTGTTCACATTTTTAGTGTTATGTTATTTGAAAGAACTATGTGAATAAGTAAATATTAGTACATCAGAACACTGGTGAAATTTAACACATTAAACATTTTAAATTCATCAAACTACCCGCCAAGGGATCGAGTTCCAGCTCTGCACCTCCGGTTCGTCAATTGCTACAATGGTCAGGAAGCACTAATATGTATTTAGACATTTAGTTGAATCCACATATGTATGCATAATACATAACCTGATTGGTGGGGCCGGTTACAAAGTTAAACACCAACCAAATTACAGTGAGTATCCGATTACATAGTTGTCTATGTAATCTCGTCGCGCAATAGACATAACTTTTAATGAATTCAATATTAATTTTTAATCCAGGTTGCCTATGGAAATATCCTGTTGGTATGAAATTCAATTTAATCAATACATTAATATGTGGGCGCTTGTTACGGGGGCTACAGTAGTCTTTAATAACTGGGGGTAGTTGGTAGTTACACTTAGACCAAGGACCTACCGTATGGGACTAGTCAACCGGACACCAACTCACACTTCAGGTAATCGAACTAAGTGAAACCCTTACCGTTCAGTTGATGTTATGTCCTTTCTAATGGCGAGACATTAAGGCCCATTTAGTTTTTTTTTTTATATCCAGGGACGGAATGTCAAAATATATGATATAATCCGGAATCGATGAGACAATTGCTTTAGTAAATGGATCTCAATGGCCATTAGAACACCAGGAGGTTAACACACCACTTGTCATATTGACTACAGCGGCCACCACCACTACGAACGAGGCCAACGGCCGGATTTAACGAGGATACTTAGGGTTCATGAGCGCTGACGCCTTATACCCGGGTTAGTGGCTTTAGCTGATAAATATGATTAAAAAGCAATTTCAGGCCATTTATAAATAACATGGAGTCAATAATCCAATACAGATGTATTTAATATGCTATTTTTCTGGCACTGCTTCTTAAAAAAAGGAAAAAAATGGAGTATGACAGGTTTGGTGTAGCACTTTCTTGCTTATAATCGGGATCACACAACGCTAACAGAGTGTATATATATATATATATGTATATATATATATATATATATATATATATTATATATATATATATATATATATATATATATATATATATAGTGGGTTGAGGGACTTATGTGACGTCAATATCGTTCAGATGCAAGATACTTAAATTGGCTTCCGAATGGCTCATTCCCCTTATAGCTGGGAACAGACCCGGTGGTCCGCGGAGTAGCTGATTCACAGCAGAATGGTCCATGGTTCGATTCCCCTCGGTGCTACGGGGGACGTTGGGCCCGTTTCCTTCATCTGATGAACAGGTTTACTTACTGCATATAATCCCGATTATAATCTTCCAATCCCGACTATTAATCCAATCCCGACTTCTAATCCCGACTATTAATCTTCCAAAGAATTCAACCAACAACAATTGACTGTTGTTGGTTGAATTCTTTGGATGATTAATAGTTGGCCTTGTTGGGGGGGGGGTGACTTGACACCTGATGTCTCTGTTCACCTAGAAGTAAATAAATAGCCAGACATACGATTTAAGAGTGTTACATAATCACATGAGTTGCATACTGAAGAATGTTGCTGTAAGTGTTAAGTTTCAACCTGTTTCTGGACCTAGAGGCGAGTGGGGCCCTGTTCCTACCTCCAATCCGACTCCTGTGAAAAACACCACACACACACTCTACATTTTAACCGGAACATTATTGAGATTACCTGCTTGATGGTGTTCTGGGAGTTCCTTTACTCCCCAAATAGTAAACTCCCCAAGATATACTCCCCAAGATATACTCCCCAAGATATACTCCCCAAGATATACTCCCCAAGATATACTCCCCAAGATATACTCCCCAAGATATACTCCCCAAGATTAAAAGTATGAATTGAATTTGAAGCAGTGATGCATCCCCGTGAATTTCCTGATGGCATGATGAAGGTCACAGTCTAACTCTATTGTCTATCGCGTCTATTGTCTATTGTCTAGACCCTACCTTGGATCTACCTTGGGTTGGTTCCAGGACTTAGTGCCCCCCGCTGCCCGGGCCTCTGACCAGGTCTGCGTCTGGTTAGTGTTTGAGCCAACGCAGCTGCTCTCTGACGTATCCATCACAGCCCAGTTGATCACGTATACTTCGGAGATGGAGCCAAATTTCTCCACGATATTGCGATCTGTCTTTAAATCCATCTGTTCTGTTCAGGCTTTTTATTGTTACCTCCTGAGGCGGCCTGTACACCCCATTATCATCGTCTGAGCTGTTGTGTGTTATAAAAAAGACTTCAAATGGCACAAAAGGTCTTAATGAGACCTCAGCAAGAATTTTTACATAAACAATTACATCCCACCTGAACACCTTATAATTATAATGACAGGTTGAAAACACTTTTTTGCATTGCAAACATCTCAAGACTGCAGAGATGACTCTTGATTGGACTCACCTCAAGCCTGACGTCTCTTGCCCAACCCATTCGGAGTAGAGACAGGTCTTCCTTCAAGCCACCTGAAGGCATCCAGACCTATTCAGGGCTGCTGCCCTATGAAAAAAAAAACCCACATCCTGGGTCTTTTTTTACCCCTATTCTTCCATCAATTCTAGTGATTCCCAACTATTTTACTAAGACAGAACCACAATTTCGTTTTTCTAAATATCGACACTGAGTCAAGACTGTTACCGATAAATGTTTTCTTTTACAATTATATTTATATATTTTATGATCAATATAAATATTATATGATATATATTTGTATTGATTTTGTGATAGATATTAAAAAAAACGGTTCTATTTAATAGGCGACAAATTAGCAGCTCCAATCACGTCAGATTCAAAGTCATGTATGTATCCTGCTCTGTGTATCCAAAATGTATCCTGTTCTACCTCTCCCTTGAACACGTGTTGCCATTGACGTTTATCATGTATACGTCTGCTGTCCAGGGGGCCAGATTCACGAAGCAGTTCCGCAAACACTTACGAACCTGTACATCTTTCCTGAATCTTGGGCGGCTTTGTTTACAATTATTAAACAGTTAATGAGCTCCGAAGCACCAGGAGGCTGTTTATAACAATAACATCAGTTGATTGGCAAGTTTTCATGCTTGTAAACTGTTTAATAAATGTAACCAAAGGTGTTCAAGATTGAGGAAAAGATATACAAGTTCGTAAGTACTTGCGTAACTGCTTCGTGAATCTGGCCCCCAGGAACCGAATTCTTATTGGTTGGGGACTCTTGCCTCTGGATTCTATTGGTTGTGACACCTCAACCACTGGTATGACAACACTTGATTTGCCATTTCGTTAAAAATCCAACCTTTTAGCCTACAACCCACCGTAGGGGACATTGACGGCTGAGTGTACAGTACTCGGGATTCATAGTCCTAAGGTTCCGGGTTCGACCCCCGGCGGAGGCGGAAACCAATGAGTTTCTTTCACCCTAATGCACCTGTTCACCTAGCAGTAAATAGGTACCTGGGAGCTAGACAGCTGCTACGGGCTGCTTCCTGGAAGGGGGGGTGTAACAAAAAAGGAGGTCAAGGACCGGCCGCGAGGACGCTAAGCCCCGAAATCATCTCAAGATAACTTCAAGATAACCTACCGCTTCCGATTGATAGAAAACGTGGATATTTGTGACCGGTTACTTTTCATAATGAATTAAATTTGAAGCTTTATGTTTGATAACGTTATTTATTAGTTGAGAGAACGGGATGGGTATGGAAGTGGTGCCACATTATTCACATCACCTCAGTGACCCCCCAGAAACTCTGCCACGTGAGCCACATCCCTGCCACGAAGGAGCCACATCCCTGCCATGAAGGAGCCACATCCCTGCCATGAAGGAGTCACATCCCTGCACGAAGGAGCCACATCCCTGCCACGAAGGAGCCACATCCCTGCCACGAAGGAGCCACATCCCTGCCATGAAGGAGCCACATCCCTGCCATGAAGGAGCCACATCCCTGCCATGAAGGAGCCACATCCCTGCCACGAAGGAGCCACATCCCTGCCATGAAGGAGCCACATCCCTGCCATGAAGGAGCCACATCCCTGCCACGAAGGAGCCACATCCCTGCCATGAAGGAGCCACATCCCTGCCATGAAGGAGCCACATCCCTGCCACGAAGGAGCCACATCCCTGCCATGAAGGAGCCACACCCCTGCCACGAAGGAGCCACATCCCTGCCATGAAGAAGCCACACCCATCCTTGTAACGACACACCTGTCCTTTTAAACCTCTATAGCCTGTGCATTTCTAATTAAATATTGAATATATATGAAAGACAATACATGTTCTCTNCTTCAAGCATTAGAAGACTACAAGAAAGAAACATCTTTGTAAGTATTCTTGAGAATATTAATCAATATATTGATCATCTTAGCAAAAAAGAGAGGTTAGGTAACGTTGCTCACGCCGCCACTACAGTTCTATCTATCATCTATCAATTACATCTATCTATCATCTATCAATTATATCTATCATCTATCAACTATATCATCTATCAATAATTTCACGCTGCATCTATAATTATATACAACATTAATACTCTTGTTTCTGGTTGAGATAATTCATAGTATGACTATGTACACCGTAGCTGTCACTATACCTCAGTCACCGTGGCTGTCACTATACCTCAGTCACCGTAGCTGTCACTATACCTCAGTCACCGTAGCTGTCACTATATCTCAGTCACCGTAGCTGTCACTATACCTCAGTCACCGTAGCTGTCACTATACCTCAGTCACCGTGGCTGTCACTATACCTCAGTCACCGTAGCTGTCACTATACCTCAGTCACCGTAGCTGTCACGGTGATAAAGGTTGTTGTTGTTGTTGTTGTTAAAGATTCGCTACCTGGAACAACAAGTTCCAAGTAGCACGGGCTATGGTGAGCCCGTAGTGGATTAGGGCGATTAAGGACATATAGAGAGATACAAAACACTCATCACAGTCTCGTTGTGTGAATGACGAGAGTGCGAGAACTCTAAACTTTCACTAAATTTCTTGTGCCACGCTGAGAACGCAGATGATCTCATCACCCACTAGAAAAAAAAATAAGAGACGCATATTTCTGTTGAGTTAGTTTGTCTGATGGAATATAAGTACCCTCTCACGTGTAGGTTTCTAGAGTCAATGTGATTATTATTATTAAGCAAGTGGACATTTTTTTTATATGTTATTGCTTCTTTCTTATATTATTGTCTAGAGTATAGAAGGGTTTTATTATGTTGTAAATAAATGTTGTAGGGCTGGGGCAGGGTTGGGGGAGGGCTGGGCAGGGTTGGGGCAGGGCTGGGGCAGGGTTGTGGCAGGGTTGGGGCAGGGTTGGGGCAGGGCTGGGGAAGGTCTATCGCAGGGCTGGCACAGAGCTAGATAACAGGTGTATGTTTCATTAGTTCACTAACGCTGATAGCACCTCCAGGGACTCACAACGTTACACAGATACGCTATTGATGTGGGCAAGGAAGCCACAAATACAACAGCAAAACACAATTCTCGACTTAAACGCTAACCGGCAGATGGTGTCAATCCTGCGAGGTCCATTGCATCTCAACGGAAACCCCAAACTTGGGTTGCAGAATGAAAATACAGCAATTCCTTACGAGACAAAATCTTGGAGGACTAGCACTGATGGATGTGTGTTGAGGTGAGCATTAGTGAAGCTTCAATCCCAGCCATTTGGCCAGATCCAGCGGCTTCGGTTAGCACCAGCATGATGGCCATTGTCATTCCTCGAGGTTCGTGTCGATGCAGCGAGAGAGAGAGAGAGAGAGAGAGAGAGAGAGAGAGAGAGAGAAATAGAAATTCCCTTATTTGGGGATGAAAGACATTTAAATGGTACCCGCAACCCAATTTTTACGTGATAACGTCCAATACTGAGTAATATATTAGAATTAAACTCTCTCTCTCTCTTATTCATATATATATATATATATATATATATATATATATATATATATATATATATATATATATATATATATATATATTTTGGTAGCAGTCTTTCCTGTAGACATATATTATTAAATTTGACCGAAAAAGTACTTTTTCGTTCATATTTATTAATATATATATATATATATATATATATATATATATATATATATATATCATATATATATATATATATATATATATATATATATATATATATATATATATATATCATATGCCCTGGTGAGGCCACTCCGGTCTGGAGTGGCCTCACCAGGGCGCAAAGCCAGGGTAGGTTGATTCGGGGGAGAAGCTGTTACCCAGGCAGCAGGTCCCCCCTCTCCACGGCGCTGAAAGTCTCCAATGGAATGGCATACGCCAATACGATTGGTTCCAGCGCCGTCGCAGGAACTGTCAGTTCCGGGGTTGACCTCGAAGGTGGTGGTGTGGATATAGATATATATATATTACTAAGAACTTTTTGACCCGGCCAGGATTCGAACCCATGCCGTCCAGGATCACCCCTAAACGTACACAGTACCATGACCACCGCACCGATGATTGACGATCATTGGTGCGGTGATCACGGTACTGTGTACGTTTAGGGGTGATCCTGGACGGCATGGGTTCGAATCTTGGCCGGGTCAAAGAGTTCTTAGTGATATATATATATATATATATATATATATATATATATATATATATATATATATATATATATATATATATCTATATATATATATATATATATATATATATATATTTTAAACCTAGAAGGGGTACCACCTCTGGTGCAAGTGTAGGGACCCATAGCCTCGGAGAAGAAAATAAAGAGTACTCAGAGAAGACCTTGTGGATCCTCACTGAACACGTTGATATTTTCTTCTCCTACCACCCCTATTCTTTTGGTATGTGTGTATACTTATCTAACTTTATTTGAAAAAGTCATTACACAAAAAAGTTACAATATTGATTACATGCAGGGTACAAGGCTGCTTGTCATAAGTTGAAAAGCTCCTCCAGCTCCTCAGATGGCGGGCAGAAACCATGGATGCAGTGAGCATTTCCTCTCTGGATTGCCACACTGAGGCGCTGAAAAAGAAAACTGGCAGCTCTAAGGTCTCTAGTTGTTTCGATTAGCTTAGACCCCAACTCCTTCAAAAAGCTAGCAGCACTTTTACCCCAGGCACCAAGTGTCTCTGAGGCAATGGGGACAAAATTGTAGTGGTGCTCAAGGTCTCTGTATTTACGTGACTTGGCCGCTTCCCGGTGATTGGCAGCTCCTCCTGCTTGAGTAGCACTGAAGTCAACATAGGTATTGGCTAAAGTTGAGACGCAAGTGTAGTCCCACACCAACTGTCTACCATTCTTCCAGGGGTTCACCGTGATTCCATCTGGCCGACCGACAGGCTCATTAGAGTTGCGGGACATTAGGTAGCGGGGCTCTCTCTCTGCTGGACAGCCGGCTGTGGTAAGGCTTCTCTTAATAATGTCATTGACCTCGCCGTGTCTTGCATGCCATCCTCCAGTCCTTTGGCAGAGAAGGCCATGCCGTCCGTACCTGTCGGCCTCTGCCTCGCCGCAAATACACCTGTATTCGGTGTGGATTGGGGCAGCGAGACGGAGAGCCACGGCAATTCGGAGGGCCTGCGGTGTGAGACGGGTGCCGGTTGCTGACATTGGGATTGCTAATAGGAAATCACCTGCATGGGGAGCTGCTACTGCTCTAAGTCGGGCATTGTCATGTGGTGTTGTCGCAGCTTCTAGCAAAGTCGCAGCTTCTTGGTCGGCAATGGGGCGATCCCAGCTGGATTGCTTATGGGCTTCAGAAGGCGGTGGTTGGGGTGCTGGTCCTGCGAGAGAGACCCATTTGGTTGTGCAGTCTGTGAAGCTGGGATCATGTACCCCTGCCTGTTGAACTAGGTGCTCAGGTAGGATTTCCTTCACCAAGTTGTCAGACCCCACTGAAGAGGACAGGAACGCTGGTACAGCAATTTGTGTTGCTGTGCGCACGCCAAGGCCCCCGAGTCTGACAGGAAGGGAGGCCTGTTTCCACTGCGAGTTTCTGAGGGAAAGATTGAGGGCTTTTTCTAGTGTTGATTTCATATATATATATATATATATATATATATATATATATATATATATATATATATATATATATGTATATATATGGATTACTATAGAATGTATTACACTTATTTAAACAATTTGCACAACGTTTCGAACCTCCATGGTTCATTCTCAAGTGAGGAAATGTTGCAATGTGGTTTGATTATATACCCGCACTGGGTCAGGTGATAAGACAATAAAGGTGATAAGACAATAAAGTTTTTTTCCACCTTTATTGTCTTATCACCTGACCCAGTGCGGGTATATAATCAAACCACATTGTAACATTTCCTCACTTGAGAATGAACCATGGAGGTTCGAAACGTTGTGCAAATTGTTTAAATAAGTATAATACATTCTATAGTAATCCACATCTTTTCTTCACCCAGAAATTACGAAAATGAGTTTTGGAGAACTCCTATTTCAGCTAAGCCATGATGCTAAGAAAATAGTTAGGGATAGATAAAATAAGAGGGATAGAAGCCCTAAATCAGAAGATAGTAAATACAGAATATGCAGTCATATTCAATGAGACATGTTTAAAAGAAAACCTGCTGCCAGTATACACCAATATATATATATATATATATATATATATATATATATATATATATATATATATATATATATATATATATATATATATATATATATATATATATGGCTTGCGCGTTCATGCAGCTTTCTCATATATATATATATATATATATATATATATATATATATATATATATATATATATGTTGCAATGTGTATATATATATATATATATATATATATATATATATGTTGCAATGTGTATATATATATATATATATATATATATATATATGGCTTGCGCGTTCATGCAGCTTTCTTATATATATATATATATATATATATATATATATATATATATATATATATATATATATATATATATAATGTGGACAGACTAGTCCCTAATTCTTTGAATGTTAAATGGTACCTAACAATTATAACAATTACACACTAACAATTATACTTGACATAATTTTATACCAATCCCAAATCTTATCAATTATAAAGCTATCTGATTTATATAATTTTGGACTTATATGAATATTATCAAATTCGCTACTTTTTTATATAAATGAAGATTCAATAATATTTCTTTCACTAACTGATCTACTTTCAACAATTTTTTGCCTTCAATCCTTGACCTAGCAAATGATTGGGCGCCATTCCTTTCTCCCCCTCCCCGTCCCATCCTGAAATCCTTATCCTGATCCCGTCTAAGCCCTATATAGTCGTAATGGCTTATCGCTTTCCCCAGATAGTTCCATTCCCCCTTCTCGACAATAGTATGAATTAATGGAGCCAACTGAATGATTACAATCTCTTCAGAGAAACGAAACAATGCATTGGACTCTTGACCTGGCTTTACGCATACTTATGTTGCTTTAGACTCTGCTCGAGGTGTTTACCTGTTTGACCGACGTAGAACCTTTTGCATTGATGATGTATATATGGATAGAGAGATGAGTAGTGGGAGTGATATATTGGTGGATAGATGGATAGATGATGCATGGATGGAGAGACGTGGTGGATAGGTGGATGGAGAGACGTGGTGGATAGGTGGATGGAGAGACGTGGTGGATAGGTGGATGGAGAGACGTGGTGGATAGGTGGATGGAGAGACGTGGTGGATAGGTGGATGGAGAGACGTGGTGGATAGGTGGATGGATAAACAGATGGATAGATGAATAGATAAGTAGATGGATATAAAGAAATATGGACAAATAGAGGGATTGATGGGTGTATGGATAGTTGAATGTCTAGTATGATAGAGGGATAATGAATGGATAAATAGAGGGATATAAGGATGGATAGATGAATGGATAGATTTATAAATAGCTGGATGGATAAACAGAAAGATGGACAGATGAGAGACCGCCACACAGACCCGGGACACGCCGGGTAAACCTCCCATAGTACATTTGTATACTAAAGTTTTCAGGGTTTCCTTTCCATCAATTTAAAATTTTCTTTTGCATGAAGTGGATTATTACTAATTAAAATTTCCAACATAAAACATCGTTGTTTTTTGCGTTTTAACTAGAAAAAGAGTAATTTTGAGAGTACAGGAATTAGCTACGTTTGTTATTCATAATTTTTACTCTCATTAATGGAAACCGGAACGTTGCTTTGTGGAGGCAAAATATAATAAGCCTTGCATTAGCTCTTGCAGTCTGCACGACACTCTGCAATGTTTCAGTTCTGGATCTGTTGCAGAGAGAGATATAAACTATAGTAACGTTTCGATATATTCCCAAGGACGCAAGGAGTTTACTCTATCCGGCTTCTGAACTGACCGGATGTTGGTGTACTTTGTTCCGTTCCGGATGACGGAATTGTTGAGCTTTTGTTCTGTGTTTATCTCATCATGTACTGTCAGTGACAGATTATGGCAAGCGGTGCCATGGCTGTCAGGTTATAGAAGTTCGTCTTAAGTAAATTGTACTAGCATATAGTACAGTCATAGTAACGTGTACTAACCCACCATAGTATCCAGATATGACACCAGTGACTCACCACATATGATATATAAGAGTTCTGATGATATGGATTGAAAGATTTTCCAAACTGCAGAGTTGGTCAGAAAAATGGCTACTGGAGTTCAATATCAGTAAGTGTAAGACGATGGAAATGAGTACAGGTGACAGATGAGAAGGACGGTACACAATTAAGGGAAACTACTTTCCCTATAATGACTAGAGAAAAATGACCTGGGAGTGGAGATAACACCAAACCTAACACCAGACGCTCACACAAATAGGATAACGACAGCAGCATACTCTACATTAGCAAATGTTAGAACATCATTCAGGAACCTAAATAAGGAGTCATTTAGATGGCTATTCACCTACGTGAGATCAATTTTAGAGTATGCTGCTCCGTCATATAGTCTCCATCTGGTAAAAACTACATATGGTAACACGAAAAGTTTCAGAAGTTTGGAAGAAGGCTCCTTCCAGAACCGCGAGGCATTGTGTATGAAGATAGAGATAGAACGAGAGAGAGAGAGAGGAGACATGATAGGGACTTATAACATAATTATGGGGATTGACAGTGGTAAAATATTGAATGTTTACAATGGCTTCCAACAGAACAAGAGCACATGGATGGAAGCCTGAGACAGATGAGTCATAGAGAAGTTAGAAAGTATCTTTAGATACTTTCTTAAAAGAGTAAGATTCTCTTACTTTAGAATGTATCCTTTCTACGTAGGAGTAGCGGAAAAACGGAGTGATTTAAAGTAGCAGGTTGTAAATGCAAACTCCACTCACAATTTTAAAGATAGACGCACCAGGCATCGATCGAGTACACAGGCGGGGTTTAAGAGCTGATGCTCGATCCTGCAAGCACCCTAATAGGAGAATACACAAATATAACTTAACCAAAACCCATCCATTAAACCTTAACAAGTGTTGCTACCAAACTTTGATAAAGATATCAACACAAGTAACACAACATTGAAGGTAGTTTTTATTTTTTTTGCCTGTTGTTTTGAAGGTCTATGGACCCCCGTGTCATTGTTCCAATTTTTCGAGGCTGAGTGATCATTGCGTCAATTGTGTCACTGGCAACATCCTTGTCACCAGCTGCGTCAAAACAAGCTGTTTTTTGCATGATAAACACCTGTCCATCAGCGAGCCAGACCCGGTCGTGCCTCTTCCACTTTTGCCATATTAAACAGTGTAAATGAGAGGTATATATATATATATATATATATATATATATATATATATATATATATATTATATATATATATATATATATATGTGTGTGTGTGTGTGTGTGTGGGTGTGTATATCACGAAACAGAAAAAACTGATTAGAAAATGTGACAATGTCAGACCACGGAGGAAAAATGAAACAGGAATTCCTTAAGTACTTTCGTATATTAATACATCTTCAGAAGGAGTGATTTTACAGATCGAGTGCTGGACATAAATAGGCAGGAGAGAAAGGTAAAGTGAGGTNTTACTGCTGTCTAACGAGAGGTCTAATTAGGGTTCCCGGAGCGGTAATGCTATAATGATGTAGTTTGGGTTGAATAATGTGTATTGATGTATTCTCTAATAACGTACAATGCTCGTTCCTCGCTCTGGGATTTTAAGTTTGAAATCTTCATAGTGTTGCTTGTTGAATTGTATAGGGCTCAGTCCTATCAAACACGTGATATGAGGCCTATCACCCGCGGAATTTGGTCTGTCAATAGCGGAAGGGTTATTAAGCCAACCACAATAGCTTACTGGCCATAGTCTTAAACATAGTAGTGGGTTCATTTAATATCTTGAGGTTTATACTCCATAAAAGCAATCCACCTTCAGAAGTTTACTCCCAATGAGCGGTGATTGAAGTCAGGGTAGTGAACTTTGGAGGTTCAGCAGTGAAGGGTGAGTGACGTCTTCGTTAGTGGAGCTTGGAGAGCCAGTAGCGATATTTGTGGCGGTAGTGGAGTTTGGAGGGTCAACAGCCAAGGTTGAAGTCTTCCTGGTGGAGTTTGGAGGGTCAACAGCCAAGGTTGAAATCTTCCTGGTGGAGTTTGGAGGGTCAACAGCCAAGGTTGAGCTCTTCCTGGTGGAGTTTGGAGGGCGAGTAACGCTGCCTGGCATCCTGCTGAAGTAGATAGGAGCGAAAAGATACCCGGGCGAAAAGGAGTGAAGTAGATAGGAAAAAGATACGGCCGTGTACTATTCTTAGCATCTTATGTACTGTTGTGTACATATTCGTTGTCATTGTTGGTATGATTTTACTTATTGTACTTTAAACATGTGTGGAAAGTTATGTATCAGTGTTTTAACATTTCGTACACTTCTCTGTTTGTCTGATTTGTTTCAGTTTCTATTTGCCTATTCGTCTAGGTGCCTGACAGCTGAATGGACAGCGCTTCGGGTTCGTAGTGCTGAGGTTCCGGGTTCGATCCCCGGTGGAGGCGGAGACAAATGGGCAAAATGTTTCTTTCACCTTGATGCCCTGTTCACCTAGCAGTAAATAGGTACCTGGGAGTTAGACAGCTGCTACGGGCTGCTTCCTGGGTGGTGTGTAACAAAAAGAGGTCTGGTCGAGGACCGGGCCGTGGGGACGCTAAGCCCCGAAATCATCTCAAGATAACCGCCTGTTCGTTATGTTATGAGTCTTTTTAACCACCGAATTTTCCTCCACAAGCACTCAATATACCTGGAAATATAAGGATATCCGGGAGAATGCGATCCTACGGCTGTTATCTTGAGGTTATCTTGAGATGATTTCGGGGCTTAGCGTCCCCGCGGCCCGGTCCTCGACCAGACCTCCTTTTTGTTACACATCCCCAGGAAGCAGCCCATAGCAGCTGTCTAACTCCCAGGTACCTATTTACTGCTAGGTAGCAGGGACATCAGGGTGAAAGAAAATTTTTTGCTCATTTGTCTCCGCCTCCACCGGGGATCGAACCCAGAACCTCAGAACTACGAATCCGAAACGAGAATTGCAGAGAAAACGACAACAACAACGACTCACATATAAGTCAACGACATACCTTAAAACATACCTTCTTAGTCTATTGGAGGTCTATTGGTCTAACCTGAAAGCTGGTATAGAGATCAAGCTGTAAATTTGGAAGTTATTTCATGAAAACAATTACAATGATCTACAGTCAGGCAAGCAAGCAGGCAGGCAAGCAAGCAGGCAGGCAAGCAGGCAGGCAGGCAGGCAAGCAAGCAGCAGGCAGGCAAGCAAGCAGTCAGGCAGGCAAGCAAGCAGGCAAGCAAGCAGGCAGGCAGGCAGGCAGGCAAGCAAGCAGGCAGGCAAGCAGGCAAGCAAGCAGGCAGGCAGGCAAGCAAGCAGGCAAGCAGGCAGGCAGGCAAGCAAGCAAGCAGGCAGGCAAGCAAGCAGGCAGTCAGGCAAGCAAGCAAGCAGGCAAGCAAGCAGGCAGGCTGGCAGGCAGGCAAGCAGGCAGGCAGACAGCCAGTCAGCCAGCACTGGTTACCCTCTGTTCATCAAGATAGCATTTGAACACAAGGCAGCTTGAGGTGTTCTGAACATTGTTGTGTTTTACCTTCAAATAATTACTAAACATTTTTTAGTGTGGAGTGTTTCTGTTTTTTAATTTTTTTGAGAGAGAGAAGATTACCAAAATTATTTTCTCCCTAAATCTTTACAGTAACATGATTATGGCGAAAATACTTTCAAAAGCTATATTCATCTTTTAATCAATATAACAGATTATCAATCTGTTTCATCAATTTTGTATCAGTAACTGTATAACTGATATAAAAGGGGGTACTACATCTGGTGCAATTGTAGGGACCCACAGCCTCAAGAAGAAAATAAAGAGTATTCAGAGGAGACTTTGTGGAATCTCGCTAAGCACTCTGATATTTTCCTCTCCTACCACCCCTATTTTTGCTGATCAGAATTACATTTCACCTTTGTAAATGCACATTGAAGACACTTTGAACACTTTATGTAGGGCGTACGCAAATCTGTGTATCTATGTATTTACGTATGTATGTTAGCTTAGCATTTTAAAAGAACCGAATCACCTTCTCTGGTTGATTGTTTAAGAAATCCCTGAACTATAAGTTTAACAGATCTCTAACCCTGTCCATGGAGGACAGAAGAAAACGTATATATGCTGGTTAGCATTGTAAAGGCGTGGCCACGTCTGTGGTAGAAAATAATAATAATAAAAATCTATTTTGTATCAATTATATTGATACAAATATAAAATATATATGTAATGTGACAAATATATGGTTCAATATTGGAAATATTGAACCATATTGATGTCACTCTATTCAAAATTCGCTTCAGTTTTTTTTAGGCTGTTCCTCGTGAGATAATTCAGTAGATGATTGACTTGTAGAGCTCCCTGATTGCCTGATTGACGTCTCCTGATTGGCTGATGCGAAATCCTCTTTGAATGTAATTGGGCGAGAACTTGGGTGTAAATTTTAAATTAAACAAAACTATGTTAGTTTTCACCTCTTGATCAGTAAAGTGATCTACTGATAATAGCAACACTATGTTTAGAAAATACAATTATGAAAGACATTCTGCATGAACCCACTTAGATTGCTAGCATACCAACACAACACCTAGTATATCACCGTATATCCCAATATATGTATACCAACACACATACTCCATTATGTGTATACCAAGACCAGCTTCCCTTCAGCCTAGTGGCGCATTGGTGGCAAATGTGAAATCATGGTAAAAGTGTTCACTAGATGTTCATATTGTTTTGCACTCTACATTAGGGTAAGGTTTCCCACCACAATATTAACATGGGGATTACGGGAGCATGTAATTTGTTTTTCACTGCACCAGATTTTAGCCTTCACGCACATTATAATTCCCGGTCTGGTTAATGTATTTTCCTGAACCAACCGGTTGTATTCGTCATAAAACTACTTTTCGTACTTCGTAAAATTACTGTTATTGTTTCCCCAAACTATTTCTGTGCTTCAAAAACCACATTTATTGTTCCTGTAACTACTTCTATTCATCTCCGAATTGTTATTATTGATCCCAAAACTAATTATATACTTCCCTAAAGCACTTACCAAATAGTACTGTCATCCTTAAAAAAAAAATAAACTCTTAAAAGCTTCTCAAAACCTCCTCCATGAATCCTAAACTTGTATTCTCCACAAAATGATTTCTGTAGTTTCCAAAACCCTTAACAATTTCCAAAAGCCTTTTCATACATTCTAAATGCACTTCTCTAGTGGCTATTAGTTAAAACAGTCCGCACATGATGACCATCCCGCACATCAGAGGATGGAGAAAGGACAACGTTTCGGTCTGTCCTCAACTATTACCAAGGCGTGTGTGTGTGTAAGCTGAATAAGTCCACAACACATGTCCACACACATGCTATTAATAATATTATAATTAATAATAAAAGTATTACACCTTACTTTGCTCCTCAGCTCTCTCTTGTCTATTTATTGCCTGTCTCTACTCCCTCATCACAATCGACTTGAGAATGGTCCAGGACGGACCGAAACGTCGTCGTCTCTTCACCTTCTAGTGTGTGGTCTGGTCAACATGCTATTAATACATTAGCAGATGAGCTGCCAAGAAATAAAAACCCAAAAGATAGAGACAGCACAATCGACTTGATAATGAATAGACGACAACGTTTCGGTCTGGACGGACCGAAACGTCGTCGTCTATTAAATTTCTAGTGTGTAGTTTGGTCAACATTCTTCAGCCACGTTATTGTGACTCCTCATCTGCAGAAACCCAAAACATTTGATCAAACAGGATACGCGCGAAGTGCAGCAGTCGGTTGAATTAACACTTGATCAATCAGGTGATTGATGGAAGGCAGAAGCAGAGAAACAATCAGAATAAAGTTCGAGAACCACTCAGTTCTTCAACCTATCCACTCACCTCACACATGCGGCATTAATTATGAAATCGACCAAATCCGTTAAAACATGTTGGCAAATTAGTAAATATTAAACCACCGTAATGTTGACTTTTTCTTTACAATGGTCATTCGATAGGTTTGGTTGATTGTTTGGGTTCGCACATTATACAGAAAAACCGGAGGGGATGATTTGAGGCAAGAACAAAAAATAGGTTGAGTTGGAGGCTTACCTATTACGAGCACAGGCGTGGGAAAAATAGGGACGAGCATAACAGGACAAACGCCTGAACGAGCAGAAAGCATAGAGATAGGGGAAGCCATAGGCATTATGTCGCCTCCCTATCTCTATGCCACAGAGGTATAGAGAAGGAGAGCAGGGAGAGGTGATCGTGGCGTTGCAGGTCCCGGGTGGTGGCAGCAGCCGAAGGGGTGATGGGGGAGCCCTGGAAGGGGTGATGGGGGAGCCCTGGAAGGGAGGTGGGGAAGGCCTGGAAGGGTGGTAGGGGAAGCCCTCGGCCATTACCCCGCCGGAAGACCCAGGGCCCGCGGTAAAAGCAGGTTGACCGGTCACAACAAAAACCCCTTCCCCGAGTTGTGGGGGGCCCCCCCCCCCCCCCCCTCCCCCACCCTGGGGACCCCCCAAAGTGGACTCAGGAACCGCAGGAGGAAGGCGTCGGGGTAAAAGGGGGTCCTCCGTGCTAAGGTTCCTCCCAGAGCCAAGAGGGAAAAAGAGGAGAGAGGCCATTAGAGGTCGCACATGCTAGGTTAATTCCCCATCTTCTAAAGACGGCGGCGATGCTGGAAGATGATGGTGATGGAAAGGGGAGAGAGAGAGAGGAGGAAAAAAAGTTAATGACAACAGAGAAATGGATGATTTATGATGAATGGTGATGGCTGGCAGGATTCAGCTTTTTTTTATATACTCACATTCGTGAATCATTCATCCACCAATCAT
This sequence comes from Procambarus virginalis, assembly GCA_020271785.1. Classification (NCBI taxonomy): domain Eukaryota; kingdom Metazoa; phylum Arthropoda; class Malacostraca; order Decapoda; family Cambaridae; genus Procambarus; species Procambarus virginalis. Next base: position 6,093,650 of record WNGS01164437.1, read on the forward strand.
CACCCACAACCTCATCCACCCTTCACCACCCACACCCTCATCCACCTATGCTCTTGTTTCCTCCATCACAAATACAGAATTATACATTGAGGTATAATCATCCTTTGAGTCTGTAGACATGACCCAGGATCTAAATCAGGACCCATGAGCTGAAGCAAGACTTCGAGAACCTAAAGGAGAACATATTGATAGATCGCAAATGCTAAAGCGAGACCTCATAACCTCAATGAAGAAGCCTTGAGCTGAAATGCAACACGCGAATAAAGTAATGTAAATGTACAAATCATTGCTACAACTCCCCTCCCTCAGACTGTACTTTCAAACCCCTCTGCAATGTGCCGATTGAGACGTGTTTTATTAAGCTGTCTGGTTATCAACTTTCACATCAGTAACTGTAAATATCATTTACTAGGTGCAGATACGTCGGAGCCGGTCGGCCGGCGGACAGCACACTGGTCTTGTGATCCTGTGGTCCTGGGTTCGATTCCAGGCGCCGGCGAGAAACAATGGGCAGAATTTCTTTCAGCCTATGCCCCTGTTACCTAGCAGTAAAATAGGTACCTGGGTGTTAGTCAGCTGTCACTGGCTGCTTCCTGGGGGTGGAGGCCTGGTCGAAGACCGGGCCGCGGGGACACTAAAAGCCCCGAAATCATCTCAAGATAACCTCAAGATAACGTTTGCTGGGTGATTAATGAACCTCATAGCAGTGGGCATCGCCGTTATTGTTAAAGTTTAGGTTACAGTTCAGCCATGAACATTAACATGAGCTTGAGGTGTAGCTGATCAGTTTGGTCAAATTTCCACAATAAGTGGTAATGCTGCACACTTCTCCCGTTATGTGGCATCTCTCAGGAGCTATGAGGCTCTCATCCATTAGGGTTTACTCTTAAGAGCCTAATATTCATTATAATCACTACAGGGAACGAAAGATTAAAGTCTCCGAGAGTCTTGGCACTTACCACTTTGTCCGAAAGCTTTATCCTCTCAAAAGACTCCTAGAATCACACGGTTAATGTTAGATTGACGAAGGGACTGATACCACATAGAAGAGATCAACAAATCATCGGTAGAATTTTCTTATTTTGAGATTATATCGGAGGCCCCACAGTACCAGATGAAGGGTAGGAAATGTTTGTCAGTTATCTGGTTATTATATCGAAAGTTTGACCATTGACAACAGTGGCGCTGGTCTGTAGTTCTTGCTGCGGAAGGAACACACTAACGTGGACCAAACCACACACTAGAAAGTGAAGGGACGACGACGTTTCGGTCCGTCCTGGGCCATTCTCAAGACGATTGTGAGACTTGAGAATGGTCCAGGACGGACCGAAACGTCGTCGTCCCTTCACTTTCTAGTGTGTGGTTTGGTCAACATATTTCAGCCACGTTATTGTGACTCCTCGTCTGCAACACACGAACATTCACGCCTCTATTCATCAATTCCTCTATCCCCGACAGACCACTGGCACATTATCTAACACAGTGCACAGTTACAAACCCATTAAGATTTCAACTTAGATTCAACAAGAAGTTGTTAAACACATGGGAAAATCTTACTGAAGCGATCATACGAGTCATAAATACTCATACTCCGCCCAAGTAAAACAGAAAAAAGCAACACTTAGTGGGCCAGCCAGAGGCTTAGGGCCCGCGCAGTAATATATCCCTGCAAAAAAAAAAATATATCATCACGAACAGGTAAAGACTAATAGGTAAAGAGTGATAGGTAAGAGCTCCCTCCCCCGCTTTTCTGTGCCCCCACAGTCAATTCACTCCCCACCCCTTCCCCAATGGAACCATTACCCTACCCGTCAAAGCCACTCCAAAGCACTACAAAGAAATGCTAAAAAAAAGTCCAAAGAAATCAAACAGCAAAGGACAATACTAGGCTCAGGCGAGGCTACTAGTTAACAGAAGCCTCGTGGCTACTCAAACAATGAAGCCCAGAGATTTGCAGTAACAAATTATTCCAAACAATTTTTAAATAAATGGGAATGTATTTCTCCCAATTACTTCTTCCGGTAAGCTAGACGATATGTATTGATCTCTCGAGAGCAGAAAAGGTATTTCGCTTCGTTGGACTGAAATAGGTTGCCGATGATTTTAAATTATTGTGCGATATGTGATTGAGGAAAATGGGATTATTTTTATGTATTAATATTGTTATATACTATTTTTTTTTTTAAAGTATTCGTCTGTTCAGGAATTTATCTTGTGTTTGTGTTCACATTATTTGTTTCCTCTTGTGTTTTGTTTACTCCTAGTGTCTTTTTCACTTCCTTCTTTCATTTTCTACTTGACTCTTCCTCCCACTTCCTCTTTTCCTTCCACTTCACCTTTCATTCTCTTTCTCCTAGACTGCCCCTTGCTGCCTCTCTCTACCTCACTCCCTGCTGCCTCTCTACCTCACTCCCTGCTGCCTCTCTCTATGTCACTTCCTGCTGCCTCTCTATCTCACTCCCTGCTGTCTCTCTACCTCACTCCCTGCTGCCTCTCTCTACCTCACTCCCTGCTGCCTCTCTCTACCTCACTCCCTGCTGCCTCTCTACCTCACTCCCTGCTGCCTCTCTCTACCTCACTCCCTGCTGCCTCTCTACCTCACTCCCTGCTGCCTCTCTCTACCTCACTCCCTGCTGCCTCTCTCTACCTCACTCCCTGCTGCCTCTCTCTACCTCACTCCCTGCTGCCTCTCTACCTCACTCCCTGCTGGACTCCAGAGTGCAGAGGTCGTTATGAAGAGCAAACCACATTGCAAAAAAGTAAAAACAACAAATTAGGGAAAAATTGTCAACATTAGAGATCAAGATAGCTGGAAGGTGTTAGGCAGGCACAACAAATCCTCCAAACAAAATAATCTTTTGGAAGTCGACATTGGAAGGGGAGGGGTGACCATTAGATCATCAGGCAAAAGCGTCAAGCCATTAGGAATATATAGCTCTTGAAAGGGATTTCGATTTGGGGATGGGACGGGGGGGGGAAGGAATGGTGCCCAAACCACTTGGACGGTTGGGGATTGAACGCCGACCTGCATAAAGCGAGACATTGGTGACCTGGAACCAGTTCTCCGGTTCACTGGAAGGAAGATGTACCTGGAGAACCAGAAGGTTGAACCAAGAAGCTTCTCAACACGTTGGGTTAGAAAATGTTGAGTTATAACTTCTCAAGTGGGAAGTGTAGACAAAGCCTTTGGCCTTAAGGGTTCGAACCTACTTCCGAGAGGATCCCAGATGCATCACGCTATTGTGATTTCTGTGCGTAATCAGGTTAGACCAATTATCTCACAGGAGAGCACCAATATCACAGGATTTATGCGGTCCTGTAGCATTCATCTGCCCTTCCTGTGAGTAGAAACGGACACAGACAGCAAGGCATTATAAGCCGTATGTGAGAACGAACACAAATATGGAACATTCAGATGATCTTCCAGGTTTGTGGATGATCATATAGAACATTCAGTTGATGTTCTAGGTGTGTGGAAGATCATATAGAACATTCAGACGATCTTCCAGGTTTGTAGAAGTGGAGTCAGCAACAAGGCAGTTGACTCCTATACACGTATTTGGTTCTTGAAAGCTAGTTAATTAGACCCATTAGTCGTCTAATTCAATATGGTGTCGCTGAGGCAAGTTTGCATTGAAATAAGCGTTGAAGCATTCTACCATCGTTCCAAAAGTGGGAGTTGTGATAGAACGACACGCAGTCGCCTTCCTCAGTGTGTGAGGGGCTGTGATAGACAGGATGCGAGTCTCTTGACTTACTTGTACATGTGAACCAGATGGGGTGTATCATTCGGCAAGGCACTTGTACCATAATTTGAGATTTACAACCAGGTAGTCCTACGTCGTTCCTCGCTACAAGGAAATATAAACCCCACCTTCCTTGCATGCATCCTGTGCAATACGTGTGGAAATGAAAACGCTTATCTGCAATGGTTGTATGGTTGATAAGAAGTATGAAGGTGTTTAAATATGAGTGTGTATTTACAAATTACAATATTCTAAACCATGAAATGTAATTAAATCTCCCTCCTGTTGAGTTCGTATCACAAAAGTTCGGAGGACTTTTTTTTCAGGATATTCCTGCGCTGGCCCAAAGCCTCTGGCTGGCCCACTNTTCCAGAATAAGATAAGAAATTTCTGAGTTTCTTGAATATGGAAAATTACACCACTTGACTAATTTACATTGCATAAAATTTTACACTAAGCTTACTGGCAAAATTTATTTCTTGTCATTCCCAGTCTCATCTCGCCATTAACAAGAACAAAAAAAAAGTCTCTGGAACTTTCGGTGTCAATTTGTCTAAGTAATCCACTCGGCTGTTTGCTCTCAATTAAGCACTTAAAAGTAGCTGGCCTAATCATGCCTTGATCGCAGTCTTCAATAGCCCTTGATATAAGAAGGCATTACCTTAATTTGTTAGTGAGTAAGATTACACTTCCACACTGGCCGCCAGCTGCCTCCCAGCCCGCTTACACTAATGGAAAGCCGGCGCTGGGGGAGTGTGGAGAGGGGGGGGTGGGGAGGACATGATGGGGGTGAGAGTTGGGGGGAAGAGGGATGGAGGCAAGGGGAGAGTGTCCGTGAGAGAGAAGGAGAGGGAAGGATAGGACGAAGCCACGAAGAGAGAGAGAGAGAGAGACGAAAGAGAGGTGGGGAATGTTTAGAATGTAGAAAATAAAACGAAAATAAGCAATCCAATGTAAATAAAAACTTCAAAATATTTACAGTATGGGAAACAAACAAGAAAATTAACAAACTGTAAGCAAGAATGAGTTACAACAAAATCTAACTAACAGGGTCAAATATCTGTGAGAATTAGTTGTATAAAACCACTTTATACACAGAGCTAAAATTTCAAGCACATTAATCTTAAAACTAACGTCTGTCTAGATGGCAAAAGGATAAAAAAAAACACCACTGAAAACTTGCAGTAAAAGCGCACCTCTCCAGCCTCCATTACGCTGTGTCTCAATGGCTGGACTTAACTCCGCGCCGAAACAGGCTGCTAGAGTGTTTAAAAACTTAATGTAGTTTGGAAGTCCATTAAGGTCCTCCAAAACATTGTACAGCATTTGCAGATTCTATCAGCCAGCGGGTCACATATAAATGGGTCTGTGCATTAGGCTTTTAAGATCTCGTCCGTTTTTGTGAGCGAGTTAAGTGGTACTGGCTTAGGACCAAAACATCGGGATGGGGTGAAAGGGGGAGAGGGGGGGGGTGGTTGGGGGGTAAGGTGTGCTCACTCTGCTTTCTCGAGTTTATTATGATTGCTCAATAGGAAATTTATTTTGCTCAATTTTCGCTCTCTGGCATGATGGAACGCGGCAGATTTAACTGAACGTCGACTAAATGCGTTGTTCGCGAGGAGTTTCTCTCGCCTCGGGAATGGATTCGGATACTTTGGCAGATCCATTCCGCGCTCTTCTAAAAGTTTGAACAGAGAACTTAAGTGACATCGTATTCTAAAATTAATATGTGGAAACTGAAAACGTGTTCTCTTTTTGTAACAGAAACGCACTGCATAAGACAATAAAAAATACGTGTCAGGAAACTTGCTATCAAAGCTGATGCTAATTTGTTGACGACGGCAGATGTCCAAACGCATTTGTAGGATTAGGGAGGACGATCTAATCCGCTCTCCTCTGTCCACGGATTTGAGATCCTGTAAAATTTCAGCTAACATCTCTCCGGGCTGTCGAGAATGGTAATGGGAAGTTTAGAGTCTAGCAGCCTCGAGTGTATGTGTAACATTATTGTTTTACAGTGTTTATGTAGTCAATATGAAGCCAATATTCATGTAGATGCGTCTCTTGAGTTGAGATATTAAGATACGAAGTGAACTAAGAGTTACGCTATATCTAACTAGACATGCAGAGTGCAGTGATGGAGGTCAGGCAAACAGATCACAAGTTGTGTATAGAAGAGAGCGTAGGACGGCAGGAAAGAGTCCTTCTGCGTCCACTAGCCACAACATATAGACTCCTGAAAGCTTCCGCAACTCTGGTCAGCCACGACTGTCATTTGTTATTGAGTCAGAACGCATTAAGGCGACCCACTCTTCTATGCTGGCTGTATTGGGCTTGACCGTTGCTTCACAAAGGCGTTCGAATGCCTTTTGCTTCATTGAGTGGTAACATTTGCTTTCATTATAATGTTTATAGGGATGGTAATACACATCTCGAAGAACTGATAGAGTTCACGGAGGAGGGAGACGAAGCACGGGGAGAGAGAGTGTAGTATAGAGCGCTTTTTTTGTTGCCTCTTGGCAGCACTGGCTCAGGCTTCGTGAGAAGAGGGGTCGTGATGCTATTTTGTTTGTGTGAGAGCGCCCACTGCCTCACTTTTTGCTGTTTATTTTTTATTAACCGAGGCACTCAGACGCGGTAATCAGATGCAGCTTTTTTGATGCAAAATAAATATATACCCTGCAATTCTCAGTTTACATGCACAAACAGTAAATCTATGCCAATCTTTAGTATGTTTTTTAATTAAATTCTTGCTTGCAATTATTGAATAAGGAAAGCCTATTCATTCACCAACGATTAGTGTAGTGAGAATTTAATCATATTGCTGTACCTCAATAATCTAGTATGAAGAATGATATTAAATGTTTCATATCGTAAAAAAAGAATCATTCGGATATTCATGATGATACAGATATTTCGTGATGATAAAAACGGATATATTTCAGTTACAGTGTGGCTCATGGGGCCACCTCATCACTGGCTTGGCGCGATAAATATGCCTGAAAAGCATAACCTGAAAGTTAATTGTGCTTGTGTTAATGAATTGAGTCATGTGTCATGGTCGCTGGCTGGGCGCGCATCTTCGTCTTTGTTACATCTCGTCCCTCTGGCGTGACCGGAGCCCACGATGGGACGATTGGATCCCACGATGAGAGGATTGGATCCCACGATAGGAGGATCGGATCCCACGATTGGAGGACCGGATCCCACGATGGGAGGACCGGATCCCACGATGGGAGGACCGGATCCCACGATGGGAGGACCGGATCCCACAATGGGACGATCGGATCCCACGATAGAACGACCGGATCAGTATACTGAAGTATACTTTATTACATACTGAAGTATACTGTATAACTTCTCTTTCAACATTCACCTCACCCGATCCATCGTCGCTCTCAACGATTAAGAACTTCTTAATCCTTAAGTACTTTCGTATATTAATACATCTTCAGAAGGAGTGTTGACTCCTTCTGAAGATGTATTAATATACGAAAGTACTTAAGGAAATTCCTGTTTCAATTTTCCTCCGTGGTCTGACACTGTCACATTTTTAATTACGTGTTTATTTTCGTGATATACACACACACGCATATATATATATATATATATATATATATATATATATATATATATATATATATATATATATATATATATATATCTTTTTTTGCCGACCGGTATCTTGTTACTGATCCAATTTGTTAATGAGTGGCTTTGATGTTTACCGAATTAAGTAATTGAATGCGTATTTACTTACCTATTAAAATTAATTTGGTTAATTAGCTGATACATAATTATTTTAAATATGTTGATGAACCATTAATTCGTTTCGATCAAAGGCAACACTGCTTGCACTCCCTCCATCTCCCCCTCCCCCCCCTCCCCCCATTGCTCTGTTCATCACCCCCTTCCCACATCCCTTCCCCTCCCCACATCCCTTCCGTCACCCCCTTCCCACTTGGTCGATAACCTCTCTTTTCGATTAATCTCTTTTCGTTTCATACGCCATGACATTCCTGCCCTCTTCTTTTCTGCTTTTATCCCCTTTTACTTCCGTTTTTCTTCTTCTCTTTCCTTTACTCCTCGTTCTCCATCCTAGTTATTATCCATCTTTCTTCCCCTCTCCCTCCCCTCCCTCCCTTCCCTCCACCCCATCCTCTGCGCTGGCCTGAACCCAAGAACTAAACTTCAACATTTTCGTGTTCAAGAATGGTGCAAAGTTTCTACAGTAATTAGTAATAGGCTGGTGAATCCTTCAGAATGATGTAGGAGAATCCTAGCACACTACAGGGGCTGGTTTGAAAGATGGCTGCTTGACTTGAACTCAAGTAAAATGTAAGGTAATAAGAATATGGGGAATATTGAATATGTTGAATATTGTAACGTTGATAATGGTAGTAATAATAAGATGAACATTGCAGTGTTTATGTGATAAATTGCAACTATTGCAATTTATTATATTGGGGAGACTGGGCCTGGGTTATTGAAAAAAGTTGATGAACACAAAAAAAAATGCAGTTACAAAATTTGATTGGAATAATGCCATCGCAAACTTTTGTCGGGGTTCGATCATGGGATGGATTTTAATAATAGTAAAATTGTAATATGGGCTCACCATAGCCCGTGCTACTTGGAGCTTTATGCTCCAGGTAGCGAATCTTTAACAAAAATAACAACAGTAAACTTGTATATAACAACTCAAATATCAGAGAGACGCCTAGTAGAAGAGATAATTATAGATTCTGTTCAGTAAAGATAAACAAATCTTTTATTAAAGTAGATCTGATTAACCACAAAATTATTCGTAAGTTAAATTAACTAATTTCATTAAATCATATAATTACAGACGTTGCAGTGTTCAGATTTTGGAGGGTATTGTTCAGGCGATACCCGATCCCAGACACCAGGGACCCCCCCCCCCTTGGGGAACATTACCATGACGACATGTCATGATGAACGCAACCATTTGGGCTGGACGGTAGAGTAACGGTCTCGCTTCATACAGGTCGGCGTTCAATCCCTCGACCGTCCCGAAGTGGTTGGGTACTATTCCTTCCTGCCCCCGCTCCATCCCAAATCCTTATCCTGGCCCCCTTCCAGAAAGGGCTTGGCCCTTTCTCCTGATACTTCTCGTCCCTTTCGAGGCACTCTGACAGACACACAAACGCACGAACGACCTAGAATCGTCGTTCTTAAATTTCAGTGCCACCTTGATAGAAAATTGAAGTTTCACCAGAAAATTGGAATTAAATGATACACTTTCACATATATTTTTTGGGTCTTTCCTTCACCTTCAAAAATAATAATAATGAATAAATATTGAATTTCATGAGTCTGGTCCCGGGGTTGTGTGCATGGGTATGTTGTCAATGTCTCTCTCAAAATCTGCCACGTACGTGTTGTTATAAGTTATATTTACAGGGGTCTGGATATCATGGATATCTGGATTCTGGATATCATGCATAAAGAAACTGCCCAGATCTTTTAACAGTAATAATTATTATTTTATTATTACTTAAATTATATTATCATAGTGAAGATGGAAGAAGTTACTCTTGTTCCAGATAAAACCCATTTGATGGGTTTTATTGTATATAAAATTTTGTACATTAATATACAATCCGTCAATCATCATATTACAAGTGGAATATGATGCAAATCTGTCCTTCAGTAAACTCGTGAAAAATATTGCCACCAAATATACCAGGAAACTAGCCTGTTTTTTGGATAGTTGGGCATGAAATATAAGGGAAGAGATGTATAACAGGATCCAAGTTGCAAATCGGATCCAGAATGGTATTCACGCCACTAATTTCGGGATTCCTGTAGACCGTTTTATCAAGTTATTAAGCAACGTTCAAGACAGGGCTATAGTGAGAAGCAAACTTAATGCACTTGGCGCTTGACTCAATGCTGTGATTGCATTCTCTGCAAACACAAGAGATATTTGGCCGATTTGTATTTATTCTGCAAAGTTCCCTAAATTACATTCCCCCAATTTACTTTCTCTGCGAGACCCTCTTATCAAATAATAAACTGCCTGACAGGAGAGGTGATATGTAGCAACCATACAGGTGTTATCTGTCAACCATACAGGTGTATACAGGTGTTTAATTTGCACCAACACGGCAATACTAACACATAAACAATTATATTAAATAAAATTATGGAAGCCTCTCATTGCAACAGATAACTGCACAGATAAAAAGTTCACTTCTAGCTTTGTAAACATCAAATACAATTTTATGGAGTAACGTGTAAAAAAAAAAAGAAGCTTGCTTTTAATTAAAATATAAATAAGTATATTAAGATGTTTATATATATATTCTTCGTTATCAAAACGAACAAAGGCATATTATATAAGACAGACGCAAGAGTTACATCAACTGAGCACCAAATTTATAGAGAATAACAAAGTAATTAAACAACATGAATCCTATAGTACTTAACATCAATTCTATAGAACATAACATTAATTCTAGAGTACTTAAACAACATGAATTTAAGAGTACTTAACATCAATTCTATAGAACATAACATTAATTCTAGAGTACTTAAACATCAATTCGAGAGTACTTAAACAACATGAATTCTAGAGTACTTAACATCAATTCTATAGAACATAACATTAATTCTAGAGTAGTTAAACTACATCAATACTAGAGTACAAGACCAGAACTGTCCTCAAGGGTTAGTTAATTAACAAACAAGGGGAGAATTTAAGGGTTAATGAATGAACAAGGACAGACGTCAATTGTTTATGGGTAAGCAAGGACAGTCTTCAAGGGGTTAAACAAAGACACCCATCAACTTGTAAAACCAACGTGAGAAAAAGTCACTTTGTTTACATTCATTTACAACATAAAAGCCCTGGCAAATGCTGAATTGCCTTTGATGTTATAAAATACAGTAGCCTGGAAATTAATTAGAAATTTTAATCGATTATTAATTTGCTATTTAGGGAATTCATTACACGTTAATTATCAGTTTAGTTTGGGGGTATTAAGTAGTTAATTTGTTTCCCAGTTAATTATGTGAAATTATTTTTAAATTCCAGATGTATTGGTGACGATTAGTCTCGTGGACAAGGGACCTAATTAATGCACTCAGGTCAAGGGCTGTTAATACCACACTGGACGTAAGTTAAGGGCTTCTAACCCCATACCAGTCTTAAGTTAAAGGCTGTTAACCCCACACTGAACCTAAGTTAAGGGCTACTAACACCACACTGGACCTAAGTTAAGGGCTACTAACACCACACTGGACCTACGTTAAGGGCTACTAACACCACACTGGACCTAAGTTAAGGGCTTCTAACCCCACACTGGACCTAAGTTAAGGGTTACTAACCCCACACTGGACCTAAGTTAAGGGCTACTAACCCCACACTGGATCTAAGTTAAAGGCCACTAACCCCACACTAGACCTACGTTAAGGGCTACTAACCCCACACTGGACCTAAGTTAAGGGCTACTAACCCTACACTGGACCTAAGTTAAGGGCTACTAACCCCACACTGGACCTAAGTTAAGGGCTACTAACACCACACTGGACCTAAGTTAAGGGCTACTAACACCACACTGGACCTACGTTAAGGGCTACTAACACCACACTGGACCTAAGTTAAGGGCTTCTAACCCCACACTGGACCTAAGTTAAGGGTTACTAACCCCACACTGGACCTAAGTTAAGGGCTACTAACCCCACACTGGACTTACGGGCCACTAATCCCACACTGGACCTAAGTTAAAGGCTTCTAACCGCACACTGGACTTAAGTTAAGGGCTACTAACCCCATACTGGACCTAAGGGCCACTAATCCCACACTGGACCTAAGTTAAAGGCTTCTAACCCCACACTGGACCTAAGTTAAGGGCTACTAACCCATACTGGACCTAAGTTAAGGGCTACTAACCCCATACTGGACCTAAGGGCCACTAATCCCACACTGGACCTAAGTTAAAGGCTTCTAACCCCACACTGGACCTAAGTTAAGGGCTACTAACCCCACACTGGACTTACGGGCCACTAATCCCACACTGGACCTAAGTTAAAGGCTTCTAACCCCACACTGGACCTAAGTTAAGGGCTATTAACCCCACACTGGACCTAAGGGCCACTAATCCCACACTGGACTCAAGTGTCAGGTCCCGTCGTCCCTGACTCATTAACCAGAAGCCATAAGAGCTCAGACTAGGGGAAGGATATGCAATTATTTCTCGACAATTTTCTTCATGATAAGTTGCTGATGTCTTAGCCTTGTTTAGAAGTAAATAAGGAATAAGTAAATAGACTTTAGGTTCTAGATGAGCTGCGTGTTACTGATTGTCTGATGTACTGATTGTGTGTGTGACTAGTGGATTGATTGTGTCTGCTGTGCTGATTGTGTTTGTTTCTGACGTACTGATTGTGTTTGTGACTAGTGTTCTGATTATGTGAGCCTCTGGTGATTGTGTTTGTGTCTGGTGTGCTGATTGTGTTCGTACAATGTCCTGATTGTGTTTGAGTTTGGTGTACTGATTGTATTTGTGAAAAAAATTGCGCTAAAAGAAAGTGATTTTCAAAGATTATAAATGAACAAAAACCTTACGTTACTAAATGTGAATGCCACAACGGAGACATGATTACCACATACGTAATACTTGTCATGGATGGTAGGTGGACAAAGAAACACCCAAATCTCTTTTGAGCAACAAAGACATAATTAATATTTGTTTTTTTGGAATGTGTTAAGAAATAGTGGAGGCAGACTCTATGCAATTCAATATATAGATATTGCCAGATTAAAGGGCTCGTGTTTCTGTGTAAAAATATATTTAACGTGATAGGCAAGGTGAA
>WNGS01164437.1:6108626-6125649 GCA_020271785.1 Procambarus virginalis
ATACATTAATGTTTATTTAATACGACTAGATAATTTTTGCAAATAGAATTAATAGGTGTTTATTCGACATGATTCAACCATTTTTTGAAATGTAATTAATTGGTGTTTGTTTTATATGTACACGATAATTATTTCAAATATAATTAATTGATGCCTATTTGGTATATAGTGTTCATTATTGCAAATTAATTGATGGATTAATGCCACCATCATTTGTTTAAATTTCGTTTCAACGTCACAATGGTTTCTGTTAACAAATGTCAATGATGCTGAAGTCACCAGGATTATGTTCTATTTCCTATGTCTCTCTCTTTGAAAAGTAAATATTATGTTTGTATTTTAGTTATATATATACAAGAGTCTTTACAATCTTGTACAGCCACTAGCACGCATAGCGTTTCGGGCAGGTCCTTAATCCTAATTTTTCCCATAGAACACGATTTGTAAATCGTTTAACAATCAGGTACCCATTCACTGCTGGGTGAATAGAGGCTACAGTTAAAGGTTGGCGCCCGGTCAATCCTCCCCGGCCTGGATACGAACCCAGGACCAAAGCGTTCGCGAAGCCTCGGGTTTGATTGCTTTACCATTGCGCCATTGGGGCTGTGCAGTGGTAAATCGTTCATAAATGATTTACCACTGGTAAATCATTTACGTGAGATTGTTCAGGCACCGGGAGCAACGCGTACTGGATCATCCCAGTTGTTCATCACGGCGGGGAGGTGAACTCGCTGTAAATGAACACTCTTCCTTGATAAAATAACATTTTCTGTAAATATTTGACGTTGCATTGAAGAACAAAATATTAATGAAATATTGATATTTTAAATTTATGTGGAAACACGTTTTTATTGCCTTTTTATCGACGTTAAATACAGAAAGGAAAGCTTTCTTTGATTAATGGGTATATAAATATTTTCTCTTTATGAATTTTAATATTAACCATTCATTTCATTTGTAAACAGTTTTCAGTTTATAGCTATCGGTGAGAAAAAGTTGACATTTTTTATTTTCTTCGCCAAAACTGGTTTGAGAATGTGGTTGGATATTTGCTTTTTGAAGTTTTGCATAAGGAAAGTCTTAAGTCTATTATACATTATAATAATAAACATTCTTTCGATGTGTATGAAAAATACAATTATATTATAGTGTTATGATGAATAAGTACTTAAAAAATTACTATTATAGAACCCTTTAAAACACCATAAGGTTACACCAATAAAATCTTAGATTGGACCACTGAAAATACATACTGTTTAACAATGATAAATTCCAGGTCCTTAGGTAGGGGCCTGACAGTTGTGTGAACATTAACACTCGGGATTCCAACGGGCTCACCATAGCCCGTGCTACTTGGAACTTCTTGTTCCAGGTAGCGAATCTTTAACAACAACAACAAATCGGGATTCGTAATCCTGAGGTTCCGGGTTCGATCCCCGGTGGAGGCGGAAACACATGGACAGAGTTTCTCTCACCCTGATGCGCCTGTTCACCTAGCAGTAAATAGGTATCTGGGAGTTAGGCAGCTGCTACGGGCTGCTTCCTGGGGATGTGTAACAAAAGGAGGCCTGATCGAGGACTGGGCCGCAGAGACGCTAAGCCCCGAAATCATCTCAAGATAACCTCAAGAAAAAATGGCATAAATGAAGCACCTAAACGAAACACAAGGTACAAGACACAATCTAATCTACTCACAGAAGAGAAACAACAAATAGAGGGTCAGGTTAGGTTAGGGTACTAAAATAATGATTCCATGCTTTCCAGAATTTAGTGAGCATAACAAAGCGATTATATATAGTGTCAACCAGGAAAATTATTGGATGGATTATGAGAACCTTCAAATCCAGGGGTTCCATTTTAGTGTTTTCATTTCTCAAAAACTTCTCTTTACTTCTTTTTTAACTTCTCTTACTTTACTATGCTCTCCTGCAATGAGTACTGCTCGGTACTTACTTCTCCCTTCAGAACTGGAAGAGTTCTGAAGTAGAGGGAATGTACGACACGTATAAAGCATCTAAACTATTGGGATATTTTTTAAAACTTAAAAAATGTACTCTCTCTGGACAGGACGTGAGAGCTGGATCACATGGTATATATACAGAAACGATACTGGAAGGCCAAGTCTCGAGTTTGCACAGTAAAATAACAACATACTGGAGCGATAGATACGGTAGGAACTGCAAAAATAGACTAAGTTCAATCCCTGACCGTCCAAGTGGTTGGGCACCATTCCTTTCTCCCCCGTCCCATCCCAAATCTTTATCCTGACCCCTTCTCAGTGCTATATAGCCGTAGTGGCTTGGCACTTTCTCCTGATAGTGGCTTGACGCTTTCTCCTCCTTTCCTTTCAGGTATACTCCTGCCAGCAAATGCAAGAAATATAAGTTTTCTTATTTAACAGTGCAAGTATTGTACATGCTGATATGGCGGTGTGTCCAATCACAAGATGAGTGGCGCTGCCCAATACTGTCACTATGGCGGTGTGTCCACTCACAAGATGAGTGGCGCTGCCCAATACTGTCACTATGGCGGTGTGTCCACTCACAAGATGAGTAGCGCTGCCCAATACTGTCACTATGGCGGTGTGTCCACTCACAGGATGAGTGGCGCTGCCCAATACTGTCACTATGGCGGTGTGTCCACTCACAAGGTGAGTGGCGCTGCCCAATACTGTCACTATGGCGGTGTGTACACTCACAAGATGAGTGACGCTGCCCAATACTGTCACTATGGCGGTGTGTCCACTCACAAGGTGAGTGGCGCTGCCCAATACTGTCACTATGGCGGTGTGTCCACTCACAAGATGAGTGGCGCTGCCCAATACTGTCACTATGGCGGTGTGTCCACTCACAAGGTGAGTGGCGCTGCCCAATAAACTCGCCCCTCGGGGCAAAATTAAAACAGAAAATTAACAGTGCAAGCTTTCATGAAGAAACTTGGCAAGCTCAGGCTGGAGTCACCGGATGAACCTGGCTATGATGGAACGCCAACCATCTAAGTCATCAACAGGTAAAACAAGATGATTTACGTTGAGTAATTGTGGTTCTGGAGACGTTCGACTACTCTCGCGGTTAACAAGAAAGAGATAAGAGAGAGAGCCAGCTTGCGTAATCAGTGCAAAGATCAATACAAATGTTGTTAAGTATATCTACAGTCTTAGATACGATTGTTTCACTCTGTCTCTGAAATTTGAGGTTGAATTTTTTATCAATAAGCAGACCTATGAAATTTGCTTCTGTTCGCCATTGATTTCGTTAGAATGGGAGAGTGGCTCGGAGGCTCAGTGTTGTGTAGGGAATTGTTTGTGGTCACATGCACTGATGATTCTTGCAAAGATAATCCTCACAGTTATGCCTCTAATCACCTCATTGAAGGAGCTTGGTGAGACTTTCCTTCACAATTGGAAGTTATTTGTCATATTGTCAAGTTATGCTTTGGGTGCCTTGGGTTAATCTGATTTACTACCTTTCGTTATTATGGTAGCACAAGTTGTACCCATCAGTTTGGTGCAGTATGGTTTGTGAGGTGATTACCACAGTCAAGATCCCTTCGTTTGTTTGTTTAGGTTAGCCTACGACACTGTTTCCTGGACATGTTGGGAGCTGATTTGGTTTTCAAGGTTTAAGGCACTTGCTCTGATTTTTCAAGGTTTTAAGGCACTTGCTCTGATTTTCAAGGTTTTAAGGCACTTGCTCTGATTTTCAAGGTTTTAAGGCACTTTATTTGATTTTTATGTTTGAAATTTGGGCTCTGTGACCATGTACCTTATAGTGTAGGTTTTCGACTTCATTTTCAAGGTTTTTCTTTATTTTCCTTTGGAGTGAAAAGTGTTTCAAGAGAATCCTAATGAGAAACTTAACAAGTCAGGACAGGATCCACGAAGCTGTTATGTACCGCAAGAGGCACAGAGGCACACGAAACACAGAGAAAGTAGTGAGAGGCACAGGTAGTAATATGTTTTGTGTTCAATATTCCCCCCACACAGACATGAGTATTCGTTCTCTACGATGCTAACTAGCATAATATACAATATATCTTGTCCTCTATGACCTCTAGGTCTCTCTACGGGTTTGTCAGCGTCTTCTGTCCAATTCAGTGATTAAAAGTACAAGGCACTGCGGGCTCACCATAGCCCGTGCTACTTGGAACTTTTTGTTCCAGGTAGCGAATCATTAACAACAACAGCAACGATTAAAAGTAATCATTTCTAACACATTTATAACAATGTGTGCTAACCTCTAGCACTGTAAAACGACCCAAATACGTCGAATTACACACAGAAATCACAATAGCGTGATGCATCATATGAACAAATGCACAAGGGCCGTGATGAGGTTCGAATCCTCATCACGACCTTTGTGGATTTGTTCACGTCGAATTAGCTGATATTGCATCAGTTTTCTGTCTGAAATGGAGTGATGAAACACCAACTTTATTTCTCGATAAAACACTATTTCTATTTAAAACATCACATTGCTATTAAACACTTAAGATAAGTTAATAGCAGTAGGCATCTATCAGTCTCAGGAGACTATGAAGCTGTGCTCTGGTTGTCGGTCTGTAGTGGCCTCTCTAGGGCGCAAAGCCAGGGTAGGTTGATATGGAGGAAAAGCTGTTACCCATGCAGCAGGTCCCCCTCTCCACGGCGCCGAAAGTCTCCAATGAAAGGCAAACGCTAATACGATTGGTTCCAGCGCCGTCGCAGGAACTGTGAGCTCCGGAGTTGACCTCGAAAATGGTGAAAGAAGGCACTGGGGACTCCAAACCCGGAGATCGCCGTGGTCGGGGTCGGAGAAGAAGCACCCCAGCAGGGCAAGAATAACCCCAGCCTCCTGAAGCAGAGCCTGGGGGCTCACGGGCCCCGGAGGTGGACGGCCCGGTCCCGCACCTACGGGTTCCAGACAGAGATCGTCACAGCCCTCTTTCACCCGCGGCCCGCTTCCTTCAAGACCAAGCAGAAGGAAGAGTGATAATTATTAAATACAACAATATTATTATTATAATAATTATCATACTAATACTGTATTATAATACTAATATTGTTTTTGTATACGTATACAAAAACAATTAACAGGAAATAACAATTCAAATTCTTAGTACAGCAAGACTTAGCAATTGCAAAAGTTAAATTATTGATAAATATTAAATAAGCAAATTATTAAAAAAAAAAAACGAGGTAAAAGATGCCAAAGCGGCTGTGATCGCTTGTCCCACACAGCTCTCTCCTGTCTGACGGATAACCTCACCGGTTAAAAAAAAAAATGGAGGACCACTTGTTAGCGCAAACCAGTGTCCAATATTTTATTAATTAATTATTCCCAGCTCCCCTTGCCTATCCTATTAAAACTTGTATACTTTTCAACACTTTGTTCTTTGTGCACATACCAAAAACTACCCATCCTGGCCAGTGTCCTTTGTTTGTATTCCATTAAAATTTTAAAGTAACCTTAATCACAAGGGAAGTATGGTCACGCTCGGTGTTATAATCACTTTAGTAATATCTGTGATATTTTTATTTCTTCATCAAGTTGTGTTTTATTTGGGATTTTGTAGCAAATCAATATGTACCTGTAATGTAATCCGTTTATAATGACTGCATTTTTAATTTAATCACGTGATGACTATCTTTATTTTTTTTTTTTTTGCAATGTAACAATGTCTATTATATATATAATTCCCAGGCTCCCTGATGTTTAATTATGATAAGATTTCTTTCTTAAGCATTGGATGTAATTAGCTCTGGCTGCTGCTCGACCCCTCTTGTGTTCATTACACAATGATTTACACTCATCACCTGTCCATCATTATGCCACTCCCCTTCCCTGACTGACAAACATATTCATATTAACTATATAAATATCCCCCTAGCGACTCTGATGATTCTTCTTGATAGCTCGTTGATGGCAAATAACGTCGTCCTCATTCCTTCCCCTACTTTTCTTATTCGCAATGTTTCATTCCATATTTGAACAATATTGAACAGCTAGTAAGCTTTTGCCTGTTTCTACCCATCATTTTGTATATTGTCGTTAACCAGGTTTTGTAACTATTGTTCTGTCATGCAGTGCTTTATGGAGGCTGTCACTGTCTTTAGTGATTCAGGATATATTCATAGTTTTTTGCCTATTTGCTGTAAGATTATTTGTATGTAATATTTCTGAGTTTTAGCCCGACTATATATATATATATATATATATATATATATATATATATATATATATATATATATATAATATCTATATATATATATATATATATATATATAGTATGTAAGGATATATAGATTGATACGCAACAAGAAAAAATATATATATTAAAAGATTATTATTGATATCAATAAATATTTTGAAATGCAAATCTTTTGTCTTCCAATAATATTTAAATAAATACCTTTACAAATGACATGTTTTCTAGTCATGTCTAAAATCATTTTTAGAATTAGAAACGTCATTCGTAACAATATTTATTCAAATTGTTAAAATAATAATTGCTGGTCTGAAGACGCTTACAGCAATCTAAATCAAACTTCCCTTCTTTGGGCATAGCAAAAATTAAACAACTTAATTCAGGTCCTAAATTGTGTACATGTGTTCTCGTTTCCTGTTATTATTTGCAATTGGATGAAATTCACGGTTGTCAGATAATTGCGATTAAATAAATTGTTGAAAAAAGGTAAATAACCAAAACAATCAGGAACTCAGATCAATTTTGTGGGCGTCAGAAGCAAAATATAATAAAAGAAAATATTACGCCATAAAATAGTGTGCGAGAGAGAATATTAACTTCCAGAGGTGAAAACCAATTGTAAACAAAATAATTGCTTGAGAACGGTTCTTTTTACTCTTGAACTGACCACAGACATCCGGTTCTCGCAGGGCTGAGAACCGGTTCAACACGTCTCAAAGCCCTGGGGCTCAACTCGATTCTGAGCACTGGGGAGGGGGGGGGGAGGGAGTTCAACTCGTTTCAAAGCCTTTGGGTTCAACACGTGTCGGAGTCTTTGGGTTCAACACATCTTAGAGCCTTTGGTTCAACACGTCTCAGAGCCTTTGGGTTCAACACATCTTAGAGCCTTTGGGTTCAACACGTCTCAGAGCCTTTGGGTTCAACACGTCTCAGAACCTTTGGGTTCAACACGTCTCAGAACCTTAGGGTTCAAATCGTCTCGGTATCCTGGTATTCCGATAGCTAAAGAAAAGGAACCAAACACGGGCTGATGTTTATGTGGTCTGTGGTTCAATGCTCCGATGGTTCGAATGAATGAACTGTTATTATCCCGGACAGAAAATAAATGACTGGGTGCATTTCCTATCACCTAATACATCTGTTTCACCTAGCAGCAAATTGGTTCCAAGGAGTTAGTCAACTTATTGTGGGGTTACATTTTTTGGAGGGTTAGTAATTCGACCATGGGGGAGGACCTTGATATAAGCCTAACATGTATATAATCACTGGCTACCTGTCCCCATCACAATAAAGGAGTTGAATACCTGGCTGTACTTGGGGTCTATTCCCCCTACATTTCCCCCCTACCAATCTCCCCCCTCTCATTTATGTTTCCCTATGCCTCCCTCTCTTCCCACTTTCTCAGTACTACCTTCACCATCTTCTATCATAACTAACATTTAATGTGCAAGATGAATCTTAGTGAGAGTGGAAGTGAGAGAGATTGTAAATAGTGTAATTTGCTATTTTGTGCAAAAAGCGGGGCCATGGAGCTTGACCTAGACCTAGCTTATGTTCAGTCCTTAACCCAGACCATTCACCATGCAAAGTTTCGTGAGGCTAGCCCTTAGCGTCGGGCCGCCTACTTTGAACAAACACACTCATTTTAAGGTATAGATTTTAAGCATTAATTTGATCCTTCAACCAAAATAAATGTGTATGCTTCGGGTCTGTGTGCAAGTGTTATTTGTACGATATATCACTCGAGATACTCCGGTGCTTGAACCACTCGATCACACAAAGTGATCTTGGTTTGGTGTTGGGGTGTTTACTATCGACCTCTGGAGGGTTATTAAGGCCACCGCAAGAGCTTACTGACCTGCCAGGAAAGTATATACACTTAGTGTAAATACACCGAGAAGCGGGAGACACCACTTAGTATAGTATACCTCTTAGTATACCTTACCTTAGTATACTTTCCCTTGAGACTGTGTTCTGTCTTTGTTTATATATACCACTACTTGCACTCTCTGCTTAATCGTAAATACTGTACAAAGACTTCTGTGTATTTTGAATAAAAATCTTGTTACATATAGATTGCATGTAAGATTTCTTACATATTTTCGTCAAAGCATATACACAAACTACATAAAAGTAGATATTAAAAAACATTCGACAATCAAAAATGTTATGCTAAAGAGTTACCGATCCTAAACATGCCACAGTTCATATGTTAACACTAGTGATTATAGCATATGATCATCACTACAAATTACGTGAAGAGCAGTAATGACCAGGTCAAAATAGAAGCCCCCCCCCTCCATCAAAGCAACTTTAGTGGGGGGGTAGAAATAGCCTAAGCTACCCTGTCCCCCATTTTTTTCTTGTCTCAATAACATACTTGAACTTGAACTTAAAAGCAACTTTAAACATTAAGCCAAATGTGACCAAAGGAAACATTTAACATAAATGATATTACTGGAGCGTGGTGAAAGCAGTGTTACCAGACCAAAACAACCCAAGTGTATCCATCATTCAAGTTACGGGCTCACCATAGCCCGTGCTACTTGGAATTTGTTCCGAGTAGCTGAATCTATAACAACAACAACATCCATCATTCGTGGCAGCTTATAAAGTTCCTCTCATGAGCCTACTGTAGTGGATCAACCCGGCTGTGATCTAATGGCTTTTATGATGTGTACAGTCCTGCTCGTCAAACTTCCATTTGTATATTAGGCAGTATTTTAACTTATAAATTATTAAATTCTAAATTTTGAAATTTGAAATTATTAACTTCTAATTTTTCTAATCCTAAATTATTAACTTTTAAATCTAAATTATTTAGATTTTTAAATTATATATTATTTGGTTCTAAATGACGTATTGTTGTTTATAATTTCATGATATAATTTCCAGAATAAGATAAGAAATTTCTGAGTTTCTTGAATATGGAAAATTACACCACTCTGACTAATTTACATTGCATAAAATTTTACACTAAGCTTACTGGCAAAATTATTTTCTTGTCATTCCCAGTCTCATCTCGCCATTAACAAGAACAAAAAAAAAAGTCTCTGGAACTTTCGGTGTCAATTTGTCTAAGTAATCCACTCGGCTGTTTGCTCTCAATTAAGCACTTAAAAGTAGCTGGCCTAATCATGCCTTGATCGCAGTCTTCAATAGCCCTTGATATAAGAAGGCATTACCTTAATTTGTTAGTGAGTAAGATTACACTTCCACACTGGCCGCCAGCTGCCTCCCAGCCCGCTTACACTAATGGAAAGCCGGCGCTGGGGGAGTGTGGAGAGGGGGGGGTGGGGAGGACATGATGGGGGTGAGAGTTGGGGGAAGAGGGATGGAGGCAAGGGGAGAGTGTCCGTGAGAGAGAAGGAGAGGGAAGGATAGGACGAAGCCACGAAGAGAGAGAGAGAGAGAGACGAAAGAGAGGTGGGGAATGTTTAGAATGTAGAAAATAAAACGAAAATAAGCAATCCAATGTAAATAAAAACTTCAAAATATTTACAGTATGGGAAACAAACAAGAAAATTAACAAACTGTAAGCAAGAATGAGTTACAACAAAATCTAACTAACAGGGTCAAATATCTGTGAGAATTAGTTGTATAAAACCACTTTATACACAGAGCTAAAATTTCAAGCACATTAATCTTAAAACTAACGTCTGTCTAGATGGCAAAAGGATAAAAAAAAAACACCACTGAAAACTTGCAGTAAAAGCGCACCTCTCCAGCCTCCATTACGCTGTGTCTCAATGGCTGGACTTAACTCCGCGCCGAAACAGGCTGCTAGAGTGTTTAAAAACTTAATGTAGTTTGGAAGTCCATTAAGGTCCTCCAAAACATTGTACAGCATTTGCAGATTCTATCAGCCAGCGGGTCACATATAAATGGGTCTGTGCATTAGGCTTTTAAGATCTCGTCCGTTTTTGTGAGCGAGTTAAGTGGTACTGGCTTAGGACCAAAACATCGGGATGGGGTGAAAGGGGGAGAGGGGGGGGGTGGTTGGGGGGTAAGGTGTGCTCACTCTGCTTTCTCGAGTTTATTATGATTGCTCAATAGGAAATTTATTTTGCTCAATTTTCGCTCTCTGGCATGATGGAACGCGGCAGATTTAACTGAACGTCGACTAAATGCGTTGTTCGCGAGGAGTTTCTCTCGCCTCGGGAATGGATTCGGATACTTTGGCAGATCCATTCCGCGCTCTTCTAAAAGTTTGAACAGAGAACTTAAGTGACATCGTATTCTAAAATTAATATGTGGAAACTGAAAACGTGTTCTCTTTTTGTAACAGAAACGCACTGCATAAGACAATAAAAAATACGTGTCAGGAAACTTGCTATCAAAGCTGATGCTAATTTGTTGACGACGGCAGATGTCCAAACGCATTTGTAGGATTAGGGAGGACGATCTAATCCGCTCTCCTCTGTCCACGGATTTGAGATCCTGTAAAATTTCAGCTAACATCTCTCCGGGCTGTCGAGAATGGTAATGGGAAGTTTAGAGTCTAGCAGCCTCGAGTGTATGTGTAACATTATTGTTTTACAGTGTTTATGTAGTCAATATGAAGCCAATATTCATGTAGATGCGTCTCTTGAGTTGAGATATTAAGATACGAAGTGAACTAAGAGTTACGCTATATCTAACTAGACATGCAGAGTGCAGTGATGGAGGTCAGGCAAACAGATCACAAGTTGTGTATAGAAGAGAGCGTAGGACGGCAGGAAAGAGTCCTTCTGCGTCCACTAGCCACAACATATAGACTCCTGAAAGCTTCCGCAACTCTGGTCAGCCACGACTGTCATTTGTTATTGAGTCAGAACGCATTAAGGCGACCCACTCTTCTATGCTGGCTGTATTGGGCTTGACCGTTGCTTCACAAAGGCGTTCGAATGCCTTTTGCTTCATTGAGTGGTAACATTTGCTTTCATTATAATGTTTATAGGGATGGTAATACACATCTCGAAGAACTGATAGAGTTCACGGAGGAGGGAGACGAAGCACGGGGAGAGAGAGTGTAGTATAGAGCGCTTTTTTTGTTGCCTCTTGGCAGCACTGGCTCAGGCTTCGTGAGAAGAGGGGTCGTGATGCTATTTTGTTTGTGTGAGAGCGCCCACTGCCTCACTTTTTGCTGTTTATTTTTTATTAACCGAGGCACTCAGACGCGGTAATCAGATGCAGCTTTTTTGATGCAAAATAAATATATACCCTGCAATTCTCAGTTTACATGCACAAACAGTAAATCTATGCCAATCTTTAGTATGTTTTTTAATTAAATTCTTGCTTGCAATTATTGAATAAGGAAAGCCTATTCATTCACCAACGATTAGTGTAGTGAGAATTTAATCATATTGCTGTACCTCAATAATCTAGTATGAAGAATGATATTAAATGTTTCATATCGTAAAAAAAGAATCATTCGGATATTCATGATGATACAGATATTTCGTGATGATAAAAACGGATATATTTCAGTTACAGTGTGGCTCATGGGGCCACCTCATCACTGGCTTGGCGCGATAAATATGCCTGAAAAGCATAACCTGAAAGTTAATTGTGCTTGTGTTAATGAATTGAGTCATGTGTCATGGTCGCTGGCTGGGCGCGCATCTTCGTCTTTGTTACATCTCGTCCCTCTGGCGTGACCGGAGCCCACGATGGGACGATTGGATCCCACGATGGGAGGACCGGATCCCACGATGGGAGGATTGGATCCCACGATGGGAGGACCGGATCCCACGATGGGAGGATTGGATCCCACGATGGGAGGACCGGATCCCACGATGGGAGGACCGGATCCCTCGATGGGCGGACCGGATCCCACGATGGGAGGACCGGATCCCACGATGGGAGGACCGGATCCCACGATGGGACGATCGGATCCCACGATAGAACGACCGGATCAGTATACTGAAGTATACTTTATTACATACTGAAGTATACTTTATTACATACTGAAGTATACTTTATTACATACTGAAGTATACTGTATAACTTCTCTTTCAACATTCACCTCACCCGATCCATCGTCGCTCTCAACGATTAAGAACTTCTTAATCCTTAAGTACTTTCGTATATTAATACATCTTCAGAAGGAGTGTTGACTCCTTCTGAAGATGTATTAATATACGAAAGTACTTAAGGAAATTCCTGTTTCAATTTTCCTTCGTGGTCTGACACTGTCACATTTTTAATTACGTGTTTATTTTCGTGATATACACACACACGCATATATATATATATATATATATATATATATATATATATATATATATATATATATATATATATATATATATCTCTTTTTTTTGCCGACCGGTATCTTGTTACTGATCCAATTTGTTAATGAGTGGCTTTGATGTTTGCCGAATTAAGTAATTGAATGCGTATTTACTTACCTATTAAAATTAATTTGGTTAATTAGCTGATACATAATTATTTTAAATATGTTGATGAACCATTAATTCGTTTCGATCAAAGGCAACACTGCTTGCACTCCCTCCATCTCCCCCCCCCTCCCCCCATTGCTCTGTTTATCACCCCCTTCCCACATCCCTTCCCCTTCCCACATCCCTTCCGTCACCCCCTTCCCACTTGGTCGATAACCTCTCTTTTCGATAATCTCTCTTTTCTTTAATCTCTTTTCGTTTCATACTCCATGACATTCCTGTCCTCTTCTTTTTCTGCTTTTATCCCCTTTTACTTCCGTTTTTCTTCTTCTCTTTCCTTTACTCCTCGTTCTCCATCCTAGTTATTATCCATCTTCTTCCCCTCTCCCTCCCTCGCCTCCCTCCCCTCCACCCCATCCTCTGCGCTGGCCTGAACCCAAGAACTAAACTTCAACATTTTCGTGTTCAAGAATGGTGCAAAGTTTCTACAGTAATTAGTAATAGGCGGGTGAATCCTTCAGAATGATGTAGGAGAATCCTAGCACACTACAGGGGCTGGTTTGAAAGATGGCTGCTTGACTTGAACTCATGTAAAATGTAAGGTAATAAGAATATGGGGAATATTGAATATGTTGAATATTGTAACGTTGATAATGGTAGTAATAATAAGATGAACATTGCAGTGTTTATGTGATAAATTGCAACTATTGCAATTTATTATATATTGGGGAGACTGGGCCTGGGTTATTGAAAAAAGTTGATGAACACAAAAAAAAATGCAGTTACAAAATTTGATTGGAATAATGCCATCGCAAACTTTTGTCGGGGGTTCGATCATGGGATGGATTTTAATAATAGTAAAATTGTAATATGGGCTCACCATAGCCCGTGCTACTTGGAGCTTTATGCTCCAGGTAGCGAATCTTTAACAAAAACAACAACAGTAAAATTGTATATAACAACTCAAATATCAGAGAGACGCCTAGTAGAAGAGATAATTATAGATTCTGTTCAGTAAAGATAAACAAATCTTTTATTAAAGTAGATCTGATTAACCACAAAATTATTCGTAAGTTAAATTAACTAATTTCATTAAATCATATAATTACAGACGTTGCAGTGTTCAGATTTTGGAGGGTATTGTTCAGGCGATACCCGATCCCAGACACCAGGGAACCCCCCCCCCCCTTGGGGAACATTACCATGACGACATGTCATGATGAACGCAACCATTTGGGCTGGACGGTAGAGTAACGGTCTCGCTTCATACAGGTCGGCGTTCAATCCCTCGACCGTCCCGAAGTGGTTGGGTACTATTCCTTCCTGCCCCCGTTCCATCCCAAATCCTTATCCTGGCCCCCTTCCAGAAAGGGCTTGGCCCTTTCTCCTGATACTTCTCGTCCCTTTCGAGGCACTCTGACAGACACACAAACGCACGAACGACCTAGAATCGTCGTTCTTAAATGTTCAGTGCCACCTTGATAGAAAATTGAAGTTTCACCAGAAAATTTTAATTAAATGATACTCTTACACATATATATTTTGGGTCTTTCCTTCACCTTCAAAAATAATAATAATGAATAAATATTGAATATCATGAGTCTGGTCCCGGGGTTGTGTGCATGGGTATGTTGTCAATGTCTCTCTCAAAATCTGCCACGCACGTGTTGTTATAAGTTATATATACAGGGGTCTGGATATCATGGATATCTGGATTCTGGATGTCATGCATAAAGAAACTGCCCAGATCTTTTAACAGTAATAATTATTATTTTATTATTACTTAAATTATATTATCATAGGGAAGATGGAAGAAGTTACTCTTGTTCCAGATAAAACCCATTTGATGGGTTTTATTGTATATAAAATTTTGTACATTAATATACAATCCGTCAATCATCAAATTACAAGTGGAATATGATGCAAATCTGTCCTTCAGTAAACTCGTGAAAAATATTGCCACCAAATATACCAGGAAACTAGCCTGTTTTTGGATAGTTGGGCATGAAATATATGGGAAGAGATGTATAACAGGATCCAAGTTGCAAATCGGATCCAGAATGGTACTCACGCCAATAATTTGGGGATTCCTGTAGACCGTTTTATCAAGCTATTAAGCAACGTTCAAGACAGGGCCATAGTGAGAAGCAAACTTAATGCACTTGGCGCTTGACTCAATGCTGTGATTGCATTCTCTGCAAACACAAGAGATATTTGGCCGATTTGTATTTATTCTGCAAAGTTCCCTAAATTACATTCCCCCAATTTACTTTCTATGCGAGACCCCTCTTATCAAATAATAAACTTCCTGACAGGAGAGGTGATATGTAGCAACCATACAGGTGTTATCTGTCAACCATACAGGTGTATACAGGTGTTTAATTTGCACCAACACGGCAATACTAACACATAAACAATTATATTAAATAAAATTATGTGAGCCTCTCATTGCAACAGATAACTGCACAGATAAAAAGTTCACTTCTAGCTTTGTAAACATCAAATACAATTTTATGGAGTAACGTGTAAAAAAAAGAAGCTTGCTTTTAATTAAAATATAAATAAGTATATTAAGATGTTTATATATATATTCTTAGTTATCAAAACGAACAAAGGCATATTATATAAGACAGACGCAAGAGTTACATCAACTGAGCACCAAATTTATAGAGAATAACAAAGTACTTGAACAACATCAATTCTAGAGTACTTAAACATCAATTCTAGAGTACTTAAACAACATGAATCCTATAATACTTAACATCAATTCTATAGAACATAACATTAATTCTAGAGTACTTAAACAACATGAATTCTAGAGTACTTAACATCAATTCTATAGAACATAACATTAATTCTAGAGTACTTAAACAACATGAATCCTATAGTACTTAACATCAATTCTATAGAACATAACATTAATTCTAGAGTACTTAAACTACATCAATACTAGAGTATAAGACCAGAACCGTCCTCAAGAGTTAGTTAATTAACAAACAAGGGGAGAATTTAAGGGTTAATGAATGAACAAGGACAGACGTTAAATTGTTTATGTGTAAGCAAGGACAGTCTTCAAGGGGTTAAACAAAGACACCCATCAACTTGTAAAACCAACGTGAGAAAAAGTCACTTTGTTTACATTCATTTACAACATAAAAGCCCTGGCAAATGCTGAATTGCCTTTGATGTTATAAAATACAGTAGCCTGGAAATTAATTAGAAATTTTAATCGATTATTAATTTGCTATTTAGGGAATTCATTACACGTTAATTATCAGTTTAGTTTGGGGGTATTAAGTAGTTAATTTGTTTCCCAGTTAATTATGTGAAATTATTTTTAAATTCCAGATGTATTGGTGACGATTAGTCTCGTGGACAAGGGACCTAATTAATGCACTCAGGTCAAGGGCTGTTAATACCACACTGGACCTAAGTTAAAGGCCACTAACCCCACACTGGATCTAAGTTAAGGGCTACTGACACCACACTGGATCTAAGTTAAAGGCTGCTAACCCCACACTGAATCTAAGTTAAAGGCTGCTAACCCCACACTGGATCTAAGTTAAGGGCTTCTAACCCCACACTGGACCTAAGTTAAGGGCTACTAACCCCACACTGGACCTAAGGGCCACTAATCCCACACTGGACTCAAGTGTCAGGTCCCGTCGTCCCTGACTCATTAACCAGAAGCCATAAGAGCTCAGACTAGGGGAAGGATATGCAATTATTTCTCGACAATTTTCTTCATGATAAGTTGCTGATGTCTTGGCCTTGTTTAGAAGTAAATAAGGAATAAGTAAATAGACTTTAGGTTCTAGATGAGCTGCGTGTTACTGATTGTCTGATGTACTGATTGTGGTGTGTGACTAGTGGATTGATTGTGTCTGCTGTGCTGATTGTGTTTGTTTCTGACGTACTGATTGTGTTGTGACTAGTGTTCTGATTATGTGAGCCTCTGGTGATTGTGTTTGTGTCTGGTGTGCTGATTGTGTTCGTACAATGTCCTGATTGTGTTTGTGTTTGGTGTACTGATTGTATTTGTTAAAAAAATTGCGCTAAAAAAAGTGATTTTCAAAGACTATAAATGAACAAAAACCTTACGTTACTAAATGTGAATGCCACAACGGAGACATGATTACCACATACGTAATACTTGTCATGGATGGGAGGTGGACAAAAAAACACCCAAATCTCTTTTGAGCAACAAGACATAATATATTTGTTTTTTTTGGAATGTGTTAAGAAATAGTGGAGGCAGACTCTATGCAATTCAATATATAGATATATTGCAGATTAAGGGCTCGTGTTTCTGTGTAAAAATATATTTAACGTGATAGGCAGAGGTGAACAAGATAAATCACAGCCACCCAAAAGCACATCTAGTGATACGTAAAAAAAGTTAAACGACGTGTAAGAGTATTTTTTAATGCAAGCAAAGCCTAGGAGAGAGAGAG